>CM046875.1:616918504-617518504 GCA_025667525.1 Glebionis coronaria | reverse complement strand
ATAAGTCACTTACCAATTTCGCTAGACATGGCTAGTATGCCAAGAACTCGAGCACCGTCCTAACAGATCACACGCCCAACCGTCTCTTCTATCCCAACAAGTTTCTCTGATCGATCCGGCTACATAAATTACAAACAAAACATAAGCCACTTATTCAATTTTAACTAGATCCAGATATAATCTAAATTAAAAATATCTATATAAAAGCTATACGTTATAATCAGATGATCGAAGAATATCAACACCATTTATGCAAACCACCACACACAAATCTCCACAATTCGAGACAATTATCTCATACCGAGTCACTAAAGAAATGATCATGGCTGATCCAACCGTGTCGGACTGTGGATCTTGAAGGTCACATCGACAATTCGAAGTCAAATTAGTTACATATACGAGAAGAAGGTGACAATATAATTAAGCGACTTTATTATGATGACAAAGGAGGAACGTGAGGCAGTTAAAGGCACTTAGGATTTCATGATAACGTGGGATGAAAATCAAGTTTAAAATAATTTAATCTTCATTTTGGCTAACTAAGCGGGAAGTTTTCCCCCAAAAGATAGGAATCATTAGTCATATGACTCTTATCTTATACGTAATTTACAACTCTAAATAAATGAAATATTATTTTTAAAATGTTCACAAATATATAAGACGTGTATTTTGTTGTTAAAAATGTTGCTTTTTGGATATAAATATTCAATACTTTTTTTAACACAATATTAGGGGGTCATGGGTTTTACCACTGGGTCAATCTGTTCGAGTCACCGGTTAACGGATCGATCACCGTGTTAACCCGATCGAGTCATTGGTGCACGGATTCGACCATCGGCTTAACCCGATCAAGTCATTGAGTCACTGATTCGACTATTAGGTCAACCCAATTGAATCACCGAGTTAACAATTTTCACAGTTATACGCAAGTACCCGTCTAATTTAAATAATGTGTTTTTATCATTAATAGTTTCATACTAGTGGTACTAATTAAATTTTCTTTTAGATGATTAATAATAATGAATGACTCGTCACATAATTTTATCATATCGTATTTCCGTATATTTCAAAAAAGTTGGTAATGATAATACTAGCTAACTAATCACTTAAAAATAATTGAGTTGTTAACTTGTGTGCAAAAATGGCGTAAATTTGAAAGTCTAATCTACTTTTCATTCGTTATTGTTTTTTCATGTATAGATGAAAAGAATAGATGTGGGTAGAACTAAGATTATAGCGCGATGCGTGACTTAGCGGTTTAGTCAAGTCATAATTTTTTGCGCAAAGCGTAGTGACAATGACATTTTTAAGCCGTAATGTGTTCTTCTTATTGATGTCATTTTTTTAATTGTCTTGTTAAAAATGCAATTACTCATTGAAAAATACTCACACAAACAATAAGATGAGTAAAGTCATGGCTATATATGTATATTCACCCTCGAAAAACCCATATTAATTCACCCACCACTACAATGGATATTTGTATCTCGTGGGTAAATAACATTACCCACTAAATTACCCGCAAACATAACCACAAAAGTTTAAGACGTGGGTAATCCGTGGGGAGTGTTTTGGTGCCAAGTTATGTACCCACATATTGCACACCAAATATAATTACATGACTATTTGTGTGGGTAAGTTCGTGAGAAATTCGAGGGAAAATATAATCGACTATGAAAGTCACTAATCGTGGGTAACATGTGGGTATTAGGTGGGTAAATTCCCTCCAAATGATGAGTGTGGGTAATTATCGTGGGTATTCGCCTAAATTCTTGTAGTGAAACCAACTGAAAACCCAACACCCAAGCCATATAAACCAAAAGTACCATATCCACAACGCTTACGCAAGCAAAAGATGCAAGGTAAGTTTGGTAAATTCCTCGACTTAATACAAGAAGTTCGAATTAACATGCCTTTAGTCGATGTTCTGGCTGGAATGCCAAATTATGGCAAATTTATCAAAGAACTTATCAAGAGCAAGCATAAGGTTGAAGAAGTTTCTTCAACTTTTTTAAATGATGAATGTTCTGCCATTGTCCAAAACAAAGTACCACCAAAACTGGGAGATCCTGGAAGTTTCCTAATCCCATGTACTTTCCCTCACTCATACTCTTGCAACGCCTTGGCCGATCTTGGCGCAAGTATCAACCTCATGCCATTCTCTTTGTATGCTAAACTCTCTAAAAACGTTTTAAAACCCACAATAATGAGTGTTCGATTCGCGGACCGTTCTTTCCTATACCCAATGGGGATAGCTGAAAACATGCTCATAGAAGTCGAAAAATTTGTTTTTCCTGTTGACTTTGTAATCTTAGAAATGGAAGAAGATAGCAAGGTACCACTTATCCATGGTAGACCTTTCTTACACACAGCTGATGCTATAATTAGAGTAAAGCAAAAACAACTCAACCTTGGATTTGGAAAAGATAGAATTTCTTTTTCTATCGACGAAACAATGAAACACTCGTACTCTAATGACGATACTTATTTTAGTATCGATGTCATTGAAGAAATCGTTGAAGCCGATTTCGACGCTCTTCTTGATGAAGTAAGCAAAATTTTTCATTCTATCGAAGGAACCATCCTCGAAGAAGAACTTTTTGCTGAATTTGATGCCTTCATAGCCGACCATGTCGATGATGAACCAATCGAAACAATCGAAGAAGAAATCGAAACCCCATTTGAAACCATAACTTTCGAAACCGATTTCAAAGTTAAGAAATTTGTCGAAGAACCTCCTATAGATTTAGAACTTAAACCTCTTCCTAAGCATCTGAAATATACGTCTCTTCACGAAGAAAAATTACTCCCTGTAATTATTTCATCCCAACTTTCGGAAGAACACAAAGACGATCTAATTGACATTCTCAAGAAGCATAAACAAGCCTTTGCTTGGAAAACTTCTGACATTACTGGCATATGTCCATCGTTCTACAAACACAAAATCCAACTTTTGGATAACAAGAAACCCATTTTTGAAAAACAACGAAGATTAAATCCTAACATGAAAGATGTTGTTAAAAAAGAAATCCTTAAACTCTTAGACTCTGGAATAATCTACCCAATAGCCGATAGCCCATGGGTTAGTCATGTTCATTGTGTACCTAAAAAGGGAGGTATCACTGTAGTAACTAACAAAAACAACGAATTAGTACCAACACGAACCATCACCGGATGGAGAGTTTGTATTGATTATCGAAAACTAAATGATGCAACCGCGAAAGATCATTTTCCTTTACCCTTTATGGATCAAATGTTAGAAAGACTCGCAAGAAATGAATACTTTTGTTTCCTCGATGTTTTTTCTGGATACTTTCAAATCCCAATCGACCCTATGGATCAAGTGAAAACCACGTTTACTTGTCTATTTGGAACTTACGCTTATAGGCGCATGCCTTTTGGCCTATGCAATGCACCTGCTAATTTTCAGAGGTGTATGATTGCAATCTTTCACGATATGATTGAAGAATCAGTCGAAGTCTTCATGGACGATTCTCCGTCTTTGGAAATTCTTTCGGCACATGTCTAAACAATCTCGATAAAATGTTAGCATGATGCAAAGAAGTAAATCTTGTGCTAAACTTGGAAAAATGTCGCTTCATGGTTAAAGAAGGAATTGTGCTAGGACACAAAGTGTCTGGAGCCGGCCTTGAAGTTGACAAAGCAAAAATAGACGTGATCTCAAAACTCCCACCGCCTACTAATGTTAAAGGCATTAGAAGTTTCTTAGGTCATGCCGGTTTTTACCGACGATTTATCAAAGACTTTGCGAAAATCGCAAGACCTTTAACTCAACTTTTAGAGAAAGAAAGAACGTTTGATTTTAACGACGAATGTCTTTCAGCATTCAAAATACTTAAATAAAAACTTACATGCACACCCATTATTACAAGCCCCAATTGGAACCTTCCATTTGTGCTTATGTGCGATGCAAGTGAACATGCCCTTGGAGCCGTCCTTGGACAAAAAGATGGTAAACAGTTTCATCCCATCTATTTTGCAAGTAGAACTCTTAACGCAACCCAACAAAATTATATAATTACAAAAAAAGAACTCATGGCTGTAGTTTATGCGGGTTTGACAAATTTCGATCATACCTCGTATTGTCAAAAACAATAGTTTACACCGATCACTCAGCTTTAAAATACTTGTTCAAAAAGCAAGACGCCAAACCTCGTCTAATACGATGGATATTGCTTTTACAAGAATTTGATTTGGAAATTAAAGATAAAAAAGAAGCTGAAAATGTTGCTGCCGATCATTTATCTCGCATAGTGAATGATGATTCCAACGATGATGAAATCGATGATTTTCCCGATGAGCATATAGTGCAAGTAAGTACTAACAATAGACCATGGTTCGCAGACTTTGCAAACTATTTGGCTATAGGTATTTTACGAAAGGGAATGACGCACCAACAAAAGAAAAGATTTTTCTCTGAACTAAAAAAATACTTTTGGGACGATCCTTGCTTATTTAGAATCTGTTCCGATGGAATAATCCGACGTTGTATTTCGGGATTCGAATCTAGAAAAATTCTCGATGAATGTCACTACGGACCAACCAGAGGACATTCCGCCGCGAACACCACCGCTAAAAAAGTGTTCGACGCTGGCTTTTATTGGGCAACAATTATTCATGAAGCTCATACCTTAGTACGACTATGTGAAGCATGTCAAAGGACTAGAAATATTTCTAAAAGAGACGAAATGCCTCTAAACAACATCCAAGTCTGTGAAATCTTTGACGTGTGGGGTATCGACTTCATGGGACCATTTCCTAAATCTTACAAATGTGAATACATTTTAGTCGCCGTCGACTATGTATTGAAATGGGCCGAAGCTCAAGCTTTACAAACAAACGATGCAAGAGTTGTTATCGCATTCTTAAAGAAATTATTTTGTCGTTTTGGAATACCAAAAGCACTAATAAGCGACAGAGGAACTCATTTCTGTAACAAACTCATGGAAAATATTATGAAAAGATATGGAGTGACCCACCCATTTTCCACATCTTACCACCCTCAAACGAGTGGCCAAGTTGAAAACACTAATAGAGTTCTCAAACGTATACTTGAAAAGACCGTTCAAAACAACCCTGCTTGTTGGTCTAAAAAATTAGAAGATGCTCAATGGGCTTTTCGTACCGCATTCAAAACACCAACTGGAACCACACCGTACAAACTGTTGAATGGAAAAACATGCCATCTGCCAATAGAAATTGAACACCGTGCATATTGGGCACTTAAAAACTGCAACCCAGATCTTATTGCAGCCGTAGAAAAACGTAACTTTCAACTTCACGAGTTAGATGAATTTCGACATCACGCTTATGAAAGTTCACGATTATATAAAGAACGAACCAAAGTTTGGCATGATAGTAAATTACGACAAAGAAAAGAATTCAAAAAAGTACTTCTCTTTATCTCGAAATATAAATTCAAGCAACCTAAGCTTACTTTGAGATGGAGTGGACCTTATCTAGTAAAACACCAGTATCCATCCGGATATGTTGAATTATACGGTAAAAACAATAGCACCTTTATAGTCAATGGACATAGACTTAAGCTATACCATGAAGAAGAATACTGTAATGAAATCGAAGGAAAAGAAATTCATTTCTTCTTAAAATAGATCCGAGTAGCCGAGTCTGGCTGAAGACTCTAAACTTAGCGCTATTCGGAAGGCAATCCGTATTTTATCCCCACCTTTTAACTTAAGTGTGGAGGAGGACCTGTAAATAAATAAAACCTTCCTTGTATATATTTCATGTGTTTTATTTTGTTTTATAGCATGCAAGAAAATAGCAAAGTGGAGCTCTAAGCTGGATTCATCACTCGTAGTCCTGCAATTTTCTACTAAGCCCCAGGAAGTTCTCGTTTCCCTTTGTATTTTCCTATTTTTAATGTTTTATCAGTTATTACCTCGAGGACGATGTTCAACTTAAGTGTGGAGGAGGTGACAAATAGAAAAAAATGAAAAATAAAAAATAAAATAAATTTCTCCACATGAAAATATTTTTGAAAAATAATAAAAATATATATGTTTTGTAAATAAATAAGTTTTTAGCAAAGCAAAAATCTCATTGATTGACATTATAATTTAGCACAAAATCCATTACCCAAATATGTGATAAAAACTTAGCCTTATATTTCTCTATTTTGTGTGAAAACCGATAATCTAGTATGCTTCAGAATTTGTGCTTGATCATCATTTACTAAACCGCAGTGAGGTTAATTTATAGATATTTTCGAAAGGAAGCAAAATAAAACTACCCTTATATCATTTTAGTTAAGCTACACTGGCTTACTAAAATATGTGGCACTCGTACGCATGTGTTATATTATCCATTGTGCCAATATTCTTATATGTTATGCCTAACCACTTGTCAAGTTATAAAGTTTATGATGTTCCCTTAAAAAAGAGAGAAAATGTATGAAAAAGAAAGAAAGAAAAATAGTCAAGTATTCTAGTATAGTTTGTTCTATGACTTTGACAAAGGCATACCTTTTTGATCCTACACCCACATCATTTATCACGTTTTGCTTCTTTGAAAATTTATCTGGTGCTCACGCCGCAACGGTTATGTTTATGTGTCATGTACAAACCTATTGTAGCTATATATTTTATGTCCGAGCTAATTGAGTGTTACCTTACATTTACCCTTTTGTGAGTGACATTTGTGTGAACTTAAAATCCAAACACTATCCATGTGAGGTGTTGAAATTATTTTGTCATTTGCTTTTGCTATTCATAAAAATTAAATTAGTTTCCTATCAAACTTCACGACACTTAAAAGCATTTTTAAAATTAAATTTGTTTTCTCGCTTTATTACTTGAGGGCAAACAATAGCTAAGTGTGGAGGAATTTGATAACGACTTAATTATACATATTCAACCTATCATTATAATGCCACTTTGTAGTATAAATATGAGCTTCTGATACTTAATATATTGTGTTTTACATGCAGATATAAAGTTTGAAGGAGTAAAGTAAAGATATACAAAGAAGGGGCCTCAATATGCAAATAAGCCAAAGTTATTGAAAGAAGATTCTGGATCGCCCAGAAGTGCGACGCACTTTCGGAGAAGTGCAACGCACAATTGACCCCAGACAACACTATAAATAGAGGCCATTTCCACTCATTTTACACACCTCTCTCTCTCTCTCAATACTCCATAGCTCGAGTATTTTAGCTCTCTTAGTAAATTTTCAGTATTATCCACTTTTGGGAGATACTTGTAACGAGAGTATTCCACTCTTTGATTCTTGGAGGAACGATACAATCGTGACACTTGTGTACTCGTTTATTCAATCCAATCTAAGTATGATGTTCTCTTACTCTTTTCCAATTGTTACTTTGATTACTATGTTAGGCTAAGCTATTTGTGACTATATGGGTATGTGACTATAATTAGTGATGATGTTATGATATGATCCTCTATAAATGATTTCAAGCTAATGTTGTAGAACCATTTTACCACCTAGTTCTACAAACCATATTTTATCTAAGTTGATTTGTTATGATAGTTTGGCGTTGAGAAACGCAAATTGTTATAATAAGTTTTCTAGAACTTGTATATGGTCATGAATCTTTGGTTGGAGAGATCCGCTTAGAAACTTGATAAAATATTGAACTTGTTGGCAACTTGTTTTGAGCTTAGTCGCTTAAATAAACATAAGTCTTGAATCAACCCAAGTAAATTGTGTAAACGCCGTTTTGACGAAAAAGGATTATCACGCTTTACCTAGATAAACATATCTCGATCATTATTATCATCATCACGAACTTATACAAGTTATCCCATATTAGTCATACTTGTTATTATTGATATTACTTCAACTATTTATTTCTTCAATTATTATCTTGATTACCAAAACGACACTAAGTCTCAGCGAACGATCCTGGCTTACCACTACAAAGCTATATTACGAACGAAAGGGTATACTTGCCTGTGTTTGTCTTCTAGTCCCTTGTTTTGTCTAAACCTTGTAATATAAATTTAAGACTTACAAACGAACATCATTTGTCATCTAAATATGTAGTGTTGTTGTATTTTTGGGAAAATTATTTCTACAAGATCCATGCTTTATACACGAGGCACACATATTTGGTGGCCCATAGGGTCCATGCATCATGAGTTCCGTTACAATTTTATATGTGTCCAAGTCAAGCACGGGGTCTGGAATTTCAGCAAAGGTATAATTGTCCATATGAGATGGTTAAGTTATCTTGTCTTTCGCATCAACCTATAGAAGAGTGTGACAATAGGGGAGCCCATGCTTTTGAAACTCTATTATGCACAAAACTGTTGGAAAGAAAGAGGTCAAAGAGTTATGGCAGTGCGTGCAAGGATGAAAGGAATGAAAGTTATAAAAGGCAAGCAAGACAACTACCGCCTACGACAGCACCAAAAGGACGGCCCTCCTTTAAGTATTTGACAAATGCTTTAACTTTCTGTTCAAAGACCCTACAACCAACATCTGGTATGTCAGCTGTTGTTAGAATGGGAAATTCAGCCATGTAGTGTTCAATTTCTGTCCATTTAGTGTTACACGTATACGTGATGAAAAATCGAGGGTTCCCCAACGTTCGGCAGATGGCAAGTGCATCCAAATAGTGGTTGTACATATACCTCGGGCCTTTGGTAAAAGAACGGGGCAACACAATCTGTTTTCGACACGTGATCCCCTCTATGTCGCCTATCCCTAGGGCATCATAAAGACCTGCAACGCATTCACTCCGTATGTCGCTCTGGTGTGTGTATGAAATTAAGCCTTGACTGCTCAACATAGTACAAAACACCGACAACATACTATTGGAAAAGTCTGTCTGCTCTGATTATTAGGACAAAGTCACATACGCGTAGGTGAAGCTGGTACTTATAGTACGGGTTCATAGAAACGCACCTTGCTTCTCCACCGCCACCCCTAGGGCTCAATTTCAATTCCGGGTAGAACCCCGGATGGCCATATGGAAATAACAGTGGGAATTTCAATGACATATATGACTGGTCAAGCTTGTTGATCTGTTTAAGTTCGCCTCCAGGATATTCGATTATAACATCGTAATCTATTCTAGTCCTAGGACTGCTTTCAAACACAATGCCCCCAACATCATTAGAAGTGGGCAGTTCATACCCACGGACGTTACACATGTTGTAGAGTCTGATCCTGAACGGTTCAATGTTTGCATCCACACATTTATCGCGAGTCATCCGAAAAAGCTGAACCAACACATTGTTCTGATCCAAAATCTCAATTAGGTGTTGTACCGTTTCTGGGTCAAGAACACTGTCAAACTCACCACCAAAATAGGCCATACGGTTGGCGACCTCGTTTGTTGTGTCATACACATACAGTTGTAAGAACCAAGGCGGGTCCCCCTCTTCAGGCCAAAGGGAGCCAATCCGATGGTAGATCTGACCAGAAACCTTGAAAACGTATGGGCCTCTGCCTGTATTGACCGAATTGTCAATAGCTGCACCCAACGATGTCATAGCAAACATCTGGTTATAAACACGCATGTTGTCCATAAAACGTACATCCATCAGAAAAGATTGCATAGCGTCTGGAGGTGGAAGGTGTGGTTCCATGTATATTTTCCACACATGCAGCAAAGATGATATTCTGGACGCCTTGCAAACCGATTTTATTAAAGACGTTCACCCATCCAAAATCTAGCGTGACAGTGCTCACATTCTTGATCACAATCGCCTAGGTCAATATACATTGGCAGATCAGAAGTTGGAGGATGCGGGTCACTTGTGGGTAACGGACCACGTGGGTCGTTTCTTGGCTGACCACGACGGGGCCCACTGGTTCCGCGGGCATGAGTGGAAGGTCCTGGTATAGGCCGTTCTTCAAACACGTATACACAAACGCATCAAAGATACATACATAGAATTTAACTCATGGATCACGTGACTTAGCAACATGGTCATGAACAAAGGTTGTTTACCATGCGTTGTAGATGTTGCAGCCGTAGAACGGGGTACAATGACCAATTGATGGGCAAAATAATAAGAAGTGCAGGGTACGTCACTATTTCCAGGGAGGCCACCTCTTCCATTGACATGTTCTATAAAGGGTTCCCACAAAATAGTGCGCTGCCCCGTGGGAGGAAGGGTACAACCCATGGGTCCATAGGTACTTGAGGAGCCCACAGATGTATTTGGCGGTGGACGTAGGTCCAAGATGTTCTGTTGTACTACTACTACTAGAGTATGCACGTTCTTGTGACCTGCAAAGAATGGAGATATTGAAGATATAGAAGCCCGCGATACGAAACTGTGACAGACAAGAAACTTATAAGGCGTTATGGAAAAAATGAAACTTGTACATGTGGGGACATTTTTCGGCGGTTTCGTTATGCCTAGAACCCAAATACAACCTACTTTTGTTGTACGGTTGATGGTCATCATTCGACCCTACATCAAAAACACGTTTCCTTGAGGGTGGGTAAGCATTCCCTCATCCTACTCACCAACATGTTGGTTTACTGTGTTTAGGTTTGCAAAGTAAATGCGAGGCGGCGTGGGTGGCATCGCAGGCGTAAAAGACGTTGGTAACCCACGCCTAAGTGTAGGATGTGGAAGGAGGGACATGGACTGTTCCTGATCATAGGCATGAGCAGAATCTATTATAGAAGGAGGGGGAAACAACAAAAGAAAACGCCAGTATCTTTGCATGTGGAGACAGGTGCAACTATGTAAGGCGCTTGCATTAGATTCTACCTATGACAGTACCGGTCAAGATGAGGGCAACACGGGGATGGTGCAAACATTCGTTGCAGACAACGCTGCTTTTAGCAGTCTCGCAAACCCTGCACCGGTTAGGGTTTAACTTCCCGGGAACAGGTGGATCAACCATTTGAGCAGCAGGTACAAAGCGCGGGGAAAACCGGGAAGTTCTTACGGGCATCAGTGACGCGGGGAGAAATGAGTGCTACGCAAAAGCGCAAAATTAAAAAACGGCAAAACAAATAAACTTAGTTCAGTGTATGAAGTTTATTTGCATTGTTTCGTTAAAGTGCGCATACACAATATTGGGTGTATATTCCACAAATAAAAAACATGCCAGAAGGTGTGAACATCATGTAACACAACTACATGAAGTCAAAAAGTAATCTAATATTTTTATATGCACATATAAAGGTATAACCGTATAACCAGATAAGGCATGCAATTAACTAAACAGGTCCGCAAAATAAGAAAATCTGAAACTAAAACAAATAGAGCTAAACATTAGATACAACAAATAACATACAGTTCACCTTGGGTTTCAACATCTAGACATCCCAATAACAATTATGGATTTTAATAAAAGAATCATTAAATCCAAATCACAAAATTATTGGATACAACAAATAACATAGAGTTTACCTAGGGTTTCAACATGTAGACATCCCAATAACAACTATGGATTTTAATCAAAGAATCATTAAATCCAAATCACAAATTATTGTCTAACAAAGAGCATAGAATAACGAAAACAACAAATTACCCCCTTTTGAAGAACAATAAGACAACAAAACATTAGCAAATGCAAATCATTCAAGAAGGCCAATAAACCATCATCAGCAGTTACTAATAATAACAAAGCAATAAAATTTAGTAGCAATCCAAGGAACAAAAAATTACCAGCATCTCACAGGGTGTGTAGGTCTATGCAACTATTAGGGTTTCCAATAGCGGCTCGAAAAGTAATATGGAAGAAACTATGAATTATTGGTCATATCTATATACCGACTAACACCTGGGAACTGTGCAAGACACATGAAGTCTCCTAAAATTGGCATACGGACAAATCTATATTTACAAAAGAGGATTTTGAAAAACCCCATACATTAGGTTGATGAACCCATACCTAAGAACTTATTTTCAAACGAATAAACGGTTACGATCTTGGTTTGGTGAATCGAAGGAATGGGAGAGAAAAAAATGGACGGTTGATAATAGGCAAGATTTTCTCCTCTCACATAAATATATTGTTTTTTATTCTTGATTTTTCACATTCCCCTTATTTAATAAAGGGGTAATGTATACAAGGATGTATTATTCAATTTAAGAGTATTTTTATAATATTATTAATTAGGGTGTTTAATATATTAAATAATGTGTATTTGCAACATATACTTTATAACATGTATTACTTAAAATTAATTTTAAAGAATTAAAGGTAATGACTTTTTTATAATTATTGTATGCTAAAACAGTTGTACATTTGGCTTTTGAACTTTTATTACTTAAATTATATTTGAGTTGGTGCATTAAAATTATATACATTATGTTATTTTAATTGTACTACTTAATATTAATGTATCTGTAAAAGAAAGAGTGTATAAAATGATTTATATGTACTAATCAAATAAGTTAAATTTTATTTTTATTCGCAAAATATATCAAAGTGGATAAAAATAAAACGGCCTAATAAATTAAGAGGAGGACTTATTAAAGGTATGTTTAAGACGGAGCTTTGAGAAGTATTTAGCAACGGACAGGGCCGGCTGATGAGGAGTGCGACAGGAGCAATGGCACAGGGCCACCACCAAAGAAGGGCCTCCAATTTTGGGAAAGTTGACTATGTATAGATATATGTATTGTACTACTATCTTTTATCTTAATTCAATTTGAGGTAAAGAATCTTTATGTTATTTACAGTATGTACTATACTACAGTATTGCTTTTATTTGGGATGGCATGTACTAAATAATCTTTTTATGTCGAGCTAATTAGCTTGTTGTGAGGACTGAGGATCCTAGTTTGTTGTGTGTAGACATTTATATTGGACTTATAGCAGTTGAGTAACAGTTGAGGTTGGTCTCTCTATGGTGTATGTGATAGATGTTTCAATGAATCAGTCTAGTATTCAAGGTTTGTTATTAGTATTGTTTTCTCAATGTTTTTTAATCTTAGTACTACTTTTTACGCATTATCAGTGTATATATTTGTTTATACGTTTACTTTTAACGGGGCCTTCGTATAATCATCGTACAAGGCCACCGAAATTCATGAGACGGCCCTGGCAACGGAGATCGGATGATCTTTATTACTCGTTTAAGAAACAGCTAGCATGGTATTCATTCAATACGACGTTTAAAAAAAAGGCTATATTTTCACTCATCAAATTTGTATTTAAATTAAAGTTAAATTTGTAAAACAAATGAAATAAAATAAAAGATACTAAAAATGAAAAACGAAAATTGAAAAAAATATATACTAATATTTAATGAAATTATACCAATACATATATATTTGAAACCTAATAGATTCATATATAAAAAATAAATAAATTCCAGTCAGAAGATGAAGAAAAAACTCACATAAAATAAAACCACGAAAATAATATGAGACGGAGAAAATATCTTCATGAGAAACTACTTTGAGCATCACTAAGTATCTTATCTTACTATCTTACAAAAGAGATTTGTATCTCTTTCTTTATTTAATAAAGAAATTTTAAGTAATCTAACTCTGATAGCACATTGTACAAAATTTTTAATGCAAACAACTTAAAACAGATATTAAAATATCTTTCTTCATTAATGAAAAAAGTTATGTAATACAATTATTGAAACACATCGTATACCATTTAATACAAACAATAATACATATTTTACATTCTCTTTCTTTATTAATATAAAAAATAAAAATAAAATAAATAATACAATGAATCAAGTATATCCTCTAGCTTTTAATTCAACCTTTCAACACGACTAAATAACATTTACGTAAACACATATTTATTCCTACTTTAAAATATAAATCAAACATAATCAATTATGTCGTTCAAAGAAAAAAAACATAACCAACTATATAAAGTTACTCAAATTATAAATTGTCGTTTTTTGAAATATTGTTGTAAGAAAATACAAAAGTAAAAAACTGTTTGCCGAAAATTATGTTACAGGGTACCCGTCGTCGCAACGCACGGATACCGTTGCTAATTTTATAATGAACACTTAGTATTTTTGTAAAAAAAATAAAATTATCTAGAGTGTTTCCACTATTGTGATGACATTCTTTCAGAAATAACATACATTGTATAACTTAGTGAAAAAGTCAATTTTTTTTCTTTTTAAGAAACTTAACTTTATAAATTAAGGGTATTGATAAATTCACGAGTCGTTTTTATACATACACGGAAATTCATTGCAAATTTACATCTATGCCCCCACAATTATTTTTTCATCATTTAAACCAACCATATATATACCACGTACATCAAGTTTCCCTATTCTGACATCATTTTCGCAATTCACCAATTCATTATAGCATCGCAATCTAATAACATGAAGCTTGACGAATTCATAAACTGACCTATAGAACTATAGTTGCGACCGGGTTGTCTAAAACACACTTTGCTTCATTTAGAAGCACCCCCGTGATCATGACCCCCTTCCATGATTTCAATGTGTTAACGATAAGTATTAGTACAAACCATAACGCAAAATCATTCTTTTAATCCAGTTCTCACATTTATAGGCGTGTTAGTCACTAACGTTAAACATGTAATTGTAATGTACAATTATATTTAACATTGAGGCTAAAATCATCGAAAGAAAAAAGTAAAAAACAAGCACCGATTCGAGACCCAAAAATGCACTAAACTTGTTGAAAGACAATCATCGAATACATTAACAGCCAAAATAAAAACTTCTTGCACTGGTTCAAGACCCAAAATAAGGATAGAAGTTGTACCCCACGGCTAACACGGTAGCGGCTCCGATGATGATCATTAGGCATTATGCGATACGTTTTGGTTTCAATATCTCCATGTAGCTATTTTTTATGAATAAATGCCATTTTTCAATATCTTATGTTTTCTAATGTTAATTTTACTTGTGTAATTATTTGTTTTCGTCAAGTATTATAATAAAAACTAGAAGTTATCATATGTCAGTAGGGAAAAAGCTTTGCATTATTGGATTGCCATGTCTCATACGACGCAATTAGGCGAAAAAGACCTAGGCATAGTAAAACGCTGGTGATGATGAGAAGCTATTACAAGTAACTAGCAGGGTATCCGCGCAATGCGGCGGCGGGTACCCTGTGACTATATTTTGTGGTTAGTAAATGTTATATGGTTAACTTTTTTTAACAATAACTTTTTACAAATGAATGATAATATACATTAAAATAATTTTAAGCAATAACAATGCTTGTGAAGGATTTCAATTTTAAGACTTCCAAATCCTGGCACAACACATCCAATCGAAACACTAATCACAATAAAACCATTGATTTTTTTCTTCTGTTGTAATCACGAAAACCACCAGATCTACAACCAAAACTACCAAAGCACATCAAACCTTTTATTTTTGCGACTGATGGTGGCAACGGTGACGGTAGTAGTGGTAGAGGCGGAAGTGGTAGAGGTTGTGGGCATGTGGTTATGGAGAAGGTTTTATAGAAGTTGTTTTTTTTTTGTATTATTTTGAAGATATTGAGAGAAAAGAGAAAGGGATATGAATGTGTATGAGAGTGTCTTATGATAGTTTTTATATTATTTGAAAAGCGGTTACTTACTTTGCATATTAAAAGTGCACATTAATATAAGGACGGTTACTTTTCATTTAAAAAAATGTTACATACGTTTTGCTATAGCAATAATTCATGTTAATGAATATACATTTTGAACAATATTGACCCAATTGTTAGACTTCCTTTTTTTAGAAATGTTTTAGGCTGAATTTTTTAAGACTTCTAGTTATAGAAAAGATTTAAATACTTTATAAAGTAGTATAGATAGGTAGTATTTAATTATAGGGGTCTAAATGTAAATTTACTCTAAATATTCGTGGATGTATAAAAATCATCCGTGAAAATATCAAGTCACATAAATTAAACGTGAATACACTATCTGGACTGCCGGTTAAACTCGTTGAACTGTGATTGGACATCTTGACCGGACCAACTAAAAAATAAAATTTTAAAACATTGGAAAAATTCCAGGTTGGAAAAAAAAGTATTTGTAGCATAAAATTCATAAAATAATCCAGGTTGGAACAAAAGAAGTTTTTGTAGCAAAAGCAATTCCCATTTCTTTAATTCAAACTGAAATCTCTTCTACACAACAAACAACAACAACCTACGAAAGAAAACCAGATTCTCATTTTTAATAATTTCTTATCGTTATCCAATCCATTCCTCACAAATTCACCATCTAAACCAAAACCCCGTATAATTAAATTAAGGTTTCCCATCTTCCTTAATCTTATTTTTTAATTATTTTTTGTAGATTTGTATGAATTTGGGCTAGTGTAATAATTTATAATAATCTTTTTAAATAAATTATTTTAAGATTTTTATTATAAAGAATTATTTAAATGTTTTTTAATGGTGTAGAGATGTCATCTACTTGTTCAAGTAGTGGGAGCAGTTGTTTTTTGGATGACGAGGAGTTGTTGCAGTTTGAGGCTAGATGTAAAGAGGTTCGCCTTTTTTATCGTTTTGTTTTCATCTTGAATTTATTTGCTGTCTTGATATGCTAATATAGGATTGGTCTTTGTTATTTTGTTATTTGCGCCAGTTTAATGTTCTAGATAACAGCAAGTGAATCGTTTTCGGAATGGAATGGGATTTTGTTTATGCGTCATTGGGCTATGCATAAGTAAATAGGTTTTTACGGTAATATAAGATATGGTCGAAAAGAAAGAATGTCAACTCTTAAGAGCATAAGGTACGTACCCTAAGCTATGGCTCAAGCCATCCCTGAAAACACCACTTGATGGCACGAGTCCCACACCGCACCTCATGTTTACGAGTGCTGAGCCACCACCACCACACCAAATGGTCCCTGAAAACGCCAAGTGATGGCACGACAAGGGTACCGTGTGTCGTGTTATGGCATTTTGGCGTTTTCAAGTTTTAAAATTTTTTATTTTTTCTAAATTTTGTGATGTTATGGAACGAGGAATGTTTTCGGTGTTATGTTGGATTGTGGTGTTAGGTGAAAAAATAATGACATGGCATCACTTTTACCCATGGCACGAGCGGGAACACAGTTGGGTACCTAATGCTCTAAGTAAATACGTGATCGTGTGACTGCGTGAGCGTAATCATTTAGTATAAGATACAGTAGTAATGTCCAAATATATTATATTATTATTTAATGACGCTTTTAAAAGCTTTAGTACTCATGTATTGTTGTTGATGAAAGTGTGTTTGCTATTGGTTTCCTTCGTTTAAAAACTAGCCCAATCAGCTTGGGATGAAATATGCCTTTTTTTTTTTTTTTTTTTTGGTAACCGTGATTTCCGACTCATTGGCCGACTAATCCACGGGGTTTGAGCCTACCGCCACACAGACTCAAACCAGGTAAAGCCCTCCCTTTTCAGGAGGTTGGCGTGGCCACTTCAAGGTTGTTTGCACCTAGTGGGAATTGAACTTGAGACCTCACACACTTTGGAGTGATAGCCTTTTGTTGTATCAACTAGGTAAATGAGATCGGTTAGGTTTTTTTTCCAGATTATGGGACTACCATTCTGATGTTCTTAGAAACATATTTGCTAATATGTTAGCCATGTTGGTTACGTGAATGCATGATGCATTTAGAAAGATAGCTTATTAAATACCCTGAATAAATGTTAGATTCTTTCGAGACAATATGCGCATAGAATAGAGCGTCAAGAGTTGAAAACAAGTTAAACACTTTTTTCCATTATAATAAAACCGCTACTTATCTGTCCCCTATAATTATATCAGTAAGTTTTACATATTGCTTGCCGCTACGACGTTATATAGGACTGCAGGTATGAGGAGACGTATGGTACAGAAGAAGTATATAAAACTAGTGTAATTTGCCAAAATCTTGCTCAGAAAATAAATATCACTTGTTAAGTATCTAATGTGTTAAGCTATAGAATCGACGTCAATGTACTCTGACACTTATAAGTGTTTATCGTTTCCGGTTGTAGTTGAGGATAGAAAAGGACTTGCTGAAAGAATCGAGCATTGAACTCTTTCGGGTAAGTTATCATGTTTCTTTACTTATTACTTCCCAAATGCTATTATATATGGTTAATTATGCATATTCTTTCCTCACTAGCTATGACTAAGATCTACAAAGGTTATTATCCGTAGTTAAGATTCAAAGCCTTTTTTCTTAATTTATCTGTATTTATAGTAAACATTTTCATGTACTCAGTGTCTCTTAAGAAAAGTGAATATATGATTGGATGTGATATGTGCAATAGTTTTGATCCGAAAATTTACTTGATATAGAGCCTGGAATCTCATGCAAAAACAGTGTCTGAAACTCGGACTAATGACAAGAAGCGTATCCAAGATTTGGAAAGAGAGCTGAGTAACTGCTCACAAGAAATAGGTCGTGTTACTGTTTATCAGTTCAATTCACTATGAAACATGTTTGAAATAAGCAACTTTGTTAAAATTTGTTGAATATTGAATCCAAGTAAGGTGCACTCTGCTCACAGGGCAGATCTATGTGTAGGCCTGACTTATTGCATTACTCTTCACAGATTACCTGCAGGACCAGCTGAACACAAAGGATACGGAGATGAACAATATGACCAGTTATATTCACAATCTAGAGTCGAAACTCCGTACAAAGGAAAATTTGGATAAAATTGTGAGAAATTTAGAGCAAGAGTTGAAGGCTAGCAATTCTGAGAGGTTGAATTTGATGGATGCATTAGAAAACAAAGAACATGAGTTGCATAACTCAACGTTATGCATAGAGAAACTAGAAGAGTCCATTTCACATATCACTTTAGATTTCCAATGTGACATGGAAAGCATGAAGCTTGATTTGATGGCCATGGAACAAAGTTTTATTGAAGCTAATAAAATCCAGGAAGAAGTTGCTCATGGTCATCGTAAGATGCAGGAAATGACTAAAAACTACAAGATTCAAATAAAAGAGGCTCAAAACGTTACTCGTTTAGTTGAGGAAAATAAAGAACTGAGGATGAAGCTTAAATTTTTAGAAAGTCATGTGGATCCAGAAAACAAAATGAAGAAACTATCATGTCAAGTACAAGAATATGAACTTCTCGTGAAGCAGTTAAGGGTATGTTACATTTAAACGATATGAAAATTTTCAAATAGACAGAAGTAGTTTCTCTATTCTGAACACAAATTGTTTGCAGGAACAACTAAGAGACGAAAAATTCAAGGCAAACGAAGAAGCAGAAGATTTAGCTCAGGAAATGGCGGAATTAAGATATCAGCTAACTGGATTGCTTGAAGAAGAATACAAAAAACGTGCATGTATAGAACAACGAGCTTTACAAAGAATAACTGAGTTGGAATCTCAGGTATTAATATCAAGAATTTAACTCCATAGCTTATCTATTTTATTAGCATGTGATTTGTAGTTTCTTATGTAGTTAGTTTCATCTTTTTTTGCAACCAAGATTCAAAAAGAACGAAGTACAAGCTTCGCTGATGTTCGAGGTCTTTCTAACGCTTAGCAGTTGATGTCCAAGAATCTATTGATCAAGTTGTGTGTAACGTTTTGAGGTTAGTATATTAGTTTCTCAATGCTTTTGCATATGATATATCTTGTTGTGTGAGAAGCTCCCCGACCAAATGGTTGTGGGTTAAGTCCTTAGGACGTGGTATGAAAGTTTGTAGTGTGTTGTTAGATATTTAGTTGTTCAATTTTTTTAATTTTTTTTTGTTTGTGTGTGGCTATTTGTAGTGAAACTTATTACAAGATAATTTGATGGTCAAAGTGAAAGCATGTATAGTTCAAGTCATTTGGCAAAACGAAGATACATACTTGAGTCTGTAAATCTTATTATATGCAAACTAATGATGGAAACCCCTCTTGCAGTTCTGTCACGTGTATGTGTTAGTTTGTGTAATTGTTATCATTTTTCTCCTAATCGAAAAGTCCGAAAAGCTGACCATTATTTTTAATGTTCAACAAGACCATGTTGGGAGTGTAATTGTATCATTCAGTGTACCCTCGCAAAGCTGGATAATCCCAAGACATTTTTGTATTTCACAACCCCAGTAAAATTAATATTACTTGCTTTGTATTTGCCTATTGTCAGTATTACTAAAACTAGGACATGATACAGGTTCATGATATATTTTTAGCCACCGTCCCAAAGTTTGTGCTGCGGCAAAGAAGCCCTAATTTAATCTGCGCTGTGCTGAAGTGAATAGTGAAGTTGCGGAGCGCATGGATCAGTACATATCAAGTCTTGGCACCAATCTCAGTTGAATTGAACGGATGTCCCTCTGGCAAAATTCACCCCATTCGCATATGGCGGCTGAATACCAACATGCCAAAAAACTGAAAAGCTTTTGTTTTTGTGATTGCCGGTTGCAGATTGAGACAAAATGTATGTTTTTGTTGGAAGAGTCAGAAGGTATCATGGTGTGTTCTGTGTTGCACTGGATTATTATCCTTGTTTTCTTGATAAAGAATAAGTTAAAAGATTTTTATTTAACTTTACGTAATCTGTGGCCAAAATGGTCAAATCCAAAGAAAATGTACAGCTTTCGTTGTATTAACTATAAGTTATTGTAATGCTACTGGCCTACATTCGGCCAATTCAGCCATTTGTGGTTGTCCTTGTTCTTTACATTGTGCAAGTTGGTGGTGACATGACCCATGTTGGTATCAACGTACTTCAGAAACTAAGATCCTGACAAAGGCTCAAGGGTTCGCGTGACTTGTAATGGATTCTTTTTCCTCAAACATTTAATATTACAAAAGGTACCTAATTTTTTTTTTGAAAAGCTTTTCAATTTGACTTGGTTTTTTGTTTACAAACCAATTTGTTTTTCTTGATTGTGTTGCTTAAGATAACATAAATAATCTATAGTCGTTGCTTCAATTTTCTGAAGTTAGTTTTGGGCCGTTAAGTGCCTAAGATTTGATTTGCACTCTTGACCAAAACTTGGCTTCAAGAGTTCATATGTGCGGTTGACTCCATTTCGATCATACGTTGAGATGTTCGGACTTTGGAGACTTGAGGAGTGTGAGTTGACCCGTGATAAGTGGAGTATGTTGGCAACACTTAGTGGTGGGAAACCAGATTTTTAAAAAAAAGCCTAATTGGTTTTTAATTCGGTTCAGATTTAGTCAACTGGTCAACAAATATGTTTGACTTAAACCAGATCAAGATAGATCAAGATAAAACCAGTTTTTAGTTAGGGGCGCTTGGTTAACCTGAGTCCTGAGGGGAATGGAATGAGAAAGGGTAAGGGAATACAAAGGAATTCAATGAACATTCTTTAGTATAATCATTAACATTGTTGGTGCTTGGTTAATATAAGACATGGTGGTGATTGGAGATGGTGGCAACAACTGTTAGGGTGATAGTTAGTGGTCGCGACGATGACGGTGTTGGTAAAAGAAGAAATTAATAAAATTAGTGACGATTAGTGGTGGTTGAGAACGGCGACCATTACAAACGATTGGTACTTGTGGTAGTCGGTAGAGTTGGCGATCGGAGGTGGAGATGGTGGTAATGGCTTGGTTTGGTGGTTTTTGGGTGGTTATTGACGGTTGGTTGATGGTTGCAATCAGTGGTGTGGTGGTGGCGGGGGTGACGCTAGTCGTGCACATAATACTCGGAACCGAAACCGAACCCGATAGAAAAACCGAACCCGGACCCTGACATAACCGGGTAGGGTATTGACTTAACCGTCGGGTAGTAACCGGTTAGACTTTTTGAGCATAAAACCGGGTATAAAGCGGGTAATACGAAACCGGGTATAGAACCGGGTATAAAAAAACCCGGGTAGTACCCGGTTTTTTAGGAAAAAAAAGAAGAAAAAATCGGTTTATATCGGTTAACCCTACCCTACCCGGTTTGAACCCTTGATACAATGATTTCCAATGTGTTCTAATTTTAGTCTCTCGATATCCTCTCGAATTGATCTAGGTCTTAAGTGGAATGATTGTTCTTGGTTACTAAATAAAGGGGTTTGGTTTTCTATTCTAATAAGAAGTGGAAATGAAAATTTAAATCAAAGGCAATTACTTTAATTAAGATTAACAAAAACTTGGTTGAAAATTTAAAGTTAAAAATTTAAAGTTCAAATTAAAATCCAATTAAAATTAAAGTTAACAAGTAAATTGTGAAATATGAGTGAAGAAACAGTAAATCAACAATAGTAAAACAGTAACTATACTAAAAAATAACTGATCCGGAACTTTTAAACCTTGATTCGGAACTAACTGATTCGGAAAATACTATTCACTCATCCGGAACTTGCTCATTCGGAACATTCTCATTCGGAACCTTTGTTGATTCGGAAGTTTTGAAACTTCCGAATGAAGAACTGATTCGGAAGCCACTGATTCGGAACCTTCCGAATGAAGGTTGATTCGGAAGATTTTACTTGGTTCGGAAATAACTGATTCGGAAGTCACTGATCCGGAACTTAAGGCTTGGATCGGAACTTTCCGAATGAAAGCTTCATTCGGAACTCTTTTGTTGGTTCGGAACTTTTGAATACCCAGATACAGTAGCAGTTACAGCGAAGAACACGGAACACTAAATCAATCAAAATCAAATCAAATACTTAAAAAGGTTTCACCCAATTAAACACAAATCATTTAGACAATATAAGCAACAAATCCCACCAATAAAAACACAAATCCAAACAACTTTTGAAGATCAAATCAAGAAAAATAAAACTTAATAACTTGAAGATAAAGATGATGATGAACAAGATGAAATGAAAGATTAAACAAGAACTTGGTATTGAATGATTGATGTTTTGACAAGATGAAACAAGGATTAAAATTACAAGATTAAAGAACTAAAAATAAAAATCACCAATCACCCTAGTGGTGATGGTGTTCTACGAACCAGGAGGAAAGAAAAGGGAGGAAGAAAGAAAAACTAGCTCAAATGTGTGTGGGATGGCCTATTTATAGGTGTTTCCTTTGGTTGGTGAGTGGGCTTTCTCCCGTTCTTCGTGTCTTTTCGTCTTTTCAGAAAAGTTTCCGTTTTCGATTCTGATTCGGGATTTGTTGTCGATTAAATCCAACTCGTCTTTTAATTTCTTCGTTTAATAGACTTGAGTTTCTTCGACTTATATAAATCTTCCATCTTTGGTCCTTTTCTTCGATAAATCTTCGAATAGGCCCAGCGACTTCAAATCTTTTGCATCTCTTGGACAATAGACTTTATCTTGAGTCTTTTTCTTCAGTAAAACCCGTGCAATCCCATGTTTTCTTCAATATTTATCCGGTTGTCTCTGAAAACACAATAAACACAAAAACCACGCATAATTCCAAACAAATGATATTAAATACGTGTTTTGGTCTCGTTTTAGCCCGAATTAAGTGGTAAAAGGATGGGTGTTTACACACCTATCAAATCCCCTACACTTAACCATTGCCATGCCCTCATGCAATGCTTAGTGATAAAGCAAGTTTACACTTTTCTCATAATTAATCAACCTTGGCCTTATTTAAAATTCTACTAAACAAAAATTAAAGAAATAAAACTTCAAAGATAACAAAGGGATAGAAAACCATTTTCACGTGAAAATAGCTACATGGAAATAACTTGTAGAGAAATCGATGACTTACATTAGGGCTTTGGTGCTGCGAAGATTTATCACCCTCAAGTTTCACGTTCCCCAAACTAAGCTTAAAAACGAGATCATTGTTATTATAAGTTAGCAATTCAAACACTTACACACATGGCTTAATTAAATGCTTAAGCTCCCTTATTCCTAGGTGTATCTCTTATATTTTATTTTTGTCTTAGAATGATCATGAAGATGCATTTTTGGACTTATTTCGATAGTTTATTAGGGCTGAAAGCAAAGTAGGACGATTTGATCAATAGTTAGCTAAAGGACAAAATCTCTTAAAACTGCTTCTCGGGATATCAAAAAGTTCATATCTTGGCATAACTTGGTTCACGATTTGAGACCTTTCTCGGGCCGATATTTGGCATGTTCTTCATACTTCATATCTTCGAGAGACGTTCTTGAGATAATGGTCTTCTCATCATAATAGAGTTTTCTTCACTTGGAGACTTTTGAGGGTTACTCCAACTTTGTTGACCACGACTTCATGATTATTTCTTCAATCTCTAATTGGGATTTTGAGATACAACGATCCGCCTCCTTTTCGGACTTGGATCTATTTATCCTCATACCTTGTTAGGGTCTTTTCGGATAGACTTCTCCATGATCTTTATGGGAGTTGATTGCTTTTCGTCGTGAGTCTTGATCCTTCATATTGACTTTAGGAATAATGCTTTTCACATCACTTTGGATCTTCAGCAATAAAATTGAATCCTCATGCCTTGTTAGGGCCTTTTCGGACTCGCCAATCTTCGCGCCCCGCTTCATAAGTTATGCCTTGGCTATGAACTCTTATCATTACCGAGCAACTTTTAAACGATCTTGGGCTAGAAGCTAAGTAACTTTTCAAATCGTAAGACCTTACTTATTGCAGATAAATTATTAGCAAGTGATGGGAGAATAGGCAAATAATTACACCAAGTGAGCTTGTGCAAGAATACCGACTTATAATTGACTCTATCATTTCTCGTCCTCCACAATTTAAAATCTCAAGTAATGAGACTCGTGGACACTTAGCCTAATAAACCAATTAAGGTCCATATGGTTAAGGATACTAGCTAGAATAAACTTGGATAAGTCTATTCGGGTTGAGTCAAAATAAACGTAACGGGCCTAATATGTCAAAGATTCCTAAACTAGCTACACCACTTTATTAATATTTTTGACTTTATTGCGGAATATATACATGTGAAAACAACGATAAAAATTTAAAAGTTACGACTAAATGGCCAAAGTTAATTAAAAATTTGAAAAATGTTGAAAAATAGGATTTTCCGGTTAATTGAAGGCATTTTCATGGAAAAGTCCACTTAAAACTTCGATAGAAGTCCCCCCTACACTTAGGATAAACATTGTCCTCAATGTTTAAGCATGTGGGAAAAGGTTCCCCTACACTTAGGACATTGTGCACGTTGGTTAACTCAAGTTAAGGAAGAGACGACTAACGTGATCAATTTCAAATGTGAGTATAAAGAAAATTGAATCACGATAGTTGAGAGATAGAACCGGATTTCGGGTAAACACGGGAGCACGGTTCTTCAAATAGTCCAAGAGTGCCTTTATCCCTGTAATCACATCACCACACAAAGGCAAACACATATGGAAGTCCCCCCTACACTTAGGGGATTAAAACATATAAGGATAGATACTCGGGCTGCCTCCCGGGGAGCGCTTGTTTTTGATAACCGAGTCACGAGCCTGACTCGACCCAAAGTTAGTTCATGGGGAACGTGGTGATGGATGGAATCACCTCCTTAGAGGTGTCCTCACCAAAGTACAACTTCACTCGTTGGCCATTCACCTTAAAATTTGGTCCATCAGGTTGAGCGAGCTCGAGAGTACCATATGGAAAAATTTGGGCAATGGTGAATGGGCCGGACCAACGAGATTTGAGCTTTCCCGAAAAGATTTTCAACCGAGAGTTAAAAAGTAAGACTTTGTCTCCAACATGGAACTCTCGGTTTTTGATCTTGGAGTCGTGAATGAGCTTAGTTCTTTCCTTATAGATCAAAGAATTTTCATAAGCCTCATTACGGAGTTCATTCAGCTCATTGAGTTGGATCTTGCGTAGGTCACCGGCTTTGTTTATATCAAAATTGGCCCACTTCAAGGCCCAATAGGCTTTGTGCTCCAACTCAATGGGGAGGTGGCACGCTTTCCCGTACACAAGACGATAAGGCGTACAGCCGATCGGGGTCTTGTAAGCAGTACGGAAAGCCCACAAAGCATCATCCAATTTATCAGCCCATGAGGCACGATGCTCTCCCACAGTCCTTTCAAGAATTTGCTTCAGCCCTCGGTTGGATATTTCAGCCTGGCCATTAGTTTGTGGGTGGTAGGCTGTGGAAAGACGATGATTTACATCGTACTTAGCCATGACTCGAGCAAATTGGTCATTGCAGAAATGAGTCCCACGATCACTAATAATGGCGCGAGGCACACTGAATCTAGCGAATAGAGCCTTCAAAAAGTTACAAACCACCCTTGCGTCATTAGTAGGCAAAGCTTTGGCTTCAACCCACTTCGAAACGTAGTCAACGGCTACAAGGATGTATTTGTTTCCTTTAGACGAAGGGAATGGCCCCATAAAGTCGATACCCCAAACATCAAAAATTTCACACTCTTGAATGAAATTCTGAGGCATCTCGTCTTTATGTGTGATTTTGCCTTGCTTTTGGCAAACATCACATCGTTTGACCATATCGTGAGCGTCACGGTATATGGAGGGCCAATAAAATCCCGAATCAAACACTTTCTTAGCGGTGTAGTTGGGACCAAAGTGACCACCGGTGGGTCCTTTGTGGCAAGCATGAAGGATTTCAGACGCTGCCGGTCCATCAACACATCGGCGAATAATCAGGTCAGCACATTGTTTGAATAGGTAAGGGTCGTCCCAAAAGTAGGTCTTAATGTCGGTAAAGAACTTCTTCTTTTGCTGGGACGTCAACCCTTCCTTGAGAATTCCACCCGCCAAGTAGTTTGCAAAGTCCGCAAACCACGGGGTTTCATTCGGCTTCGAGTTTACAGAGAATAAGGTCTCCAAGGGAAAAGAATCATTGATTTCTTTGGTCGGATGATCCCCTTGGTATGGATCCTCAAGTCTGCTAAGATGGTCCGCGGCTAGGTTTTCTGCTCCTTTCTTATCACGAATTTCAATTTTAAATTCCTGGAGCAGCAAAACCCAGCGAAGAAGTCTTGGTTTGGAATCTTGCTTTGTCAACAAGTACTTCAACGCGGAATGATCGGTGTACACAACGGTGGTAGAAAGGACAAGATAGGGGCGGAATTTTTCAAAAGCATAGACAACGGCTAAAAGCTCTTTTTCGGTTGTCGTATAATGCAATTGTG
This sequence comes from Glebionis coronaria, assembly GCA_025667525.1. Taxonomy (NCBI): domain Eukaryota; kingdom Viridiplantae; phylum Streptophyta; class Magnoliopsida; order Asterales; family Asteraceae; genus Glebionis; species Glebionis coronaria. Next base: position 617,491,619 of record CM046875.1, on the reverse strand, counting down.
CCCCAGTCATTGTCTTGCTAGCGTAATGGATGGGTTGGAAGTGTTTATTCACTCTTTGTCCAAGAACCGCTCCAATAGCAAAATCGCTAGCATCGCACATCAACTCAAAAGGAAGCTCCCAATTAGGGGTAACCAAGACGGGTGCCTTGGTTAGCTTATCCTTAAGCGAGTTGAAGGCTTCAAGGCACTCTTTGGAAAAGATAAAAGGAGTATCTTTTTCCAAGAGGTGGGTCATCGGGCGAGCGATTTGAGAAAAGTCTTTGATAAATCGTCGGTAGAAGCCCGCATGACCCAAGAAACTTCTCACACCCTTCACAGTGGAAGGTGGAGGCAACTTTGCTATAACATCAACTTTAGCACGGTCTACTTCAAGACCGGCTTTCGAAATCTTATGGCCAAGCACGACGCCTTCTTTTACCATAAAATGGCATTTTTCCCAATTTAGAACAAGCCGAGTGTCTTCGCACCGCTTTAGCATACGTTCTAAATTTGCAAGGCAAGATGAGAAGGAATCCCCGAAGACCGAGAAATCATCCATGAAGACTTCCATGGTTTGTTCGACCATGTCATGGAAGATAGCTAACATGCACCTTTGGAAAGTCCCGGGCGCATTACATAAGCCAAAAGGCATTCTTTTGTAAGCGAAAGTGCCGTAGGGACAAGTGAATGTAGTCTTCTCTTGATCTTGGGGATCGATGGGTATTTGGAAATAACCCGAGAAACCATCAAGAAAGCAGTAATATTCATTACCGGCTAATCGTTCAAGCATTTGGTCCATGAAAGGTAGAGGGAAATGATCCTTTCTCGTGGCATCATTGAGTTTGCGGTAGTCTATACAAACTCTCCACTCAGTAACGAGACGAGTGGGAATCAACTCGTTGTGTTCATTGGGAACAACGGTTATTCCGCCCTTCTTGGGCACACAATGGATTGGACTAACCCACGGTGAATCCGAAATAGGGTAAATCATACCCGCATCAAGAAGTTTAATGACTTCTGTTTTGATGACTGCATGGATTTTTGGATTCACCCTTCGTTGGCTTTGAATAGTGGGCTTATAGTCGTCCTCCATGAGAATTTTGTGCGTGCAGAAGTGAGGATCAATTCCACGAATGTCCGAAATCTTCCAAGCAATAGCCTTCTTGTGTTCTTTCAACACAGCGACAAGTCGGGCTTTCTCTTCATCCTTCAAATCCTTAGCAATGATGACTGGCGACTTCTTCTCTTCTTCGAGGAATGCATACTCAAGATGGGGTGGCAACTCCTTAAGTTCCAAATCCGGAGGATTGTCGACGGGAGGCGTGTTCGAAGTCGGAGTCTCGATAGCAATAATAGTGGGAGATGGAGGGGAAGGATTGTCTTCTTTGAGGAGGTTTGCAATGAAACTGAGGTCTTCATCCCAAGTGGCAATAGAATCGTCATTGTTTTGCTTGACATCTTCCAAGGTGGCTTCCAAATCTTTCCAAAGGAAATCACTTTCTCCAAATAGAGATAGTGATGAGTCGATAGAGGAAACGGTCTCAACATTGGGAAGAGAGGTAGGAATGTTTTTACAAGCATCCTTGAAGTGTTCTTCACAAGCCTCATCAAGAACGTCAATACAATTAACATTCTCGTAAGAAGAAGGTTGTTTAGATAACTTTCCCATGTTGAAGACTACTTTATCGTCACCCACTCTCATGATAAGCTCACCGGCTTCAACATCAATGAGAGTGCGACCGGTCCTCAAGAATGGACGACCAACAATGAGTGGCACACGTGGGTCCATCTCGTAGTCGACGACAACAAAATCGGCAGGGAAGGTGAATTTGTCGACTCCTACAATGACGTCTTCGGCTATCCCCACTGGATAAGCAACCGTACGGTTGGCCAATTCCAAAGTCATTTTGGTGGGGACTAGCTCTGGGAGAGATAATTGCTTCCAAACACTTAGAGGCATGAGATTAATACTGGCACCTAGATCGGCTAGGGCCATGAAATTCTCTACTCCCGGGAAATTGCAAGGGATAAGAAAACGACCCGGATCACCAAGCTTGATTGGCAATTTCCTTAAGAGCACTACAGAGCAGTTCTCATTAAGTTGGGTGTTGGCGAGATCGAAGAGCTTTTCCTTGTCGCTCAGAAGATCTTTAAACATTTTGGCATACTTGGGCATGTGAGCGAGAGCCTCAGCGAAGGAGATATTGAAATTCAGTTTCTTGAACATTTTAAGGAAATTCGAAACCTGAATATCATCCTTGCTCTTTTGCTTCTCTTTCCTCAACCTAGAAGGATAAGGTATATTGGAAGAAGAGGAAGGCTTTAGGGGAATAGGATCACTCACAAGCACGGGTGGAGGAGGGGTAGAAAGAAGAGGTGGAGAAATTGGGGGAGGAGAAGGGTGAGGAACAGGAGCAGGTGACTCGTTCTCCTTAGTCACAACCACCGGTGGAGGTATAGGAAGCTCGGGTTCCGTAGTACCTTTGCCACTTCGAGTGGTGATTGCTTTCATCTCCCCTCTTGGGTTCGCAACGGTGTTACTCGGAAGAGTACCCGAAGAAGAGGGTTGACTACTTTGGAAGAAACTAGCCATCATGTTCCTCAGATCATTAGTCTGGCTATCTAACGTGTTTCTCATGTCAGCTCGCAAATCATTTCCTTGCTTGACCAGATCTGCCTTCAAATTTCGCACTTCTTCTTGGAGATTTCCCACTATCACATCATTGGTCCTCATATAGGTGGCGACCTCTTGGTGTAGTGCAGTGTTGGTTTGGTTGGAAGGAGCATTGTATGCAGGTGGTTGGTAAGCAGGTTGTTGGTATACTTGATTGTTACGTTGAGGTGGTTGTTGCTGCTTGTGAGGTGGGATATATGGTTGTCGAGGTTGTTGTTGTTGTTGAGTAGGGCGGTTAAGGTTTTGTTGTTGGTTTGGGTTGGTTGGAGGAAAGCCAGGTGGTGAAAGATAGTTGTTGCTGCGGTAGCTAAGCAAGTTACGGTCACCTTGAGGTCTAGCTTGATAAGCAGGTTGTTGGTAGGTGCCATATGCCGCATTCACATTCTCAGCAGGGTAATCTTGGGTGGCGGTACAAGTTGTGTAAGAGTGGGGACCACCGCATATCTCACAAGGTTGGCTGACAGCGTTCACTTGTGCATTTTTGGCGTTGTTGCTGTTGTTGTTGCTGACGGTGTGGGTGACAAGCGATTCAAGAAGCGTAGTGATTTTGTCTAATCGCTTGTCGCTGTCATTAGTGCTAGCACTAGCAACATTGGTCCTAATGCTCTTGGTTTGCACACGAGACTTGTTCTCAATGATATCCCAAGCAGCATTGGAAGTCTTAGCCAAGAGATTACCCCCCGAAGCACTATTCAGTGAATCTTGGTCATTTATGCTTAAACCATTGTAAAAAGTATTTATTTGATGAACTTTGGTAAAACCATGTTGTGGGCATTTTCTTAAAAGATCTTTAAAGCGATCCCAAGATTCACTGAATGACTCGTCGTACTTTTGTTCAAAGGTTATAATCTCATTCCGCAAAGCGGTAGTACGAGAGGGTGGAAAAAAGTAGTTGATAAACTTTGTTTCCAAATCCGTCCACGAGAGAATACTCTGTGGCGGTTCTTTAGCAAGCCAATGCCGGGCTTGTCCCTCTAAAGAAAAGGGAAAAAGTTGTAACCTTATCACTTCTTGTGGAACGCCATTGAACTTGACCGTGTTCGTGAGTTGTAGAAATCTCTTGATGTGATCGTGTGGGTCATCAATGGTTCGTCCAAAGAATGGTTGAGCTGAGACCATCTGGATAAAGCCTGATTTTAGCTCGAAATTGTTGGCGGCAATTGGTGGAATAACAATTGGATCCATGTTGCCATCGACATGAGCTTGCAGTAATTCAATCATTGGCCGATTATCCGGAAGGTGCTCATTGTTGTTGTTATTGTTCATGTTGTTGAAAGGCGGGTTGTTGTTGTTATTATTGTTGTTCGGAGGTGGTATGTTATTGTTGTTTTGTACACCAGCCATGTCTAAGTTATCGAGAGGCTCGGGCTCTTGATAAGACGTGGATCGAGTGCGCATACACCTGCAAAAGAACGAACAAAGAAAAACAAAGCAAAAATATTTTTGGTTTTTATTGTTTTTTAATTTTTAGGATTTTTGAAAATTTTATATTTTTTAGTTGTTTTTGAAAATTTTTGAAAAAGTAACGTTCACGGGGAACGGATCCCAAAATCCAATTTCTCACAAAAAACTTTTGATCTTAACGAGAAGAGCCGGCAGCGGCGCCATTTGATACAATGATTTCCAATGTGTTCTAATTTTAGTCTCTCGATATCCTCTCGAATTGATCTAGGTCTTAAGTGGAATGATTGTTCTTGGTTACTAAATAAAGGGGTTTGGTTTTCTATTCTAATAAGAAGTGGAAATGAAAATTTAAATCAAAGGCAATTACTTTAATTAAGATTAACAAAAACTTGGTTGAAAATTTAAAGTTAAATATTTAAAGTTCAAATTAAAATCCAATTAAAATTAAAGTTAACAAGTAAATTGTGAAATATGAGTGAAGAAACAGTAAATCAACAATAGTAAAACAGTAACTATACTAAAAAATAACTGATCCGGAACTTTTAAACCTTGATTCGGAACTAACTGATTCGGAAAATACTATTCACTCATCCGGAACTTGCTCATTCGGAACATTCTCATTCGGAACCTTTGTTGATTCGGAAGTTTTGAAACTTCCGAATGAAGAACTGATTCGGAAGCCACTGATTCGGAACCTTCCGAATGAAGGTTGATTCGGAAGATTTTACTTGGTTCGGAAATAACTGATTCGGAAGTCACTGATCCGGAACTTAAGGCTTGGATCGGAACTTTCCGAATGAAAGCTTCATTCGGAACTCTTTTGTTGGTTCGGAACTTTTGAATACCCAGATACAGTAGCAGTTACAGCGAAGAACACGGAACACTAAATCAATCAAAATCAAATCAAATACTTAAAAAGGTTTCACCCAATTAAACACAAATCATTTAGACAATATAAGCAACAAATCCCACCAATAAAAACACAAATCCAAACAACTTTTGAAGATCAAATCAAGAAAAATAAAACTTAATAACTTGAAGATAAAGATGATGATGAACAAGATGAAATGAAAGATTAAACAAGAACTTGGTATTGAATGATTGATGTTTTGACAAGATGAAACAAGGATTAAAATTACAAGATTAAAGAACTAAAAATAAAAATCACCAATCACCCTAGTGGTGATGGTGTTCTACGAACCAGGAGGAAAGAAAAGGGAGGAAGAAAGAAAAACTAGCTCAAATGTGTGTGGGATGGCCTATTTATAGGTGTTTCCTTTGGTTGGTGAGTGGGCTTTCTCCCGTTCTTCGTGTCTTTTCGTCTTTTCAGAAAAGTTTCCGTTTTCGATTCTGATTCGGGATTTGTTGTCGATTAAATCCAACTCGTCTTTTAATTTCTTCGTTTAATAGACTTGAGTTTCTTCGACTTATATAAATCTTCCATCTTTGGTCCTTTTCTTCGATAAATCTTCGAATAGGCCCAGCGACTTCAAATCTTTTGCATCTCTTGGACAATAGACTTTATCTTGAGTCTTTTTCTTCAGTAAAACCCGTGCAATCCCATGTTTTCTTCAATATTTATCCGGTTGTCTCTGAAAACACAATAAACACAAAAACCACGCATAATTCCAAACAAATGATATTAAATACGTGTTTTGGTCTCGTTTTAGCCCGAATTAAGTGGTAAAAGGATGGGTGTTTACACACCTATCAACCCTACCCTAAACGGGTAGTACCGGTTGGGGTTTTTTACCCTCGAAACACAACCCGACCCTAACCGGTTATTGGGTATACCCGGTTTGACCGGGTTTTACCAAAAAATCGGGTAGGGTAGGGTAGTAACCGGTTACGATAAAAAACCCAAAATGTGCACGGCTAGGTGACGCCATCGGTAGCCGTTAATGATGTTGATAGAATGTGGTGGGCGACATCGGTAGAGGTAGTGTGGTGATGGTAGCGGTGACGCCATCAATAGATGTTAATGATGGCGATAAGTGTAGTGGCGGCATCGGTAGAGGTGGTGGTCGTTGGTGGACAAATTCACACTTGAATCTACGATGATGTTGGTCGCGGTTGTGGTTGATTGTAGGGGCGGTGATTGTGCGACGGGTTACCATAGTGAGGTGGTAGCGTTCGATGGTAATGGTGGTGGTTGTGGCGTCAGTGAGTGGTGGTGTCGAGAGTCGTGGTGGCGTTGGGAGGGTGGTGGTAGCGACAATGGTTGTGGTTAGTGGTGGTGGATTTTGGAGGGTGGTGGCAGCGGTAATGATGGTGGTCAGTGGTGGTGGTGGCGTCAGAGAGTGGTGGTGTCGGAAGGTGGTGGTGGCGTTAGGAGATTGGTGGTGGTAGCGAGAATGGTGGTGTTCAGTGGTGGTGGTGGCCTCTGAGAGTGGTGGTGTCGGAGGGTGGTGGTGGTGGTAGCGACAATGGTGGTGGTCAGTGGTGGTGGTGGTGTTAGTAGGGTGGTGTAGCGACATTGGTGGTGGTGGTGGTGGGTGGAGAGACACATATACATACGTCAATCTATCACCTTCAATCCATTACCCCTCAATCCATTACCCACAATTTACAGGGAATTCTTCATTACCCATTAGTGGATAATTATTACCTATATTTTGATAAATCAAGCGCTATTAATTATTCTCTTTTTCATTCATTACCCTCTAATACCTTTTTTATTTTATTTTTTATATTTTATTTAACGGCAATTGTCTCTAATACCCTTAACCAAGCATACCCTTAGATTTTACTCGTTTTAAATCGAATCAAATCGGTTCGGTCTTAATCAGATTTTCAGTGATTTTTAATACGATTTCAATCATTTTACTAAGGGTTAATACATACGGAGGTTACTAATGTTTCTAAAAAAGTGCGCCTAAGTTACTAAACATTCATTTTGTTCACTTAGGTTACTAAAGTTATGAAACATAAATTTTAGGTTACTGAATATTAGTTAACTTGTAAAAATGTGATATTTATGTTACTTAACTTGTAAAAACATGTCATTTAGGTTACTTAACTTATCAAAAAAATATGCGTTCAGGTTACTCGAATTAACACTAAATTATAGTGGTGTATAGTTTAGTAAAGTTTAGTAACTTGAGTGAACAAATTAAAACGTTATTACTTTAGGTGCATTTTTTTGAAAACGTTAGTTACCTAGAGGTGAGATCCTCATAGAATGTGCATTTAAAAAAGAAGGAATGAAGCAATCTCAACCATTCATTTTTACATCAAAAAATAAAAACTCATCTTTAACTTTTTTCTTAAAAACATTATATCTTTCAAACGATAAATCGTTAGATTATAAAAAATACACCGTTGCAACGAAAAAATTCTTATCTTTCAGGAGATAGGCACTTTGATATATTTTTGACGATTTTTTATTATTGCGACTTTCGACTATAAAAATCACATGTGATTCGGAAAAATTACTTGTGTTTTTTTTATAAAAGAAAATTAATTTTTTTACAGAATAAATAAACAACTTTTATTATTATTTATTAGTGTAACTATTTACATAGTCGAATGTAAACACGTAACAAGTTATGCCACTAGCTTTTTCATATTAGTTTCGATGATTTTTTTGTTGAAATTTTCGTCAAAAAAATTACACATAATTTGTAAAATCACTAGTAATTTGTAAAATCACTAGTAATTTGTAAAATCAATTGTTATTTGTATTTCTAAAATGCATGTGTGATTCCATATATCGCATGTGATTTCATAAATTTACATGTGATATTAAAGTAACAAATCACGTGTGATTTCAGAAATCCTTAAATTGTAAATGATTTTACAAATTCACGTGTGCTTTATAAAGTAATAAATCACATGTGATTCGTGAGTACGAAAACTATAAAATCGTCGAAAGTATATAGAAGTACGTATCATTAAAAAGAAAATTTATCACAAATCACATGTGATTTGGTAAAAATCATGACACAAATCACAAGTGTTTGAAAAAATTACATACGGTTTTGCGAAAATTATGATTTTAGATTTAGTATAAGTAACTTGTTATTCGGATCAATCACATGTAATTATCATTAAATCACATGTAATTTCAGCAGAATTACATGTGATTAAAATAAACTTATAACTAATTCAAAAGAAAATTTGCTTTATATATTTTACATGAATCACATGTAAAAACACATAGAGATTCAAATAAAACTACATGTGATCAAAACAAAATCACATATAATTCAGAAGCCAGTTTACTTTCTATATTTTATATGAATGACAACAAAACATTTTTATATATTGACAGAATCACATGTGATTCAAACAAAATCACATGTGATTCATCTAAAGTGGAATTGTTAGAAGAAGTCCAGGTTTCGAAATGTTTGAATCACATGTAATGCAAGCAAAATCACATGTAATTAGCATCGAATTACATGTGATTCAATGCAAGTAAAATCACATGTAATTGTTATCGAATTACATGTAATTCAAGCAGACAATTTAATATATTAGCAAGATTACATGTGATTAAAAAAATCACATGTGATTCATATAAAGTGGGTTTGTTAGAAGAAGTTAAGGTTTCAGAATGCTTGAATCACATGTAATACAAGCAAAATCATATGTAATTATCACAGAATCGCATGCAATTCAAGCAGAATTACATGTGATTCAAACAAAATCACATGTAATTTAGAAGCCAATTTGTTCTATATATTTTATATAAATGAAAACAGATAATACATAATTAAAAAAATCACATATGTTTCATCTAAAGTGGGTTTGTTAGAAAAAGTTAAGGTTTCGAAATGTTTAAATCACATGTAATACAATCAAAATCATATATAATTATCACCGAATCACATGCAATTCAAGCAGAATTACATGTGATTCAAACAAAATCACATATAATTTAGAAGTCAATTTGTTTTACATATTTTACATAAATGAAAACAGATAATACATGATTAAAAAAATCACATGTGATTCATCTAATGTGGGTTTGTTAGAAAAGTTACGGTTTCGGAATGCTTGAATCCCATGTAATGCAAGCAAAATCACATGTAATTATCAGTGAATTAAGCCAATTTGTTTTACATATATTTTTCTTGGGTAAATGGGACTCCACCCCGGTAAAATGAACATATTTTATATAAATGGCAATAAACATTTTAATATATTGACAAAATTACATGTGATTCAAACATTTTAGTGTAATTCACATAAATCACATGTGATTTTAAAGTAATAACGAAAATATTTTTGTCATTTAATAGACGGTTATTTTCATATACTTTTAACGATTTTATAATGTTGAAATTCTCGTCAAAAAAAATACACGTGATTTTCACAAATCGCATGTGACATTACAAATTCAAATGTGATTTTTAATATAATAAATCAAACATGAGTTTTCGAGAATCACATGTAATTTTTCGAGAATCACATGTGATTTTTTTTACGAAATTTTTTAAAAAAAGTTTGCCGAAAGTATATAGAAGTGCATATCTATAGAAAGATAATTTAATTCCCGTCGTGACGGTATAATTATTTTTTCATAACGATTAACGGTTTGAGAGATATTTAATTTTTAAGAAATAATTTAAATTTAAAATATTAATATACACAATTGAATGTGATTTAAATGGATGGTGGAAATTGTTTCCTTTTTTCTTTTTTAAATGCATGTTCCTTAGGGAACTTTTGTCTAGTTACCTAACCCTTTTATTAACTAATTACGAACTACCGAATCAATTAATAAAAACCGATTTAAACCAGTTTCAATTTTTTTTTCAAAATCAAATAATAAACCGATTTATTTGCCCACCTCGAACACTTACTGTTATCTACACCAAATAAAAGGTAAAAAATCAACGAACTTAACTACTTCCAAAGAAACACACATCCAACGACTCACAATCAAACCATCTCCAAAGAAACACAAAATCTCCCCGATCCGTGTGACTCTGTTTAACCCAATCAGAGACCTCCACGTACACACACTCCACCAATCACATCACAACACGCGTATCCGATAACTTTTTAATACAGCCGTTAGATCATTAACCCCCAACTTCCCTCCCCTATATAAACACCCCCACCTACTCTCTCATATTTCCCCAATTCAAAACCCCATCTTCGATCTCCCAATTAATCTTCAATTCAGGTATAATAATTATAGTCGATTAATATTAAATTCATTCAATTATTCTGTTTTGTTATATATTTAATTTCACGATTTAGGTTTTAATTGTGTGTAATTGTATTGGGTATTGAATAGTAGTAATGGCTCGTACAAAGCAAACAGCTCGTAAATCAACCGGTGGAAAAGCCCCCAGGAAACAGCTCGCTACAAAGGCTGCTCGTAAATCTGCCCCCACTACCGGCGGTGTCAAGAAGCCTCACCGTTACCGCCCTGGAACCGTCGCTCTTCGGTTAGTTTTTTTTTTTTTTTATGGTTCGAATCTAATAGTTTGTTAAATTTAATCGATTTTATTCTGAAGGTTATAAGAGCAGTGTAATCGAGCAGTTTTAATTAAACCATATGAATATGTAAATGCTGATTATTTGAATTTGATCAATTTTATTTTGACAATTGAAATTTTAGGGGGTGTTTGGTTTGGCTTATATAACGTAAGCCCATTTCGGCTTATATAAGATAAGCCCCAATTTGTGGCTTATTTGGAGACTTTGTGGCTTATATAAGTTTATTATATCATGATAAACTTATATAAGCCCCTAAGTCTCAAAATAAGCCACAACATTAATAAGCCTTATTTCGGCTTATATAAACCCCCGAGTTTATTATATCATGATAAACTTTTATAGCCCTAAGTCTCAAAATAAGCCACAACATTGGGGCTTATGTTATATAAGCTAAAAATAAGCCATATTTCGGCTTATATTTCATAAACCCTAATTTTCAAGCTTATTTGAAGACTTATGGGCTTATATAAGTTTATTATACAATAATAAACTTATATAAGCCCATAAATCTCCAAATAAGCCACACAATTGAGGCTTATGTTATATAAGCCAAAATGGGCTTACGTTTATATAAGCTAAAAGAAACGTACCCTTATCTAACAATAGAGAATGCAATAGTTTCAAATATTGTAGTTTGCTTGCTTATTTTTATCCATTTCTAATTATGTTCATGAATTCTGAATACAGTGAGATCCGTAAGTACCAGAAGAGCACAGAGCTTCTCATCCGCAAATTGCCATTCCAAAGGCTTGTTCGTGAAATCGCTCAGGATTTCAAGACTGATTTGAGGTTCCAGAGTCATGCTGTGTTGGCGCTACAGGAGGCTGCTGAAGCGTACCTTGTTGGTTTGTTTGAGGACACCAACTTGTGTGCCATTCATGCTAAGAGGGTGACTATCATGCCTAAGGATATTCAGTTGGCTAGACGTATTCGTGGCGAGCGTGCTTAAGTTTGTTTTAGTTTTGTGTTTTGTTGGAAGGGTATGTAGGCTTTACATACTGAACTTGTTCTTAGGGTGTTTAATTTTGAGAAAATGTTTTAGTTTGGGATGCAAGTATATTTGCTATGGATTGGTTATTGATATGGTACCAAACTCGATTAGTTTGTTATATAAGCTCCGCTCGTCATTTTTATATTTGCTATTTTCTATTGAATGTGATTGTGTTGGTTTTCGGTTAGAATTTCATCATGATGAAGTTGCGATTATGCTTGTCATGTGACCACCTGGGTTGTTTATTGTGTCTGCACATACCCAACGATTACTGTATGATAACCAAACAAGTCATTTACCAAGTTTGTGCAGTGTTATAGAGGTTTGTGATTGGGTTAAATGGTCTTGCGCAGATTGGGGAGATTTTGTGTTTCTTTGGAGATGGTTTGGATGTGAGTCGTTCGATGTGTGTTTCTTTGGAAGTGGTTTAGTCTCTTGATTGAAAAGTGAGAATAGCTGATCTTTAATGCTCAACAAGACTGTTGGGAGTGTAATTTAATCATTTAGTACTCCTCAAAGTTCAAGTTGAACAATCCCAAAAATTTCTGACATTTTTGTACATGTGATACCCCGAAAATTTAATATTACGTATATGCTAATTGTCAGTGTTAATAAAACTGGGACATAATACAGGTTCACGATATATTCTTAGCCACTGTCCCAAAGTTTGTGCTTCAGCAAAGAAGCCTTCATTTGATTTGTGCTGTGTCGATGTGAATAGAGAAGTTGCAGAGTTCAGTGGATCAGTAGTACATATCAAGTATTACCACTGGACCACTAGTCTTGATTGAATCGAAAGGGCGCTCCTGTGGTAAAATTCACCTCTTTCGCATATGGCTGTTGCAGAGTTCAGTGGAGGTTATTATAGCTCAAACGCGACTTCTAGTAAGCAAATACGTTTGAAAAACAAAAACAAATGTATCATTTCAACAATCTTAATTCACTTTATAGACACACAAGACATTCATGCCGGAAGATAAAAGATAGTATATTGTCAGTCTAATATCCCCTGATGGAGAATATAGTGCAACCAAAAACACATCATTCATAAAGTACAACTGAAAGTGCATGTTGCACACCACGACACATCAAGTAATACTACATCAAAAAGAAAAGCAGGACATGTTTCCTCTATGGTCCATACTCCATAAGCCGGAAGCTTTTTTAGTTTTGTGACATACTTAGGCTTAAATCAACGGTCCACCGGGATAGTTTTTGTTGCTGACTACGGGTTGCTTACATTAACCTCAAAAGACAACTCTTTTTTATCTTTATGGGCACAGCGAATAAGCATGTGAGAAGAATATACTGGGTTATAATAATCGAAACCACCACCATCAGTCAACCTATGCACCATTCCAGTAAGCCGGTAGAAGTATTGAGGATCAGAGGAACCATCTACAGAGTTATTTAAATACATTAATCGACATCGAAAACTCAATATATTACTACTATATAAGTCAGACATACAACGCTTAAGGGTTCAATTATGACAAGATCTATTACAGTACATGTTTAGCAATTTGGATTTCAAGTTTGCAAGTTACATCAAAGGGGAACGAAAAAGAGCCAAATCCTAATGTTCAAGCAGCAAGAAATAATGGAAGACTAACCTTGCACAGTTTCATACTCGAATTCCGGTTCCACGCGAGGTTTGACCCATGGTCTGTTCCCTGCATGAAAGACAAGGCATCAAGGAACAAGACACCAAAAGAAAATTTGTAATTTATGCAGCTTACTTAATCTGATAAAGTAGTTTATTGGGCTAGTTAGAGGTAACAAGCACCTTATACCAGAATAAAAATATGACTTTCAAACCCTTAGACCTGTTTCAGCTTTGGCTAGGTTTTAAAAATGATCCCCATGGGTTGGAGATGAGATATGTAACCCATATCAACCCATTTCCATACAAATGGGTCAAAATTATAACCTCTCAACTGTTTTCATTAATTATTAATTTTGAATTGCAAGTCTGTAACAAGCGCATAAGAGAGCATGTCACTGGGTACTAAAAAGAAAGTGATAACCGAATTAGGACATGTGATACTCGCTATATTCACATACACTGTGGTTCATGCTCCGTACTTAGTGCAAACTTCTCCAGTATCATTTCACCGTTTTCAGTAACACATTGGACTCTGGTCTCATACACACCACGTATCCCTTGTTCAATGGCCTCTATGGTCATGTAGAAGATATACTTCGAGGGAAATTTATAGAACTTGCACTCCATGAATTCAGCCCCGCTGACCTGGTTGTCTTCATCTATGTTAACATACTAACAACATAGAAATAAATTTGTGAGCAAAACAGTTGGCAACGAGACAGTCTCAAAACTTGAAAACGGGTGGAGGGAATGTAACCATACCAATTGACAAGATTTGTTAAAGGTTTTAACCGCAAATTTTCCAAGTAAATCAACAAGCATAATGTCATCAACCGTATGTAAATGTTCCTTATACGGAAAATGCATGCATTGATTTGCTTCCTGCCACAAGCACGAAATACGTGTCAAAATATTTATGTGCAAGAATCATGGATGCAGGTGTATATAGATGAGAAGAGAAAAAGAGGGACGAATAACAGATACATACAGCTTTATCTGTGGTTCTAAACAAATTCCAGACTTTCAGCTCATCTTTGTTCATCGGATAACTGCCGTGGTAATTATAGGAGCTCCCTGAATAAGAAACACACACATATTATCGTAGATTAGAAACTTATGTAGCTTTGTAATAGTTTTTTCTAACGCAAGTAACATTAATAAGAAACGGGAATACATACAGGTTATCTTGATCTTCTTCTTCGTCTTGGGTTTGGGTTTGGGTTTCGGTTTGGGTGGTGTAGGAGGCTTCGAAACATGGTTCATGAAGAAGGTTTCGGGGTCACTGCAAGAAAAGGGTATTGAGTACAAGACCAAAAAGAGATAAGAAACTTACGAAAGTATACTGTTAATTAGGTGTATCTTTTAACTGTTTTCAAGCTAAGAAAAAATATAAAGGTAGCTAGAGAACATACTATTCCCAGCCAATTGGCAGCTGATCAATCGATTCGTAGTACGCAGCAAAAACGTCAATCAAGGGCTCATTTTCTTCCAATTTGCTCTTTGCAAACCTGTTGTTGGGGTTCCGCTTTAGAGACTCGGTGGAATTAGCTACTGTCTGAATCAGATCATACAGCTTCTTTGGAATTTCAAGTGGCTCTGTCATGCACAAGAATTGCAATCATTAAGAAAGACGGCAATAGTTAATGAAGTTGTCGTTAGCATCAATGGCAGCGGCTAAGAGAAAAGAAATTCAATTATAAATACTTGTGCTTATAGTTGATACTTGTTCTTCTTCTTCAGGAGGTGCAACATCCACCTGGAAACCAAAAATCACAACGATGATCAACAACGACAATAACTACAAAAATGGGAAGTTTCATATGTTTAGGATCATACTTTTGTCTGGTTGGAATTGTTGCTGCTATCGGCGGAAATGGCAAGAACATAGTTCAGGACGTCTCGCTTTGAATAAAACTTCTTCCCGGTTGCAGTTTCCACATATACCGTGGAGGTCTCTCTATTCGCCTTAACGAAAATTCCCACGCTCCATCCACTAGGTAGCCAAGGAGGCAACAGAGTATCAGGCCTCCTGTTCGGCTAAAAGAATAACAAACACGTGCGTACACATATGTTAAACAGACAATACAAATAAGGTGATAATCAAAAGAAAACGAAACGTAAAAAAGAATTACTGGTGCTGATGATAATGTAGGTCTTTTAGGAGGCGCGGCGTCCTCGACCTCGACCTGAAGCAATGAGCACAGTTAGAGAATCCTATACTGAATTAAGCAAAAAAAAAAAAAAAAAAAAAGCGAATCGAAAACAACTATGTGTATAAACTTACAGAAGAAGATGGCGATCTCCTCTTTGCTGGAACCATCGACTTAGGTGATCAACTTTTACGTATGAAAATTTTTAAAAAATGCTAATGGGGATCTTTATATTTTACACACCTTATTATCTAATTCCAAGTAATTTTTTTATCAAGTTATAACAGATGCGTTGTGTTGGGTTTAGGTAGCGGGTCTAGATAGCATAGGTTTAAGCGGGCCGCGTCTAGATGGGAACGGGTTTAGATGGGTTGAGTCTAGATGAGTCAGGTTTAGACGGGTTGAGTCTAGTTGGGTCGGGTCGAGACGGGTATATATAGATAAGATTTGTTAATTTTAAGGTTTGTTATTATTACTTAATATGCACGTTATTTCACGTTTTCATACCTTTTTAACGTTTTTCTTGTTTTCGTCTTTACTTTTTTTTCATATTTTTTCGTTCGGTTTTTACGTTTTGTCGGTTTTTTTACGTTTTCGTACATTTTTTTACGTTCTCTAACGTTTTTCTTCGTTTTTTATGTTTTCGCATGCTTTCTTCCTTTTTCAAACATTTGCGCTTGTTTATTTATAATTCCTTTTTGTTTTCGCGCGTTTTCTTCTGTTTTGGAAGAAAAACGTTAAAAAAAGAAAAGATGTGCGAAAATAAAAACACAGAAAAAAAACATGCGATAACAAAATAGAGACGAAAACGTTCAAAAACGTAAATAATAGTTCGAAAACAAGGTAAAACGTAAGAAAACAGACAAAAATGTGCAATAACGTAAAAACAGACGAAAGCGTGTGAAAACGTTAAAAAAACCAGACTAAAACATGTGAAAACGTAAAAAATACGATCGAAATCATGTGAAATGTAAAAAACAAACGAAAACATGAAAAAATTGACAAAAACGTGTCAACACGTTAAAAACATAAAAAGACGGACAAGAACGTAAAAAACGACCCATGGTCAAAATGTTTCGTCAATTTACGCATTTTTGTAGATTTGTATTTTATTAAGTTACGTGTGAATCCGGTGTTGTTATATATAGCCCGGTAATTAAAAATTTGATATATTTTTTTTAAGTTATAAGGTTTGAGTTTTTTATAAAAGCATAATTTCTTTTTCTAAAAATTTTCTTGATACTTGTAAATTTCTTTTTCTAAAGACTTTTATTAAAAGTCCATATGACCTAAAACACTTTTTCAAAAAAAAAAAGGGTAATTTCATATATTATTATATTTTTAAAATCAATTTCATATATAATAAACATGTTTAAAAATTATTATACATTATGCATTCGATTGTTGAATTTTAAATATATATATAAAATTAATTTTAAAAATAAAATATTATAAAATTAAATTTCCAAAATGGCTAATTGGAATCTTGAAGCCAAACCCCAAAAGGGACCATATCAATATTCCAAAAGTCCACTTCATTCTTCCATAAAAATACCCAAAAATAAAAACAATAAAAACAACAAATTGCCCAAACTTTTCAACTTATACATATTCCTCACCCATCCAAGACTTTTTCTTCATCATTTTTTTAATACGTTCCACCCCCAACTTTTATCTTTTTATAAATTGGCCCCATCTTTTCCATTTGCATATTCTCTCCTGCAGTTTCTTCATTCTTGTCATATTTACATACAGGTACTAAATTCCATCTTTTTAGGCTTAAATTTTTTAACTTTATGTTATTACAATCATACCCATATCATATAAATATATAACTCATTTGGGTCTTTGTTTTAGTTTCTTGATTCTTGGTGTTTTTTAGTTTTTTAGGTATGGTTTTTATTTATATAAAGATTTTATATGTTTGTTGATGTTTAGTTGACTAATAATTCATATGATGGAGTTTAAGCTTATATATAAGCTTATAAGCTTATTTGATTCCGGTTTATTTTAAGACTTTTGGCCTTATTTAAGTTTATTATGATATGATCAACTCGTATAACCCCAAAAATCTCAAAATAAGCCGAAAAGGTTAGAGCTTAAGACTTTTCGGCTAATTTAAGTTTATAAGTTGTTGATGTTTAGTTGACTAATAATTCATTTGATTGAGTTTAAGATTTATTGATTTTGTTTGAGCTTATATGTGGGCTTATAAGCTTATTTGATTTCGGTTTATATTTCATAAGCCCCAGTTTTCCGGCTTATTTTAAGACTTTTGGCCTTATTTAAGTTTATTATGATATGATCAACTCGTATAAGCCCAAAAGTCTCAAAATAAGCCGAAAAGTTTAGAGCTCAAGACTTTTCGGCTTATTTAAGTTTATATGTTGTTGATGTTTAGTTGACTGATAATTCATTTGATTGAGTTTAAGATTTATTGATTTTGTTTGAGCTTATATGTGGGCTTATAAGCTTATTTGATTTCGGCTTATATTTCATAAGCCCCAATTTTCCGGCTTATTTTAAGACTTTTGGGCATATTTAAGTTTATTATGATATGATCAACTCGTATAACCCCAAAAATCTCAAAATAAGCCGAAAAGGTTAGAGCTTAAGACTTTTCGGCTTATTTAAGTTTATACGTTGTTGATGTTTAGTTGACTGATAATTCATTTGATTGAGTTTAAGATTTATTGATTTTGTTTGAGCTTATATGTGGGCTTATAAGCTTATATGTGGGCTTATAAGCTTATTTGATTCCGGCTTATATTTCATAAGCCCCGATTTTCCGGCTTATTTTAAGACTTTTCGGCTTAATTAAGTTTGTTATGATATGATCAACTCGTATAAGCCCAAAAGTCTCAAAATAAGCCGAAAAGTTTAGAGCTTAAGACTTTTCGGCTTATTTATGTTTATACGTTGTTGATGTTTAGTTGACTGATAATTCATTTGATTGAGTTTAGGATTTATTGATTTTTGTTTGAGCTTATATGTGGGCTTATATGCTTATTTGATTCCGGCTTATATTTCATAAGCCCCAATTTTCCGGCTTATTTTAAGACTTTTGGGCTTATTTAAGTTTGTTATGATATGATCAACTCGTATAAGCCCAAAAGTCTCAAAATAAGCCGAAAAGTTAGAGCTTATGAAATATAAGACGAAACCAAATAAGCTCATAAGTCCACATATAAGCTTAAACAAACCCTCCCTTAAAGAGTTAATTTTGGTGTAAGGACTTGATAAGTCAACTGTTTTTCTTATAAAAATATAATTTGACTGATGAGAATGATCAACAAATATTGCGATTTATTAGTATTTTGTTAGGTTAATATTTTAAGTTTTAAACAAATTATATGGTCTCAAAGTTTGGTATTTTGGTTGGTTTGGTTAACAATATTTGAAGTGGTGGAGCAGTTTTTAATAAGATAACTTATTTTGATATGGTAGCCGAAGAAATCACAAATTAGTAGAGTAGTCATCAAATAATTTGTTCATGATGTTTGGTTAAAAGTTTGTCATGATCATAACTTATCAAGTCAACGTTAATCTAATAAAGTCAACTCATTTTGATCATTGAACTACCCACTTAATCTTCCGTTGTTCTTCGTTGTTTCTAGGACGACCATATTATCGTGCATAGTTGAAACTTGAAACAAACAAAATTCGAGTATGTTTGGGCACAAGAAGCCTCATCTTTACAGAACTGCTTAAAAAAACAGTTGACTTATCAAGTCCTTACACCAAAATTAACTCTTTAAGGGGGTGTTTGTTTAAGCTTATATCTGGGCTTATAAGCTTATTTGATTTTGACTTATTTCACAAGCCCTTAAGCCCCAATTTTTCGGCTAATTTATAAGACTTTTGGGCTTATTTAAGTTTATTATGATATGATAAACTCGTATAAGCCCAAAAGTCTCAAAATAAGCCAGAAAAGCTAGAGCTTATGAAAGAAATATATGACGAAACCAAATAAGCTCATAAGTCCACATATAAGCTTAAACAAACACCCCCTTAAAGAGTTAATTTTGGTGTAAGGACTTGATAAGTCAACTGTTTTTTTTTTATATAAAAAATCATATCTAAATTAATTTTTTTTTATATAATTCGACTGATGAGAATGATCAACAAATATTGAATTTATTAGTATTTGGTAGGTTAATATTTTAAGTTTTAAATATATTATATGCTCTTAAAGTTAGGTACTTTGGTTGGTTTGGTTAAGAATATTTGAAGTGGTGGAGCAGTTTTTAATTAGAAAAGTGATTTTGATATTGTAGCCGAAGAAATCACAGATTAGTATTAGTCATCGAAGAATTTGTTCATGATGTTTGGTTAAAAGTTTGCCATGATCGTAACTTATCAAGTCAACACTAATCTGATAAAAGTCAACTGTCATCATTGAACTACCTACTTAATCTTCTATTGTTCTTTGTTGTTTTTAGGACGACCATACTATTGTGC
The DNA here is from genome assembly GCA_025667525.1 of Glebionis coronaria. NCBI lineage: Eukaryota > Viridiplantae > Streptophyta > Magnoliopsida > Asterales > Asteraceae > Glebionis > Glebionis coronaria. Next base: position 617,471,898 of record CM046875.1, on the reverse strand, counting down.
ATAATTGAAACCAGCAAAATTTAAGTATGTCTGGGCACAAGAAATCTCATTTTCACAGAACTGCTAAACAAAGTCAACCTAGCTCCAACCCATTTGATTCAGATGATGAGATCGACAAAAAGTCAACCCAGAAGCCTTCTTCGTTGACCCCCGATTCAAGAGCCAGTCTCTTTGATAGCAATGAGGCTAATGGGACGTCATATGCATCCAGAAACAAATACAGGAACAATTTTGCTGATTCTGGCGGCGTGGAGAATCAAAGTGTTCAAGAACTTGAACATTATGCAGCTTATAAGTCGGAAGAAACTACTAAGGCCGTGCATAGCGCATTAAAGATTGCAGAGGATATAAGAGAAGGTGCTACTAACACGATGATTACCTTACATCAGCAGGGCGAGCAGATCAATCGAACCCATGCGTCTGCAGCAGACATCGAGCAGGATCTAAGTAGGGTATGTATTTACAATTGAAATGAAATTTCATAGTGCTTAAATTAGAATCTATTTTGTTTAATGTATTTGTTTTTTTTTCCTAGGGGGAGAAGCTTTTAGGAAGTCTTGGCGGAATTTTTTCTAGGACTTGGAAGCCTAAAAAGGGTCAGACAATAAAAGGACCTACTACCTTCAGAGGTAATTTTCCCCTGTCCTGTGATTCTACGATTTAATACTGTTTTTATAAACATTTTGTAAGTTATGCGGGTGGGACGATGTTTTGTTGGGATGAATTCGGCTCACTTGCTTACTGAGCTTTGATAATTGTACAGATGACCCTGACCGGAAGAAAGGTAACCATTTGGAGCAAAGGGAGAAACTTGGACTTACAACCCCAAATAAGGGAGCGTCACGTTCAAGAACACCACTTCCTGAATCTGCTGATGCAATGCAGAAAGTTGAGGTATGAAAAGAGTAGAGTCACGGACATTTTTCAACCATCACTTAACAGTGTAGCAGTTTTTGGTATTTTCGACAGATTTTTTAAAATTTAACATGCAAAATACTACGCCACCATCGACCATTACAAAAATCATGTTAATGCGGCCCTTAAATGAATTAATAAAGGGCATTTGAAAAACAACTATTAGTCTCTTACACTCTTAACATGAAAATGCCCATTGAAGATTTTAAGTATTGAACACAAGGGGCCAAGTCCCAGACGTTATTTTGGTAGTGTTTTGTGAATTTCCTTTCGTGAAACTAATTTTTTGGCTTTACAACAGTATGAAAAAGCTAAGCAGGATGACGGTCTCTCTGACTTGAGTGACATATTAGGAGAGCTGAAGGAAATGGCTGTTGACATGGGTTCAGAAATTGAGAGGTTAGTGTTCTCTTATAACGAACTCTGAACTTTAACTTTTGAGATGTTAATGTGTTCTAAAAGTCAATTCATTCATTTTGGTTAGACAAAACAAAGCCCTCAATCCTCTTCAGGATGACGTTGAGGAGATCAATTACCGAGTGAAAGGCGCCAATGAACGTACTCGCCGTTTGCTTGGAAAGTAGTGCGATCCGGCTTATGGACTGTCGCTCCTTGAACATCAGTATTTTTCTGGAGGATCTTTGAATGATAATAGTGTGATTGTTACTGTAAATCATTACCTCCTTATTGCTTGCAATTCTGCTGTGCTATATAAGTCTTTTATGTTCATAGCACAACAATTCACTTCAAAAATATAAAATTTAACCATGACTAGTCATATAGATATGTTTTATCCATATACTATTTATACGTCTGCTATTTATGTTTCTCTCAAAAAAGTTCATCAACTTAAATTAGAAGTCAAAGTATTGATCTCTTTTTTAACCCTCTAAATAATTCTTCAAAGATTTAAAAATCAATTGTAATTACTGCATTTAAAGGAAATATTGAAATTTCAATATTGAATTATACGTGGTCAGCTCGAGCTTGGCTCCTTCAAATTCTATAAAGTTCGAGCTCGAGCATGGCTTCATTAGGTTTTACCCATGCTAGTGCTCGGCTTGGTTCGAGCCTTTTTTTTAACTCGAACTCGGGTCCTGGTATGTCATACACACTCGACTCATTTATACGATCTGGCAATAAAAGATTAAAGCTTGACTCGAGCTTAACTCGTAATATATCTATTTTGACCAAGTTAGTGAGCTTGTTATTGAGCTCGTTAATTGCTCCTTTACAATATAAATGCGTAACGTTTTGTTTTTAATACTTCAAATTTTTAGTGTTGCTCGGGCTCGTTTAAGTTTGAGAACCAATCTAGCTTTGTATGTGAAGTTCGGGCTTGGGCTCGAGTATCATTAATAAACGAGCTGCAACTTAGGCCATGACGATTCTAAGATTTTTTTTTTATATCAATTAACGAGCTCAGGCTCCATTAGATTCTAGATCCATTAAATCCTTTTTCTCTTAAATTTCAAATACCAAACATCCAGAGGTCAAAGTCAAAATCACTGTTAGAAAGGAAAGGTCAAAGTCAACCTTAACATGCAACAAGCATATCACATGGTACAGAATTGCAGATTATCCAAGTTCTAGGTTAAGAATCAACTAGTTAAGTTTTCTAATCCTTACAACATTATCTATCGCCATTTTAGCATCATCGTGACTCGACTCTCGTATACGCAAACAATAGCATTAGCACCGGCAGCTATGTTTTGGACAACAAAATTCACAAAATTGTATTTACACCGCCATCTCCCTTCTTGACATAATATCAATCCTTCGTTGCACGACCTACTCCACGTGGCATTTTCTTTGATGCCAAATCTTCGACATCTTTTAGCTGATAATAATGAGGTGCGATTTCCACCAGCCACTCGGGTTTTAATTCGCTAACCTGTCGCATGTACTCCTTACTGGTTAAGACTAGCTCATGGTATACCACCCACCTAGGAAGTACCTTCACAAGAATAACCAAAAAAGAAATCTAAAATCAATATTCTATAGATAATCAGAGATTTTATATGTACTACGTAGTAATGTCTTTCTCAAACCAGACCACGCGGTACAATAACCACTATAATGTGAAGATTATGTACCTGAGATAAACCAGAGCTGGGGTGGATATAAACAGTCTGATGATGTTTAACAGTACTGTAAGATCCATTCTTTTGCATCTTTGCTGAGTGCGGAAAGTATCCTGAAATATATAGACAATTAGAGACTTATGATACATCTGGTGGTTATATTCTACATTTACAAGTAATCTATTTGGTGATTGTGCAAACCTGCTGTTATGCACTTCTTAATTGTGTCCAAATCACCAGGATTTGATTTTAACTCGATTTCGACTCTTTCCAAGAGCCCTTCCAATTGATCTCTTATGTCCCGCGCCCTCTTCATACTCCTCACTTGAATGTAATTCTCATAACACCACTGAGTAGAAAAGTTTGTTTCCTTCCATGAACTGTAAACCTGAAAAAGATTATAGCATAAGAATAAATCATTCTGTGCAAGCCAAAGTCAACCTTCGGTATTTTAAACAATATGCAAATGTATGGTTTTTACCACCATACCTTGAGCAATGCTAAGTGATCCCCGACATTACCCATATGAAAATTTAATCGGGCAGTGTCTGCATGAACTTGTTTGTCTTTTGGGCGATAGAAAATGGAACTTCCAATCGATAGCATGGCAGCAATTGAGATTATTTCATCTGAGCATTCATACTTATCAGATGCAACAATCATTTTGGATAACATAGGATCAAGTGGGAACTCAGCCATCCTTCTACCCACTTTTGTCAATTCACCGTGTTTATTAAGTGCACTTAGAGCAAACAGTAGCTCCAAAGCTTTAAGTAAGGCCTCGGCAGGTGGTGGGTCCATAAAATCAAAATTTAATAAGTCATGAATCCCAAGACTCTTTAAACTTAACACTACGTTCGCAAGGTTGGTTCGCTGGATCTCAGGAACAGTGTTATCATCTAAGTCACTGAGATAATTGTATGCAGTATACAATCTGAAACACTTCCCGGGACCCGTTCTTCCTGATCGACCCGCCCGTTGATTTGCTGATGCTTTTGATATAGGAGTAACGAGAAGGGATTCCATCCCAGTACGAGGGTTGTAAGATTTCATCTTAACAAACCCTGGATCAATCACATATTTGATGCCATCTATCGTCAGTGATGTTTCTGCTATGTTAGTGGCAAGGACCACCTTGCGGGCCCCTTCGGGAGTCGGTTCAAAAATTTTTGCTTGAAGCTCGGTTGGAAGATTCGCATAAATTGGGCATATTATCAATTCTGCTATTTTACTTCCACATCCCCGTGTTCGGTGCTTAAGGATTTCTTCAGCTGCTTCAATTTCCTCTTGACCCGTAAGGAAAATCAATATGTCACCGTCACCAGGTGTCTGAGTCACATGAATTTGAAGAGCAGTCACGATGGCAGCATCTAAATAGTCAGCTTCTGGTGCTTTCGTGTACAAAATTTCCACAGGAAATCGTCTTCCTGGAATTTTAAAAATTGGGGCAGAATCAAAATAGTCGCTAAATTTTTCTGCATCGAGAGTGGCACTCGAGATAAGCAACTTGAGGTCCGGACGAAATCGAGCAATATCCTGTTAAGAAAGAACAAGAAAAGCAGGTTAAACTACAAAAAGATAAGTTTTCTTAAACAAAAGCAATTATAATTATTTATTCAAATAGAGCCTTAACATATGCAAAAGGGTGCAAGTTTTTAGCATTACCTTAACTAAACCAAACAGGATATCAGTTGACAGCGTCCTCTCGTGGGCCTCGTCCACCATCACCACACTATTTTCATGTTAATTAGCGTTAGTTTGTAAAAACAATATAACAATATATCAATAGAATAATAATATACTGGTTAAAAGATGCAAATGAGCCAATGAGGTGAGCTGAAATAAGTAGGGTTGGTTGACCAACTAATCTTTTACAGTATTATTTTTTTAGCACTAGTAAAAATGTAATTGAAAATGTGTGACAACAAAGACATACTGATAGAATAATAATAACTTCTTAAATAAAGTAGGTTGCGCGAAAACATACTATTTATCTAAAATTATTGTCACAAATTTGTGAAAAAAAACAGCATACCTGTAGCTGGAAAGGTCCGGTTCACCAAGGAACTCTCTTAGTAACATCCCATCAGTCATATATTTGAGCACTGTCTGATCAGAGGTACAGTCTTCAAATCGTATTGAATAGCCGACCTGAATGCATAAATTAGAATGGTTTCAGAAGGAGATTCAAACCATGTATTTTGAGAAATTTGATACCATAATACTCGCCTACAAAACACCAATCATACAAAATTATCCTATGTAGCATACAAACTGCACTAAATAGATACCTCATGCCCAAGTTTAACTCCCATTTCTTGAGCAACTCTAGCAGCAACACTCATGGCAGCAACTCTTCTAGGCTGTGTACACCCAATCTGCAAAAAATGAAAATTATCAAACAACTTGAAAATGATTAAACCATAAATTACTTCAAATCTCTACAATGGTGCCACATAATATAAAACCATAAACGAACAAGATCCATGTGTGGGATACATACCATTCCTAGTTTTGTGTATCCAGCCTCATGAAGATACTGCGGAATTTGAGTTGTCTTCCCAGAACCAGTCTCACCAACAATCACAAGAATCTAATATATCACAGTAGAAATAAACCAAAATTGTGTTATTATAGCCCAAACGAATATTCTTAAAATCATAAAAACGTGACGTGTTATGTAAGGACTTTATGTAGACCTGATGTTCTTCAATGGCTTTGAGCAACGACTCCCGATACGGATACATCGGTAAAGTTTTTCTGTCTGCCTAAAGAACAAACATAGAATAATAAGTGAGAACATGATAAATTTTCATCTGAAAAGGGATAAATAATAAATCAGGAAAGAGTAAATTAGTAAACCAATATAACTAGTCAATGCTGCAAAGATAAAGGAGTAATACCAGAAGCTTTTCGTGTTCTGTTTTTGCCATAGATTTTTCATGTGCATATTGATCTAACTCACCATCAATCTGTAAATAAAAAAGAAGATTTAGACAAAAGGGCCAGGTGAAAGCAAAGAATATAAATATCACACCATGATAAGGAAGCCACGAAGAGTACATACATTTTCACCAGTCATGACCTCATTCTGTATGAAATCTATCTGATTCTCAAACACATACCTATTGAAGAAAAATAGACCACATTAGACAGATAGCATCAATAAAAAACACTGACTTAGGAATAGGGGTGGAAACGAGCCGAGCTGCTCGTGAAAAGCTCGGGATCGGATCGGTAAAAAGCTCGAACGAGCCGAGCCTAAACGAGCTCGAGCCTAAGTTGCAGCTCGTTTATTAAACGAGCTCTAGCCCGAGCTTTACGTACAAAGCTCGTTTGGGCTCGCGAGCCTAAACGAGCCTAACGTTTTATATACGAGCTTCTTAACGAGCTTAATAACAAGCTTATTAACGAGCCTAATTTAGGTATATTACGAGCCGAGCTCAAGCCAAATTTTATGTTTACATTGCAAAATCGTATAAACGAGCCGAGCTTGAGCAGAGCCCGAGCTTGTCTATCATACCACGAGCCGAGCCCGAGCCTAAATAGTAAGGCTCGAAACGAGCCGAGCTCGAGCTCGAGCTTTGTAAAACTTAAACGAGCCGAGCTCGAGCCCTGGCGAGCTCGAGCTCGGCTCGGCTCGTTTCCACCCCTACTTAGGAACAATAAGAAGTGTAACTAAGAAATACATACTCGTAATCTTCAGACTGCTTTTTGTTCTTTGACGCATATTGTAATTTTGATTTTGCTGCAAAACAAGGAATATTTAGCTAACAAGTTAATGATAAAAGATTACAAATTACTTGAGGTACAGAGAACAAACCAATCTGATGATCTTCCCATGCTTCTTGTTCAGCAAATGGGTTCATCTTATCTCCATCTTTTGAGTCTCTGCAGACGCATTATACATAATATGTTAGTGTACATAGAAGGTTGCATACGTCATGTGTCTACGAATGTATATGTAATGAAGAAAAATGTTACTGCCTGGAATGAATAACACTGGGTTCTTACTTGTAACGCTCCATAGCTACAGCAAATCTTTTATCTTGATTTGGAGCACGTTCATCATCATATGCATCAGGTAGCCGATACTGCATTCAGAATAAATATTGTGAGCTAAAAATTAGTCGGAGTATGATTGTGAAAAAACGAGTTCAATAATGATCTAGAACATGAAGGGAACTATAAAGAAGATAAGAATAACCTCATTAAGGTCATCATCCTCTTGAGACCGCTTCTTAACCAGCTCGTATATTTGCTTCTTATATCTGAAGAATTAGAAGACTTATATCAGTAAAACACAGTATAGGTGTCTAGAAAGGCAAAACATCACAAGGAAACATGTTTCAAAAAAAGTACCTTATGTCACGCTCTTCAACTTCGGTTAGTTTAACATTATTAAAAAGATACTGTTCATCTTCAATATCATCTCTGCAAATTTTTAAAAAGTTAATGAGAAAAAAATTAGTACAAAACATGTATAACAATCACCATTGACTTGCAACAAACTTGTGGCGTTAAGAAGTTTTTAGAAAATTTTAACATACCTGAATTCCTCCAATTTCTTATCTTCTCTTTTCTTGAGGTATTCCTGCCTTGAAACTTTCCTGAGAGAGAATAAGACAAATATTCATATTAGAGCTCTATAGTTATAACAAATTTTCAAATCCATCAATTGTTTCAACCAACCATGTTATTTAAGTACCATGCTTGTTGCTTAGTGTAACGAAACATAAATGAAAAAGTGCATAATGTGACAAAGATTAAAGTGATTTCCAGAAAAAGCTCATATCAGACCTTAAAGTTCTAACGCCTTGGTCTTCTTCCGAGGCTTTGGCTCTCCTAATTGCCTCTTCTGTTGTCCAAATAAGTGAAGCGAGAAAAAGTTAAACACAGCATTCGTTGTAGATTTCTATAAATATATAACTAAGAAATAAGTTAGCCATGTACCTTCCTCCCTTTTGGACAACTTCTGCTCAGTCAGCTGTTACATTAAATAAAAACAAGTTAAAAACAGAAAATAGCTTATTTCATTATCCAGTGTTAAGAAATTATGCATTCGAGCATTATTGTGAAATCATGATTCCCGTCAATTATCATCTTATTTCAATAAATTATGATTGTGAACAATCTTTAAAAACTTAAAATACTAAAATCAGTTCACATCGATAACAAAACTATTAATTATATAAACCAAACCTTTGTCGTCCTTGATGCATCTTTTTCCCTTAGATGACGCTCCAACTCCTCTCGTTCTTGTTGGTCACGCAATCTTTCTTCTTCAGACTATAACAATAATACAAAATGAATTAACATTTGACCCTCAATTAACATTAACTATATTTTTAGAGTATCAGAAAAATAATCAAGAAAATGATCATCCAGCATTACTTATATAAATAATCAACAACAGTCATATTATCTATTTATCTTAAATACCTCAGATTCATCTGTTTCGTCTCGAGAAGCTTTATGTTTAGCCCGTTTATCTTGCCTCAAATGTCCAACTTCCTGCAGCACCATAGTCATAATCAACAAGGTATCACAAGAAAAAGTAAATTAATTATTAAGAACAGTATATGACCAGTATACCTCATCATCTTCATCTTCTTGATTTTCACTCTTCTTTCTAAACCGTTTTATTTTCGATTGAGAGGCAACAGAACCAGAGCCGGCATTTTCCTCATCATCATCAGCCTCCAATAGCTTGTAGGACTTCTGTTTTCTGGCTAGCATTGCCGCCTCTTGTTCTTGTTGCTTATAAAGCTACATAAAACCAAAAGCAACAAGGGTTACCACTATACCAATGATTTATTCTAAAATTTTAACAAGGTCGGGAATACTAATAGGCCATAAAAAAGGAAAAGAAGCCTCACATTTGTCCCGGTTGCCTTATGCTCAACCTTCCTGAAGATTTCTTCAGCAAATGCCTGTGTGTCAGTCGAAGACGACACACCCATATCTTTAAGATGATTATAAACATCCGATGGTGATTTAGCTTTCTTAGCTGCCATAAGATTAAAGAACACGAATCAAACATGTGTCCAAATAATGATGAAACAATACGTCAGATACTAAAGTTATAAGATAACTTACATAAACTAATCACGTATTGAACCAAAGTGGGTTGTGAATATCCCAAGAGGAACATCAATTTATCGGAGACCCATGTCTTCAAGTCACCCATTTATTATAACTACATTCGAAAAGCACCAAAAAACAGTTAGACAACTTATTAACTCCAAACACCATGACTGATACAAAGAGATAAAGACAATAATGCAATCACTAAATATTGACAAACATGCACGCTGATCTTACATTATTTTCAAGCTCTTACCACAAACATAACTTATGCAACCAACAGTAATTTTCCATAAAATTGGTTAGGATATTAACTAGTATGCAATTATGTTGGGCTATATTATGTGCTTAAGATCAAATATTTTATAAACAAAAATACATAAACTTGATTGCCTATCTGTTTTTTTATATCTTTTCGGATGCGTATCAGGACAAAGCATGTTCCAAGAATGTTAGTGCATACCTCTACCTCTTCTATCAAGGATCAATAACTCATGACGCAAAATCCCCCCAACTACGTAATTATGCTCCGAGAACAAGTCGCATCCTCAACTAGATTTGCACTACGAACAACTACAGTTGACAAAATCCCACTGACTATACAATACAAATCGTATAATCAGCCCCTAAGTTGGCTCAAATAAACATCTACCTAGAGATTCTTAATGGAATTTATACAAGTACAGGACACTATCACTCTGTGCTGGAAAGGTTACTCCCACTATTCACTCGGTACATTATTGCTACTCGCTCAGCATGGGCATTATCCACAGAAAAAAAAACTGAACCCAAGTCCTCAAAACCCCATATAAACCCTTTTTACCACCCGGTATTGATGTACCTAAGTTGGCTCAAATAAACATCTACCTAGAGATTCTTAATGGAATTTATACAAGTACAGGACACTATCACTCTGTGCTGGAAAGGTTACTCCCACTATTCACTCGGTACATTATTGTTACTCGCTCAGCATGCATTATCCACAGAAAAAAAAAACTGAACCCAAGTCCTCAAAACCCCATATAAACCCTTTTTACCACCCGGTATTGATGTACTACACTTTTAAAATATTCAAACACTTCCATAAGACTATATATAATACTCTATAAATCTACATAGTTTGCAGTATAATGCTTGTTTTTTTTTGTCGGTATACCTGGGTTTCAGAGTCGACATTAACTAATCCCAGCGCGACAACCCTTTTGGATAGCTCGGAGTCAGTGCAGGTGAACCTCCGTGGCCACACCCAAATGTACACACCTACCGAGGTTTGAACCTTGACCTCTTGTTTGAGAGTCAAGGATATTACACCATTTGGTGGTGGAAACAAGAAACTAGCATTCCCACTTTTTCTAATGAATCGGAATCAAAAAGCCACCTTTTGTAGCACTTACGAGCAAATAATGTTTCCACTTAGGCTGTTTGTTTTAGCTTATATAACGTAAGCCTATCTCAGCTTATACAACATAAGCCTCAATTTGGTGGCTTATTTGGAGACTTATGGGCTTATCTAAGTTTGTTATGATATAATAAACTCTTATAAGCCGATAAGTCACCAATAAGCTTAAAAAAGTATGGTTTATAAAATATAAGCCGAAATATGGCTTATTTTCGGCTTATATAACGCAAGCCCCAATTTTGTGGCTTATTTGAGACTTAGGGGCTTATATAAGTTTATGATGATATAATAAACTTATATAAGCCCGTAAACCTCCAAATAAGCCACAAAATTGGGGCTTATGTTATATAAGGCGAAATGAGCTTACATTATATAAGCCAAGCCAAACACCCCCTAATTATGACTAACACTATACAGGTATGTTATCTAATAGTAAAAAGATAGGCGGGCGGCCGGGGTATCGTGTACCTAGTAAAACAACGTATCGGGGTGAATTCGGCACTTAACTAGAAGCAAGTATAGTGGGAAAACATATATATAAGTTATATATCTATCTAGGGTTTATAAAAAAAAAGAATCCTATCCTATGATTAACAACAACAAGTGCAGATGATTAAAAAAGGTTACCTGAATCTGAAAGAACTAAAACGACGACGTATGTGACTATGTGAGCAATGCCAAACGCCCCCCTCTTGATTTTGATTTTGATTTTGATTTCGGATTTTGTAATTTGTTTCTATTGTCAGTTTCCCCAAATCGTTTTTATTTTATTTTAATCTTTTTTTCTGGGTCGGTGAAGCAACGGTATGTTTAGCGACTGGGTGTTTGTTGGGCTTATAAGTGGACTAATATACAATTGGGTTGGGTTTATAAAAAATGTGGTAAATTCAAAGTTTGTGTTTTATATAAAAGCAAGTGGACTTATATAGCATGGATACGGTTTATTGGGCTTAAAATTATACATCAAAACTTTGGGCCTAGACCAGTACATGAAAACCCATCGCGATGGCGAAACTCGGAAACGGATCAGTTCCCAACGAACGGTGCCGCAACAACGGCACCGGACGCAGTTTTCCTGAAACACGTTCGGAACCCTTGCGGATAAGTTCTCAAGAATCATGTCCGTAAATCACGATTAGACAACAAATGACAAATGGACTTTTGGGACCACAAAGGCCCACTCCCAAAGTACTATTCGAGATACGAGGAAAGGCCCATTACTAGCCTCTATAAATAGTACTCCAATGCACTCCAAACGAGGTACGATTTTCTCACTCATCTTTACACACACATATATCTCTGACGATATGAATACTTACTCTCACGCCGTAGTGTAATCGTGGTGTCCGCCCCCACGGTAACGACTAACGGTATACTTTACTTGTGCAAGAAATCGTCAATCACATCTCTTGATAGTACAAGATACACTATAATCCAAGACATCTAAGTACCTTTCTATAAGAACTTAGACCCATACTCGACCCCGCCCAATTATTGTACTAACAAGTGGCGTCATCCGTGGGACCCGGTACACAACTGCGTCCCATAAAAAAATCTCATTCCAACATGAGCACCTCGGCACGAAACCCTCCGACACCCGCCACGTCTGTCGTGCGCAACACATGTGTCGAGAAGACGAACAACGTCGCGGAAACCCCTGGAGTGCCAGCGTCTGACGCCGCTGTTAGGGATTTCTACAATGAACACTACAACCAACTATTACCCTTAATAGCTTAAAAGTTTCATGAAGGACAACGCGAAAAGAAGCTAAAATTTGTGAAGGCTCGTCTAACCTACGAAGGAAGCTCAAAGAAAGGTCAGAAGGGGAATGAACTCTCTGACTATTCTGAGTCTGCCACTCTCGGACCGACTAGGAACAGAGGGTCAAGAAGCAGGTGTCACGAAAGCCGATGGCAGAGTCATGACGCACCTTCACACACCAGGTGCGAGTCGAGAGATCTAAGAAGCCGGGATAGAGGAGCAGTTTTCATGAGAATGAGACCGCAAGACGGAGGAGTGTTCGACAGGCTATGGAAAAGATACCAACGTCAAACACACAAGAGAAGAAGCTTCGCCACCCGGCGAAACCAGAATGATGAAGTGACGTCCAAACGGTACTCAGAGACCGACGAAAGCGATGACATATATGAGAAGTCAATGAAGGCAAAATCGAAAGGGAACATCGATGATTTATCCCGACCTTGGTTATGCGAGGATGTTGATTCGTTCACACCTCGCATTAGAAATTTCGATTTTCCTAAGAAAATCAGAATTCCAAGCTAGGTGAAGACGTATGATGGGTCTGGAGATCCGGAAGACCATGTAAAAGTTTTTCAAGCGTCAGCTAAGGTGGAGAAGTGGGTCATGCCTACATGGTGTCACATGTTTAACTCCACACTAATTGAAAACGCCTAGGTATGGTTTGATGACCTCCCAGTGGAAACGATCGACAGCTACGATGACTTGAAAGCAGCATTTCTTGTCAACTATCTCCAAGAGAAGAAATGTATCAAGGACCCTATGGAACTCCATCATATAAAGCAGAGTGAAGGTGAATCTACAGAGGACTTCATGAAGCGTTTCAAAATTGAGATCCGACACGTAAAGGCAGACCCGAAATGCATGAAAATATCCGAATTTATGCACGGAATTACACATCCTGGGTTAATCAAACGTCAACACGAAAACATACCCAAGACATTGGATGAAAGATGAAGGAAACCGCAGCCTTCCTTAGAGGATAGGTGCTTGTGGCACATCAATCCAAGAAGAAAGGGGCACCCACATGGAAGCAAGAGGGAAACAGGAGGCCACACTTTGACAGGAGACCAGATTTCTGCAACAATCAATGGCCGGATAAAAGGAACGACATATTCATACTCCTAAAAAACCCCGAAGGAAATCTTGACCCTTGAAAGAGGAAAATTCATATCACCACCTCCTATGACCACCCTGACAGAAAATAGGTATTCAAACAAATATTGTGAACATCATGGAGATATTAGGCATAGCACGGATGAACAACATTTGAAAAGGCAAATCAATGAACTGGCCAGAAATGGATAACTGACGCAATGGATAAAAGAAGTGAAAAACAGTGGCGAAAGAGATCAACAAAAAACAGTTGAAAAAACTGAGATACCAGCAAAAGATAAAGCCGTGGCAATCCTCATGGTACACTCCTGGCAGAGAATCGTGAAAAGAAAGGTAGTTAAAAAAATTCCCTAAGACTTGAAATATCTTTCTCGCTACTCGATGAAACGGAAGCTGAAGAAAGTCCCATAGTGATAGAAGCAGAAGTAGGAGGACACTGTGTGCACATAGTGTATGTGGATGAAGGGTCAGCTTTCGAGATTATGTACGAACACTGCTTCAACCGCCTCCAACCCGAAACCAATAAAATGATGATTCCCGCCACAACCTCCCTAGTGAGGTTCAAAGGATAAGTCATGTGGCCCTTATGGCATGTAGAGCTTCATGTGGTTATAAGAGACGAGGAACATTGGGCGGAGACAAAAATGAACTTCATGGTCATACGGTAAAGCTCTCCATACAACATCATCATGGGAAGACCCGGTCTCCGTCGATTGAAAGCAGTGTTGATCCCTTTGAATGGATCTATATTCTGTTAAGAATTTGTACAATAGCGTGTAATCAAACTAGAGCACTTGAGAACTCTTACTCAACCAAATAAGTTATGTGGAATCTAACTTATAAAGCAAAGAATAACATAATTACTTTTAACTATTCGATCTTTTATTAATCGACTTTCAATGAGGTACAAAAAACTCATCATACATATGTTCCTTTTATAGTGTAAGGAACCCTTGAAACCTTAGAATATTCTATTATGATAAGTATATCAGATACGATATATTATCAATATTCTAAACTATTAAGTATATCACATAAGATATACTTTAACTATAACTATGACATATCTTTTCTAAAGATATATTTGTCCTAATCAATATAGCAGTACTTACATTATAACTAACAGTACTTGCTATGTACCGCGTTAAAACTAACGGTACTTGCCAACACTAACAGTACTTGTACTTGCACTAACGGTACTTGATACTTTACAAATAATTCCCAACAATCCTCCCCTAAACAAGAATGATAACTTGTTTTCTTCTTGTTTCTCTATGTGCTGAATGTATTAAAATACATGTCTTCAGTCTTCTCTTCAAACTTGGATTGAACTTGGTAATCTTGTACTTGTATCCAACTGAATGTAGCCAAACACTTTATGCAGATGTGACAATCCGTCAATTTATGGTTGATATTTTATTCTTAAGTATTATTTAAAAATATTATTTTAATGTTATATTATGAACTCACTCATTTTTAGGAAGAAATTTGGGTTTACGTCTTGAAGTAGCATCGACTACGTCTAAAGCGGAGAACTCTACGTTACGTGCTTACGTTTACATACACCGTTTTTGGTGACAGTCCGACACTTTAGGAAATAAATTTATCTGTGAATATTGTTTTGGAATTTTAAATTTGTGTTGGTTCATAAACTCATAAATTTACGAGAAGAGATTAGGACTAACGTGAATAATTTAACGTCTTTTACGATTAAACCGAAAACCTTAGGATTACGTATTTACATTTTTGAACTCCGTTTTTGATGAGACAATTTTTATTATATTCGTTTTGTGCCGTTGATTCATAATTTATAAAAACGCTTTTCGTAAAATGACCCGAGGACACGCAAATAGAGGAAACTAGAATCGAGGAGTACCCGTAAATTAGTGGGATGAGACAAGTTTACACTTGCCCCACCCCACTATATGGGACGGCTAAACATAAGCTACCACACCCATGAGGTGTCAAAATTTTATACCAAGTCTTAAACTTGTCTTGTAAACTTTACAAAACCATCTACCCTAAACCATTTCTCCATTTCCATATCATGCAAACCACTAAACACACTCTCTTTCCCTCTCCTCTTGCCGTCCAAACTCAACCAAAACAACCCCTATTTGATCAAAATTAACCACAAAATCTTATGTTATTCATACATATGATGCCCATTTGAAGCTTTATTGATTGGTGGTGATTTTAACATCCAAGGAGGAGATTTGATTGTATTCTAGGGCTGATTTCCCACAAAGAGTTTATAAAGATTGGTGGACTTGAAGTTGATATTGGTTTATCACAAGTTTTGCCATCAAAATCCAAGCCTTGATCATAACCTACACAATCTTGGTTG
This sequence comes from Glebionis coronaria, assembly GCA_025667525.1. NCBI lineage: Eukaryota > Viridiplantae > Streptophyta > Magnoliopsida > Asterales > Asteraceae > Glebionis > Glebionis coronaria. The sequence goes on along the minus strand of CM046875.1, from coordinate 617,456,192 downwards.
GTAACAAGATTTATTCTTGCATCACCTTGTTATTTTGTAAATGTAAATCTATATTTTCTTTCTAAATGTATATGTATAGGATGATATATGATGATCAAAAGTATTGTGTGGGGATCATGTTGTTAGCCTCAAAATATTGAGTCAAACAAGAATGTTCGGTCATAGGTTTCTATTGTAACATTAATTAGAACGTTGTAATAAGTAGTTTATTAGTCGTGGTTTACGGGCTTGGATTTAAACTAATTAAAGTCCGAACGTCAAGCCCGGCCCAATATATAGTCCATTAAAGCCCGCATGTGGGTGGACTATATATACTACCCTCCTAGCATGTTAGGAGGGTGGGATGATCATTTGTACTCTAATTTTTCTCTAATCTAATATTCTACAAGTTAATTCTCTCCTTCTCTCTACTTTCTCTCACTACTTTCTCTCTCTAAAGTTCATATCTTTTCCATCTCATATCTTAATCTATCATCATATTATTAGGGACAACAATTGGTATCAATCGCCATGGGGTAGATTTGTGTTTCGATTGTGGTTATCATCTTTTTGATTTCGTGTGATTTTTCATCCTAAAAGTCATCTCGTATTAAAAAGTTTTGTTTTTTATTGCTCAAAATCTTCATACAAATTACCTACAAAGTAGTGGTAGGAGTTTGTGTTTATCATTGTTCTTGATTTTTTATAAAAAGTTGCTAAATTTGGTTTCATTTTCGGAATAGTTTGGCTAAATCACGTTTTTTGAGAGTTTGTGTCTTTATCCGGAATTTAAGGGTTTGTGGATTCCAGATAACATAGCATATTTTTGTTATCCGGAATAAGAGGGTTAACTATTCCGGATAAGCCGAAGTTGGGGATTCAGGATAAGCTAGTGTTGTAGTGTATTCCGGATAAGAGGTTTGGCATTATATTCCGGATAAGCTTCACCTGTGTATTCCGGATAAACTCTCGAACTCTATTCCGGACAAGCAGTTTGGCACATATTGCGGATAAGGGTGAGTTGATTTTTTCCGAATAAGCAACCAATCGAGTATTCTGGATAAGCTACGGACGATTTATTCCGGATAAGGTGAATAACAACTATTCCGGATAAGAGGTGGAACTATAGTATTCTGGATAAAGGAGCATTCCGGATAAGTCAAGGGAGATTTATTCCGGATAACACGAAGAACCAACATTCCGGATAAAACAAAAAAAATTTATTCCGGATAAGAGTATGATCAACTATTCCGGATAAGAAGATCTTCACATATTTCGGATAAGCATTATTTTTTATTATTCCGGATAACTCATCTAGATTTATTCCGGATAAGTAACGAGATATCATTTTTCTCCGGATAAGCCTAAGAAAACATTCCGGATAAGAGAACGTTGAAACATTCCGGATAAGTTACGCTTTGAATTTTTCCGGATAAGGTATTATTGAATTCTTTCGGATAAGTGACAGATAATATTCCGGATAAGTGCTTGGTTTTCCGGATAAAGTTTCTTCACAATTTCTTCAAGTTTCAACCATAATTTCATCTACTTAAGATCCTATTCACTTCACATCAACTTTGAGATAGATTCTACTCAAGAATATCGTGTCACAAACAACAATATCATGGTGGCGGGGAATAAAGAGAGACCACTAATGCTTGTGTCTGGTAGGTATGCTCAATGGCAATCACGTTTCATACAATATCTTGATATAAGACCCAATGGTGATGCCTTGAGGAAATGTATTACTCATGGACCATATGTATTCAAGAAAATCTCAATTCCTCCAAGAGCAGCCACAGATACTACTGATCCAATACCTGCAAGTGAACGTGATGAAACAAGAGCCGATCTCACACCTGAAGATTGTGCTTGGCATGATGCGGAGAAGGAAGCCATCTATATGGTTCTAAGTGGGATTGGAGATGACATTTATTCCACGGTTGATGCATGCCCTACAACACATGAAATGTGGACTGCTATTGAACGCTTGCAACAAGGAGAATCACTCAACAAACAAGATGTCAAAACAAACTTGTTTTGGAATTTTGGCAAGTTTACTTCAAGGGATGGAGAATCAATTGACTCTTACTACTCCAGGTTTTATAAGATGATGAATGACATGACAAGAAATAATCTGCAAGTCTCCACCATGCAAGTCAATGTCCAATTTCTTCAACATCTTCAACCCGAGTGGACACGGTTCGTCACTTTGGTGAAATGATAGGTGTGAAAACACCCATCCTTTTACCACTTAAATCGGGCTAAAACGAGACCAAAACACGTATTTAATATCATTTGTTTGGAATTATGCGTGGTTTTTGTGTTTATTGTGTTTTCAGAGTCGACCGGATGAATATTAAAGAAAACATGGGATTGCACGGGTTTTATCGAAGAAAAGGGCTCAAGACGAAGTCTATTGTCCAAAAGGTGCAAAAGATTTGAAGTCATTGTGCCTATTTGAAGATTTATCGAAGAATAGAGCCAAAGATGGAAGATTCATTTATGTCGAAGAACTCGAGTCTATTAAATAAAAGATTATAAGACGAGTTGGAATTATTCACCGACACTTCTCAAATCCAAGTCGGAAACGTTTATTTAAAGACGCATGAAGACTTAAGAAGAAAGAAGAAAAAGAAGCCCAAGTCAAAGCCCAATCAAAAGCCCATCAACACCATACACACGCCTATATAAAGCCTTCACCTCACAAATTTTCACACACTTAGTTTTTAGCTAGTCTTTAGTTTTTTTCATTTTTCTCTAGTTTCTAGAGAGAGAAAGTTCCATACTTTCTCTCACTAAACTTTTCCTTTGTTTTTCATCTTTTAATTCAAGCTTTCTTGTACTTTTGATTTCATTAATCTTAATCAAGTTTATGCTTTTAAGTTCTTTAAGCTTTTCCTACTTTTCTTGATTTGTCAAACTCCTTGATCCGATTGTATTAAATCCTTACGGTTTGGATTTTGGATGTGTTCGTGAATAGAGTTTGATCTTTCTAGTTTCTTTTTTTAGCTCTACGAGAATAAGCCATAAGCTCTCCATGCTTATTGGCTTATTGCTTGTTTAAGCTTATTGATTTCGGATTTCGTATAAGTTTTAATCTTTCAAAAGTTCATTTCATTAAGTTCATGATTTACGTTTTTAAAAGTTGTTAAATTTAAGCTTTTGGAGTTATTAAAAGTTTCGGTTAAGGTGGCTTTTTGTGTTTGCTTATTGAAATTGTGGCTTACCACCATTTTCGGAACTTCCTTCATTCCATCGCAAAACAAGGGTTTTAAACACATTCCGACGGTTCGTCTACTTGGTATCGCAATCACCCAAAAAGGGGTTTTACTTTGCGATAGGTTGTAAGTCCACCTATTCCGATCTGGGATTGCGATTGCATATTGCGATCGCATATTCCGACGGGTTTAGGTCCTTTTCTAGACGAAACTCTGGCCAAATTTTATTTACCACATCCCGATCTGAAACTTTCCGATAGGTACATTCCGATCGTCTGCATTCCGACATGACCTCATTTCGACAGCTTGCATCTTGAATAATCCGATGGTGATTAATGGCAACATTCCGATGGACCTGCATTTGCAACATTCCGATGGATCACTTTAATTTTATTCCGATAGTATAGTTTTTATTACTCCGATAAGAACAAGTTTTTAAGCATTAATTCAATTAAGTTTTCAAAGTAATTCTCTAATTTTTAATTTGTCAAATCTTCCAAAGCTTTAATTTACTCAACATCATTTACATTTAAGTATTATTAGTTTAATAAAAGACAAACAAAACAACTCCTTTCTATAACCAAGAACAAATCATTCCACTTAAGGCCGAGATCAATTCGAGAGGATATCGAGAGTAAAATAGAACCATACAAAATCATTTGTATCAAATGGCGCCGCTGCCGGCTCTTCTCGTTAAGATCAAAAGTTTTTTGTGAGAACTTGGATTTTGGGATCCGTTCCCCGTGAACGTTACTCTTTCAAGAAAATCTTCAAAAACAACTAAAAAATATAAAATTTTCAAAAATACAAAAAAAAAAAAAAAAAAAAAAAAAAAAAAACATAAAAACCAAAAATATTTTTGCTTTGTTTTTCTTTGTTCGTTCTTTTGCAGGTGTATGCGCACTCGATCCACGTCTTATCAAGAGCCCGAGCCTCTCGATAACTTAGACATGGCTGGTGTACAAAACAACAATAACATACCACCTCCAAACAATAATAACAACAATAACCCACCATTCAACAACATGAATAATAACAACAACAATGAGCCCCTTCCGGATAATCGCCCGATGATTGAATTGCTGCAAGCTCATGTTGATGGCAACACGGATCCAATTGTCATACCTCCAATTGCCGCCAACAACTTTGAGCTAAAATCAGGCTTTATCCAGATGGTCTCCGCTCAACCATTCTTGGGACGAACCATTGACGATCCACACGACCATATCAAGAGATTCTTGCAACTCACCAACACGGTCAAGTTCAATGGAGTTCCACAAGAGGTTATAAGGTTACAACTTTTTCCCTTTTCTTTAGAGGGACAAGCCAGGCATTGGCTTGCTAAGGAACCGCCACAGAGTATTCTCTCGTGGACGGATTTGGAAACAAAGTTTATCAACTACTTTTTTCCACCCTCTCGTACTACCGCTTTGCGGAATGAGATCATAAATTTTGAACAAAAGTACGATGAGTCGTTCAGTGAATCTTGGGATCGTTTTAAAGATCTTTTAAGAAAATGCCCACAACATGGTTTCACCAAAGTACATCAAATCAATACTTTTTACAATGGTTTAAGCATGAATGACCAAGATTCATTGAACAGTGCCTCGGGGGGTAATCTCTTGGCTAAGACTTCCAATGCTGCTTGGGACATCATTGAGAATAAATCTCGTGTGCAAACCAAGAGTGTCAGGACCAATGTTGCTAGTGCTAGCACTAATGACAGCGACAAGCGACTTGACAAAATCACTACGCTTCTTGAATCGCTTGTCACCCACACCGTCAGCAACAACAACAGCAACAACGCCAAAAACGCTCAAGTGAACGCTGTCAGCCAACCTTGTGAGATATGCGGTGGTCCTCACTCTTACACAACTTGTACCGCCACCCAAGACTACCCTGCTGAGAATGTGAATGCAGCATATGGCACCTATACTCAACCTGCTTATCAAGCAAAACCTCAAGGTGACCGCAACTTGCTTAGCTACCGTTCCAACAACTATATCTCACCACCTGGTTTTAATCCTAAACCAAAACCAAAACCAACAACAAAACCTCAACCGCCCTCCTCAACAACAACAAACTCGTACACCATACATCCCTCCTCACAAGCAGCAACAACCACCTCAACGAAACACCCAAGTTTACCAGCAACCTGCTTATCAATCACCAGCATACACTGCTCCTTCAAACCAAACCCCCGCATCACATCAAGATATTGGAACCTACATGAGGACTAACGATGTGATCGTGGATAATCTCCAACAGGAAGTGCGCAACTTGAAAGCAGACTTGATGAAACAAGGGAATGATCTGAGAGCTGATATGAAACACACTATGGATAGTCAAACGAATGACTTAAGGAACATGATGGCTAGCTTTTTCCAAGGTAATCAACCCTCTTCTTCGGGTACTCTTCCGAGTAATACCGTTGCAAATCCAAGAGGGGAGATGAAAGCAATCACTACTCGAAGTGGTAAAGGTACCAAGGAACCCGAGCTTCCTATACCTCCACCGGTGGTTGTGACTAAGGAGAACGAGTCACCTGCTCCTATTCCTCATCCTTCTCCTTCCCCAATTTCTCCACCTCTTCCTCCTACCCCTCCTCCACCCAAGGATGTGAATGATCCTATTCTTACAAAACCTTCCTCTTCTTCCAATATACCTTATCCATCTAGGTTGAGGAAAGAGAAGCTCAAAAGCAAGGACGATATTCAGGTCTCGAACTTCCTTAAAATGTTCAAACAACTGAATTTCAATATCTCCTTCGCTGAGGCCCTCGCTCACATGCCTAAATATGCAAAAATGTTTAAAGATCTTCTGAGCGACAAGGAAAAGCTCCTCGATCTTGCCAACACCCAACTTAATGAGAACTGCTCTACAGTGCTCTTAAGGAAATTGCCAATCAAGCTTGGTGATCCGGGTCGTTTTCTTATCCCTTGCAATTTCCCGGGAGTAGAGAATTGCATGGCCCTAGCCGATCTAGGTGCCAGTATTAATCTCATGCCTCTAAGTGTTTGGAAGCAATTATCTCTCCCAGAGCTAGTCCCCACCAAAATGACTTTGGAGTTAGCTAACCGTACGGTTGCTTATCCAGTGGGGATAGCTGAAGACGTCATTGTAGGAGTCGACAAATTCACCTTCCCTGCTGATTTTGTTGTCGTCGACTACGAGATGGACCCCCGTGTGCCACTCATTGTTGGTCGTCCATTCCTTAGGACCGGTCGCACTCTCATTGATGTTGAAGCCGGTGAGCTTATCATGAGAGTGGGTGACGATAAAGTAGTCTTCAACATGGGAAAGTTGTCTAAACAGCCTTATTCATATGAGAGCATTAATTGTATTGACGTTCTCGATGAGGTTTGTGAAAAACACTTTAATGATGCTTGCAAAAGTATTCCTACCTCTCTTCCCACTGTTGAGACCGTGTCCTCCATTGATTCATCGTTGTCTCTATTTGGAGATAGTGATTTATTCTGGAACAATATTGAAGATACCATGGGAGATGCGAATTTAGCTACTAATGATTCTCCTATCGATGGGGATAAAGACATGAATTTCTTTGACAATCTTCTCACCGAAGACAATCCTTCACCTCCATCTCCCACGGTTATTGCTATCGATGCCACGACTTTGAAAACGCCTCCCGTCGAAACTCCTCCGGATTTGGAACTTAAGGAGTTGCCGCCCCATCTCGAGTATGCGTTCCTTGAAGCAGAGAAGAAGTTACCCGTCATTATCGATGTGCTTAAAGCTCATAAGAAGGCAATTGCTTGGAAAATTTCCGATATCCGCGGAATTGATCCGAACTTTTGTACTCACAAGATTCTCATGGAAGATGACTTCAAACCTACAATCCAGAGCCAAAGAAGGGTTAATCCTAAAATTCATGACGTCATCAAACAAGAGGTTATCAAACTTCTAGATGCCGGCTTGATCTACCCTATTTCGGATTCGCCGTGGGTAAGTCCCGTCCATTGTGTGCCCAAGAAGGGCGGAATAACCGTTGTTCCCAATGAACACAACGAGTTGATTCCCACTCGTCTCGTTACTGGGTGGAGAGTTTGTATTGATTATCGCAAGCTCAATGATGCCACAAGAAAAGACCACTTTCCTCTTCCCTTCATGGATCAAATGCTCGAGCGTCTAGCTGGTAATGATTATTACTGCTTCTTAGATGGCTTCTTCGGGTATTTTCAAATTCCCATCGATCCTAAGGACCAAGAAAAGACCACATTCACTTGTCCCTATGGAACATTTGCTTACAAACGCATGCCTTTTGGTTTATGTAATGCTCCTGGGACATTCCAAAGGTGCATGATGGCTATCTTCCATGACATGGTGGAAGACACTATGGAAGTATTCATGGATGATTTCTCGGTCTATGGCGATTCATTCTCTTCTTGCCTTGCCAATTTGGAACGTATGCTTAAACGGTGCGAAGACACTCGCCTTGTTCTAAATTGGGAAAAATGTCATTTCATGGTAAAAGAAGGCATCGTCCTAGGACACAAGATCTCGAAAGCCGATCTTGAAGGAGACCGTGCTAAAGTCGATGTTATTGCAAAATTGCCTCCACCTTCAACCGTGAAGGGTGTGAGAAGTTTCCTGGGTCATGCGGGCTTCTACCGTCGATTCATCAAAGATTTTTCTCAAATCGCTCGCCCGATGACCCACCTCTTGGAAAAAGATACTCCTTTTATCTTTTCCAAAGAGTGTCTTGAAGCCTTTGACTCGCTTAAGGATAAGCTTACTAAGGCACCCGTCTTGGTTACCCCTAATTGGGAGCTACCTTTTGAGTTGATGTGCGATGCTAGTGATTTTGCTATTGGAGCGGTTCTGGGACAAAGAGTGAACAAACACTTCCAACCGATCCATTACGCTAGCAAGACAATGACAGGGGCACAATTGCATTATACGACAACCGAAAAAGAGCTTTTAGCTGTTGTCTATGCTTTTGAAAAATTCCGCCCCTATCTTGTCCTTTCCACCACCATTGTGTATACCGATCATTCCGCGCTGAAGTACTTGTTGACAAAGCAAGATTCCAAACCAAGACTTCTTCGCTGGGTTTTACTGCTCCAGGAATTTAAAATCGAAATTCGCGATAAAAAAGGAGCAGAAAACCTAGCCGCGGATCATCTCAGTGGACTTGAGGATCCTTACCAGGGGATCATCCGAACAAAGAGATCAATGATTCTTTTCCCCTGGAGACCTTAATGTCTATTAACTCGACTGCTGACGAAACCCCGTGGTTTGCAGACATTGCAAACTACTTGGCGGGTGGAATCCTCGTTGACGGGTTAACATCCCAGCAAAAGAAAAAGTTCTTCAAAGACATCAAGACTTACTTTTGGGATGACCCGTATCTTTTCAAACAATGTGCCGACTTGATTATTCGCCGATGTGTTGATGGACCGGCAGCTTTCGAAATCCTTGATGCTTGCCACAAAGGACCCACTGGTGGTCACTTTGGTCCCAACTACACCGCCAAAAAAGTGTTTGATTCGGGATTTTATTGGCCCACCATCTACCGTGATGCTCACGATATGGTTAAAAAATGTGATGCTTGCCAGAAACAAGGCACGATCACACATAAAGACGAGATGCCTCAGAATTTCATTCAAGAGTGTGAAATCTTTGATGTTTGGGGTATCGACTTTATGGGGCCATTCCCTTCATCTAAAGGAAACAAATACATCCTTGTAGCCGTTGACTACGTTTCTAAGTGGGTTGAAGCCAAAGCTTTACCTACTAATGATGCAAGGGTGGTTTGTAACTTTTTGAAATCGCTGTTCGCTCGATTCGGCGTTCCTCGTGCTATAATCAGTGACCGCGGGACTCATTTTTGCAACGATCAATTTGCAAGAGTCATGGCAAAGTATGGTGTCAATCACCGTCTCTCCACCGCTTATCATCCCCAAACCAATGGGCAGGCCGAGATATCCAATCGTGGATTGAAGCGAATTTTGGAGCGTACTGTGGGAGAGCATCGTGCCGCGTGGGCCGATAAGTTAGATGATGCTCTGTGGGCTTTCCGTACTGCTTACAAGACCCCGATCGGTTGTACACCTTATCGTCTTGTGTACGGGAAAGCATGCCACCTTCCCATCGAGCTGGAGCATAAGGCGCACTGGGCCTTAAAGTGGGCTAACTTCGACATCAACAAAGCCGGTGATCATCGTAAGATTCAACTCAACGAGCTCAATGAACTGAGGAATGAAGCTTATGAGAACTCGCTGATCTACAAAGAGAAGACGAAGATACTCCATGACGCAAAAATCAAGAACCGAGAGTTCCACGTTGGTGATCAAGTCTTACTTTTTAACTCTCGGTTGAAGATCTTCTCTGGCAAGTTGAAGAGCCGCTGGTCTGGTCCATTCACCGTCGCCAACGTCTTTCCATATGGGACCATTGAGCTTTCTCAGCCAAATGGGCCCAATTTCAAGGTGAATGGCCAGCGTCTAAAGCTGTACTTTGGTGAGGACATCTCTCAGGAGATGATTCCATCCCTCACCACGTTCCCCATGAACTAAATTTAGGTCGAGTCAGGCTCGTGACTCGATTATCAAAAACAAGCGCTCCTCGGGAGGCAGCCCGAGTATCTATCCTTTAATGTTTTATCCTCCTAAGTGTAGGGGGGCCTGCATAGGTGTTTGTATTTGTGTGGTGATGTGATTACAGGGATAAGTGCACTCTTGGAACCTTTGAAGAACCGTGCTCCCGTGTTATCCGAAATCCGGTTCTATCTCTCAACTATCGTGATTCAATTTTCTTCACACTCACATTTGAAATTGATCACTTTAGTCGTCTCTTCCTTAACTCGAGTTAACCAACGTGCACAATGTCCTAAGTGTAGGGGAAACTTTTCCCACATGCTTAAACATTGAGGACAATGTTTATCTTAAGTGTAGGGGGGACTTCTATCGAAGTTTTAAGTGGACTTCTCCATGAAAATGCCTTCATTTTCAACATTTTTCAAATTTTTAATTAACTTTGGCCATTTAGTCGTAATTTTTAAATTTTTATCATTGCTTTCATATGTATATATCCCGCAATAAAGTCAAAAATATTAATAAGTGGTGTAGCTAGTTTAGAAATCTTTGACATATTAGGCCCGTTGCGTTTATTTTGACTCAACCCGAATAGACTTATCCAAGTTTATTCTAGCTAGTATCCTTAACCATGTAGACCTTAATTGGTTTATTAGGCTAAGTGTCCACGAGTCTCATTACTTGAGATTTTAAATTGTGGAGGACGAGAAATGATAGAGTCAATTATAAGTCGGTGTTCTTGCGCAAGCTAACTTGGTGTAATTATTTGCCTATTCTCCCATCACTTGCTAATAATTTATCTGCAATAAGTAAGGTCTTACGATTTGAAAAGTTACTTAGCTTCTAGCCCAAGATCGTTTAAAAGTTGCTCGGTAATGACGAGAGTTCATAGCCAAGGCATAACTTATGAAGCGGGGCGCGAAGATTGGCGAGTCCGAAAAGGCCCTAACAAGGCATGAGGATTCAATTTTATTGCTGAAGATCCAAAGTGATGTGAAAAGCATTATTCCCTAAATCAATATGAAGGATCAAGACTCACGACGAAAAGCAATCAACTCCCATAAAGATCATGGAGAAGTCTATCCGAAAAGACCCTAACAAGGTATGAGGATAAATAGATCCAAGTCCGAAAAGGAGGCGGATCGTTGTATCTCAAAATCCCAATTAGAGATTGAAGAATAATCATGAAGTCGTGGTCAACAAAGTTGGAGTACCCCTCAAAAGTATCCAAGTGAAGAAACTCTATTACGATGAGAAGACCATTATCTCAAGAACGTCTCTCAAGATATGAAGTATGAAGTACATGCCAAATATCGGCCCGAGAAAGGTCTCAAATCGCGAACCAAGTTATGCCAAGATATGAACTTTTTGATATCCCGAGAAGCAGTTTTAAAAGATTTTGTCCTTTAGCTAACTATTGATCAAATCGTCCTACTTTGCTTTCAGCCCTAATAAACTATCGAAATAAGTCCAAAAATGCATCTTCATGATCATTCTAAGACAAAAATAAAATATAAGAGATACACCTAGGAATAAGGGAGTTTAAGCATTTAATTAAGCCATGTGTGTGAGTGTTTGAATTACTAACTTATAATAACAATGATCTCGTTTTTAAGCTTAGTTTGGGGAACGTGAAACTTGAGGGTGATAAATCTTCGCAGCACCGAAGCCCTAATGTAAGTCCTCGATCTCTTTCCAAGTTATTACCACATAAGTTATTTTCTATTCTCTTGTTTACATTAAAATTTTAATTTCTTAGTACTTTAAATTTTTGTTTAGTAGTATTTTAATAAGGCCAAGGTTAATTGATAATGAGAAAAGTGTAATTGTGCTTTGTCACTAAGCATTGCATGAGGGCATGGCAATGGTTAAGTGTAGGGGATTTGATAGGTGTGAAAACACCCATCCTTTTACCACTTAAATCGGGCTAAAACGAGACCAAAACACGTATTTAATATCATTTGTTTGGAATTATGCGTGGTTTTTGTGTTTATTGTGTTTTCAGAGTCGACCGGATGAATATTAAAGAAAACATGGGATTGCACGGGTTTTATCGAAGAAAAGGGCTCAAGACGAAGTCTATTGTCCAAAAGGTGCAAAAGATTTGAAGTCATTGTGCCTATTTGAAGATTTATCGAAGAATAGAGCCAAAGATGGAAGATTCATTTATGTCGAAGAACTCGAGTCTATTAAATAAAAGATTATAAGACGAGTTGGAATTATTCACCGACACTTCTCAAATCCAAGTCGGAAACGTTTATTTAAAGACGCATGAAGACTTAAGAAGAAAGAAGAAAAAGAAGCCCAAGTCAAAGCCCAATCAAAAGCCCATCAACACCATACACACGCCTATATAAAGCCTTCACCTCACAAATTTTCACACACTTAGTTTTTAGCTAGTCTTTAGTTTTTTTCATTTTTCTCTAGTTTCTAGAGAGAGAAAGTTCCATACTTTCTCTCACTAAACTTTTCCTTTGTTTTTCATCTTTTAATTCAAGCTTTCTTGTACTTTTGATTTCATTAATCTTAATCAAGTTTATGCTTTTAAGTTCTTTAAGCTTTTCCTACTTTTCTTGATTTGTCAAACTCCTTGATCCGATTGTATTAAATCCTTACGGTTTGGATTTTGGATGTGTTCGTGAATAGAGTTTGATCTTTCTAGTTTCTTTTTTTAGCTCTACGAGAATAAGCCATAAGCTCTCCATGCTTATTGGCTTATTGCTTGTTTAAGCTTATTGATTTCGGATTTCGTATAAGTTTTAATCTTTCAAAAGTTCATTTCATTAAGTTCATGATTTACGTTTTTAAAAGTTGTTAAATTTAAGCTTTTGGAGTTATTAAAAGTTTCGGTTAAGGTGGCTTTTTGTGTTTGCTTATTGAAATTGTGGCTTACCACCATTTTCGGAACTTCCTTCATTCCATCGCAAAACAAGGGTTTTAAACACATTCCGACGGTTCGTCTACTTGGTATCGCAATCACCCAAAAAGGGGTTTTACTTTGCGATAGGTTGTAAGTCCACCTATTCCGATCTGGGATTGCGATTGCATATTGCGATCGCATATTCCGACGGGTTTAGGTCCTTTTCTAGACGAAACTCTGGCCAAATTTTATTTACCACATCCCGATCTGAAACTTTCCGATAGGTACATTCCGATCGTCTGCATTCCGACAGGACCTCATTTCGACAGCTTGCATCTTGAATAATCCGATGGTGATTAATGGCAACATTCCGATGGACCTGCATTTGCAACATTCCGATGGATCACTTTAATTTTATTCCGATAGTATAGTTTTTATTACTCCGATAAGAACAATTTTTTAAGCATTAATTCAATTAAGTTTTCAAAGTAATTCTCTAATTTTTAATTTGTCAAATCTTCCAAAGCTTTAATTTACTCAACATCATTTACATTTAAGTATTATTAGTTTAATAAAAGACAAACAAAACAACTCCTTTCTATAACCAAGAACAAATCATTCCACTTAAGGCCGAGATCAATTCGAGAGGATATCGAGAGTAAAATTGAACCATACAAAATCATTTGTATCATGAAACAACAAGAAAAGTTAGACGAGGTCTCATATCATCGACTCTTTGACATCTTGAAGCAATTTCAGAATGAAGCAAATGAGATTCGAGCTGAACGTGTTGCCAAGACGGCTAATCCACTTGCTTTAGTGACTACAACTCAACATGTTCAAGGTCATAACTCTCGTGCTCCTAAGCCGTATTCCACTACATCATCTTCACCACGATCTTCCACATCATCTAAGTCTTCATTATCCACAAGATCTCGAGGTAAAGTGCCAAGAGCACCATCACCACCATCTGAGTCATCATCTGAAGAAGATAGTGATGAAGACCAAGCTCAAAAGAACCGAGAGATGAAACAACAAATTGTTTTCATAATGAAGACTTACAAAAAAATCTACAAACCCACCAACAACAATCTTCGTACATCATCTAACACCAAGAACCGATATGTTGAGAGTCCTCCAAGGTATGACACACATCGACGTGGTGAAAGTCCTTCTAGGTATGATCGACATAATCCAACACATGTTGAGGGTTCTGCAAGATATGATCGACAAACTGCCAAGTATGATACTCAGAGGATTGCTGCTGTTACTGGGAATAGGGAAACAGTTGGAAGTCAAGTGGTTCAGCAGAGTGAGATTCAATGTTTTAATTGCCAAGGATATGGGCATATGGCAAAGGAATGCAGGAAGCCAAAAAGGGTTAGAGACTCCAGCTATCACAAGGAAAAGATGCTGCTATGCAAGAAAATGGAAGCAGGGGTTAAATTGTCAGCTGAGGAAGGAGCAATGCTTGATGATACTGATGATGAAGATTCTGATCAAGAGCTCGATGCACATTACTCGTACATGGCAAAGGTTGAAGAAGTTCTCAAAGTCACTAAAGATGACAATGGTCCTATCTTTGACACTGAGCCAATCGATAAGGTACATACTACTGATGAATATAATGTGTTTGGTGATATTACTGAGCATAGTGATCTACCCAATGCCATTAATGACACGTGTATGATGGAAACGGTTGATAGTAATACCACACCCAATTCATCAGACATGTGCAATAATTAGTCTGAGGATGATCAACATGCAAATGAATATGATGAAGATGAACGTATTGCGCTTGCTAATTTAATTGCTACTTTACAAAAAGATGTCACTGAAAATAAAAAGAGTCAAAAGCAATTAAAGAAGGTAAACGCTACGCTCATTCAAAGTTTTGAAGAATACAAAGCTGCTCTTATCAAATCTACTGAGATGACTGAAAGCTATAGGGATGAGCTCCTTCAGAAAACGAAAGAGCTTGAGGGGTACAAGAGTAGTACATTAAAAAGTCAAAAGGACGATTTTGAATACAAATACAATACAACTCTTGAGTTACTAGCCAAAAAGAAGCGTCAATATAATGTTTTCTTAATGGATGAACGTCAAAAAACGTACATTGCCAATACCAAAGTTAATGAACTTGAACAAAAGCTCTCTATGACCACTACAGATTCTGCTAAAATTCTTGAGGATAAGAAACAAGAGGTAGATGCGTTAAAACAAGACTTCAAAAGTAGATATGATAAGGAAACCGACAAAGTAACGAAACTAGAAGCACAAGTAGAATTTTTGAAGAACGTTGTTTATAAAACGCATGATTCTTCAATCCGTAAGAATGCTAGCACCTCCGTCTATGTTTAAGGGTCAAGCTAGCTTTGCAAGTCCTGAGTACTTTTCCAAAGCTCAAGTTGCGAACCCGCATCTTTATCTTGATGAGACTGAAAGGACTGATCTTGATAGCATGCCTATTAGTGCTGAGAGTGAAGAGACTGCCCTTTGGGACGATGATAGTCAACCACTTGTTAATAAGGAGTTTGTGAAATCATATATTTATGCTTATGAGAATAGTCTTTATGGCCTTTTCAACAAACAAACTCAGAAAACTCGTGAGGAAGTGTTCCTAGAATGCAAACAAAAGAGAATTCAATGGAAGAAAGCATTTGCCCCTAAGAAATCTAATGTTTACAAATACATAAACTACCTCCCTCTAGATGAATCTAAAAGCAAGAGTAGGAAAACATTAGGTATTCTTAAACACCACATAGATAATGTTAAATCTATTGTTGAAAGAGACTGGGCAAAACGTGAAAATGCTGAGTGGACACGTCCGATTCCTCAAGATATTACCTTGCTTGTGAAAGAACTCTTAATTCCTAACACGACGTTGATTAAAGAAACTGTTCTTCAACTTGAGGAGTTCATTCGGACTGAAATGTATGATGATTTAAAATATGTTGAATCTCTTGAGAAACACATTGAAGATCTTCAAATGGAGAAGTATGATTTTTCAGATGAATATGATTTACTCTTGCAAGAATGCGTTTCTAAAGATGTTATGTGTGCTTATTTTACATCTTGTGCTGATATTGATGAATATTCTGAAGTTGCATGCCAATATCTTGATAAAAGCAAGGAATGTGAACATCTTGAAATTGAGCTTTCGAAACGTAAAGAAAATGTTGACAAAAAGGCTTTTGAGTTACTTCAACACAAAACTGATTTCCTTCAAAAACATTGTCATTCACTTGAACTTGCTTTGCAAAAAGACGTTGGTAGTTTTACACATGATAATAAATTGCAAGAAAAACTTTCCCAAACGTTTCGAGAAATGAATGAACAGAATTTGGAAATTAAAGGGTTGAAAGCTCAGTTACAAGACAGGGACATAGCTATAGCAGAGTTGCAGAAACTCGTTGCTAAAATGGGTTGGAAAATCGTGGAACCTAGCATTAAGAAACTTGTTGTTAGACAACCCAATGCTTCTATAGCGAATAGATACTCTATCTTAGGAAAACCATCTGCTTTATCAGATTCCTCATTTGCAAAACCTGTGTTTGCCCCCAAGATAGATGGAAAGGAAAGGTTACCACAAAATCAACCCATAAGGAATACCATAACACCAAGCGTTAAGCACAGTAATGTGATTAAACCAAGGATGTATAGAATGACCACTAAGCCCACAAACAAAGTTATTCAATCGCCTCAGACTTCTAGAAACACTAATATTCGTGTGTCTTCTACTACAAGAATAGTCTCCACTACTAGTGTTAGCCGGCCTCAGCTTAAGAGCACTCAAGTGAATGATAAGGTCTAGAAACACAACAATCAAGGGAAGATGAAGGAAGTAGAAGCAAACCCTAGGAATTTGAATGTTTTTAAGAATAAAAAGTCTGTAATCACATGTAATGATGATATGAATGATGTGAATGATTTGAATGCTATGAATGTGAAATTTGTTTGTTTCAAATGTGGCAAGTGTGCTAATGCTAATCATTCTATGTGTGCTATGAATAAAGTCAAAGGCGTAGATACTAGAACTAAGAAGCATGTTGCAATGCCTATTAGAGCTAGTAAACCCAAACACAAAGTGAACCATTCTGGTGCTACCCCCACTAAGAAAAGTAATGCATCAGACTCCACCACTAAGAATCCTAGAAGCAAAATTAAGGAATTATATGAGTCTGCTAGCAAGTCTTGGAAATGGTGGTTTGCTAATCAATGTCCTCCCGTATATAAATGGATGCCGAAAGCTAGGACAGAAAATGTGAAAACGAGTGTTAGTTTGCCTTTAAATGTTGATAAGGACACTAATGATTCTACTATCACAACTATTGTGGTATCCAATTTAGCAATTACTCCATCGTGTTCTAACTCTTCTGTAGGTGATACAAATAATTCTCTTCATACTGGACTCCGGATGCACGAAGCACATGACGGGGAATCTCAAGCTTCTAATTAACTTCGTGGAGAAGTTCCTGGGTACGGTCCGATTCGGAAATGATCAATTTGCACCGATCCTAGGATATGGAGATTTGGTTCAGGGGAATATCATGATTAAAAGGGTATACTACGTCGAAGGGCTCAATCACAATCTTTTCTCGGTTGGTCAATTCTGTGATGCGGATTTGGAAGTTGCTTTCAGAAAGAAGACATGTTTTGTTCGTGATTATGATGGGAATGACTTACTTACCGGTACACGGGGTACTGATCTTTACACAATTTCACTTCAAGACACAGCTTCATCAACTCCAATTTGCTTCATGGCTAAAGCTTCAACGACTTAGGCATGGTTATGGCATCAACGTCTTTCTCATCTCAACTTTGATACCATTAACTTGCTTTCCAAGAAAGATATTGTGAGAGGCCTTCCAAGCTTGAAATTCATCAAAGATCATCTTTGTTCTTCTTGTGAACTTTGTAAAGCTAAACGAAGTAGCTTAAAATAAAGACCACACCAAGCTCTAAAGGACGGTTAGATCTTCTTCACATGGATCTGTGTGGTCCCATGCGTGTTCAGAGTATCAATGGAAAGAAATATATTCTGGTAATTGTCGATGATTACTCAAGGTACACATGGACTCACTTCTTGAGGTCCAAGGATGAAACACCTGATGTTCTCATCAGCTTCCTTAAACTGATACAACGTGGTCTTCAAGCTCAAGTTAAAGTGGTTCGTACTGACAAAGGTACATAATTTTTGAATTCAAAACTGAGAAACTATTTTGAAGCCGAAGGGATCGAACATGAAACATCTATTGCTCAAACACCCGAACAAAACGGAGTTGTTGAAAGAAGAAACCGTACTTTATTTGAGGCTGCTCGAATATTATTATCCGCTTCAAAACTTCCACTGTACTTTTGGGCCGAAGCCGTGTCAACCGCATGCTACACACAAAACCGCTCCTTAATTATCCCAAGACACGGAAAAACACCATATCACATAATTCATGATCGAAAACCTTCACTCAAACACCTTCATGTTTTTAGATGTACGTGTTACATTATTCGAGATGGTGAAAATCTGGACAAGATGAAAGGAAAGGTGATGCATGTATTCTTGTGGGATATGCAACTCAGTCTAAGGGATATAGAGTGTTCAACAAGAGAACAAAATTGATTGTCGAAACAATTCACATTCGATTTGATGAATTACAAGAGATGGCACTTGAACAAAACAGTTTAAGTCCCGATCCACAACGAGAAACGACTTCCATTCACAACCGTACGAAACTCGGAACTCAAGACCACAACAATGAACCGTCAAGTTCAACATTGGTTCCAGAAAATGTTCCTAGAGCTGATATGACAGTCGACACAACAATTGAAGAGTTGGAAATGTTATATGGACCAATGTATGATGAATATTTCACGGGGGAGAAACAAGTTGTATCGAAGTCTTCCGCTGTCACTCATGATAAGAATGATGATACCGATCATCGTCAACAACCAGATACAACTTCATCTACTTCAACACGGGTTGCTGCAGATTTACATCCTTAGAATATTACTTCAACAATCGATCCTACAACATCTACAACTACTGTCATTGCTCCCGAGAACATAAATCAAGCAGACAATGCATTATCTGACGAAGACGAATTTATCAACCCATTCGGTACACCGGTACACGAAACTGGAGAGTCTTCTACTCACCATGTTGATCCATCAAATATGCATACATTCTATCAACGACATCCTTCAACACATCATTGGACCCGAGATCATCCTTTGGTTCATGTCATTAGAAACCCTTCACAACCCATTCGCACAAGACGACAGCTTAACACCGATGCTGATGTTTGTATGTTCGCACTCGCCGTGAGTTCAGCTGAACCATGCTTGGATTGAATCGATGACAGATGAACTTCAACAATTTGAAAGACTTAAAGTCTGGGAACTTGTTGACAGACCATTCGATGTAACACCATTAAATCTTCGATGGATCTGGAAAAACAAGATGGATGAAGAGAACACGATCATCAAGAATAAATCTAGGCTAGTGGCTAAAGGGTATGGACAGAAAGAGGGTATCGATTTTGAAGAATCATTTGCACCAGTAGCTCGAATGGAAGCGGTCAGGATTTTCCTTGCTTATGCTGCACATAAGGGATTCATTCTTTATCAAATGGACGTAAAGACGGCGTTTCTTAACGGTCCTTTGAAGGAAGAATTTTATGTCATGCAGCCGGAAGGATTCGTCAATCCTCATTATCCTGACAAGGTGTATCGTCTCCACAAAGCACTTTATGGAATCAAGCAAGCTCCAAGGGCGTGGTACGACGAGCTCTCGAAATTTCTAGTCTCCAAAGGTTTCTCAAAAGGTTCTATTAATTTAACTTTGTTCACTTATAAATATGGGGATGACATTTTGCTTGTGCAAATTTATGTTGATGACATTATTTTCGGGTCTACAAACCCAAAACTTTCAAAATGGTTTGAAAAAGTAATGCACAACAGATTTGAAATGTCTATGATGGGCGAACTAAAATTCTTTCTAGGAATTCAAGTTCACCAATCCCCAAGCGGTATCTTTATTGATCAAGCTAAGTATTGTCAAGAGATAATCACAAAGCATGGTATGACATCATGTGACCCCGTTGGGACACCATTATCAAACACATCCCTAGATGTTGATTTGGAGGGATTACCCATAGATCAAACGAGATATCGTTCCATGATCGGGTCCCTCATGTACTTGACAGCAAGTAGACCTGATATTCATCATGCTACGTGTTATTGTGCACGATATCAAGCACGACCCACTGAAAAGCACCTCAAGGATGTTAAACGGATCTTTCGGTACCTTAAGAATACCATTCACATGGGACTCTGGTATCCGAGGGAAACCGGTTTCTTTCTAACGGTCTATTCAGATTCTGATCATGCAGGGTGTCTTGATACACGTAAAAGTACTTCAGGTTGTGCATAATTTCTAGGTCAAGATAAGCTTGTGGGATGGTCTTCCAAGAAGCAGGATTGCACGTCACTTTCATTAGCCGAAGCGGAGTATGTGTCTCTATCTGCGGGTTGTGCTCAAGTTCTTTGGATGAGAACACAACTAACGGATTATGGCTTCCATTATGATAAAGTACCTATGTACTGTGACTCAAAGTCGGCCATAGCCATCTCATGCAATCCGATACAGCATTCCCGCACGAAGCAAATTGATGTCAGATATCACTTCATTAAGGAACAAGTTGAAAAGGGTATTGTTAAATTATACTTTGTTGGAACTGATTACCAATTAGCTGACTTGTTTACAAAAGCTCTTTCGAAAGAGAGGTTTGCGTATCTTGTTAGGCAAATTAGTATGAGATGTTTGACTCTAGCAGAACTGGAGGTTCTGGCAAAGAAGCCTGCTTGATTCATCTATCAAACATCTATCTTGTAAATATTAATGAAAAAGCAAAATACAAAATTATAAAATCTTTGATAATCCAAAAATATTCTTCTCGACATGTCTTTCAGTATCGATAATATGGACGTACCTAGAAATGTCGCTCAATAACGACACGGGTGTGTACATAAAGCTCGAATGAAAGTTGTAAATATTTTTAAAAACATGTCATTTCTATCTTTTCAAAAGGAAATTGTCTACTTTGGACAATATTTCCAAACAACGGGTAGAGCAATCTATCACGGGTTGAGCTTGTCACAAAACATTCAACGTTTTGAGCTCAACACAATGGCTTGTAATCACTTTCAGATTGCAACTCGGAACTATATTCACGGGGGAGTGTACGATTTCGTGCTCTTACCCTTAGCAAAAGAAGTTAAATCTTCTTACACTTAAGTGGATTCGTCAAGACATTCAAAGTCTATGAACTCAAGTTTATGCTTTAGAAAAACCTTTTCGACAAAAAGAATTGATTTTTCAAAAAGCGTTGAACACAATTTTTCAAGAATTTCTCAATGATATTCAAAATCTTTCAAAAATTGTGTGTTCAACAACTCCTATCCTCAAAAGTTTACTGTGGATCAAATCCTCGAAATGACAATTCCATTGGATCAATTTTTGAGGGGGAGCGTTCCAAAATTCATGCTAAGTTTGACACATCTTTCTCTCGAAGATTTTCAAGACTATTTTTCAAAATATATTTTAATCAAATTTGGTATCTCTAATATCAAAAGATTTTATATATTAGAGATAGGGGGAGAAAATGTGATTAAAATGTGATCCAAAGACTCAAGCACTCATGGTTTCGATCATATACCCACAACATCTTTAATTCACGACGTTATTGGTGTCAAAAGGGTGGTTAGGTTAAGTCCTATGATCCAATCAGAACCGGAGGGATTTTCCCAGGGACAATCCAATAGATTATTAGAAGTCCTTAGGAAATATGGAGTAGAATGTGAACGTAGCTGAATGCCGACTAAGTACTGATGATAGCACTGGAACAATCACAACAAGGTGCTATTAATGATGTCTTGGTAAGCATTGAAGGGGTTGAAGAATGAAAAAGAAATGTAAGGATAAAGGGTCTAAAGAAAGAAGCCCTCCATACAACTTAGGCAGAAACCGGGTCAACTCATCATGAAGACAAACTCATCGTGGACCCAATGATGTGAAGCACAACCCTTTCCTAGCTACTCAGGCTTCTCTCAAAAGAAGTTTGTTTTATTGTCACGGAGATCAACACGACTTCTATTGACTGTCTCACTCTGAGATAGTTGATATTGAATA
Source organism: Glebionis coronaria (assembly GCA_025667525.1). NCBI lineage: Eukaryota > Viridiplantae > Streptophyta > Magnoliopsida > Asterales > Asteraceae > Glebionis > Glebionis coronaria. Next base: position 617,434,391 of record CM046875.1, on the reverse strand, counting down.
GGTGGCATCTGCTCCAGCCTCCGACTACCAAAAGTGCACAAATCGAGTCTAGAGCTAAGAGATCAATCAAATCTCGTTAGGACACACGGATGAAGATCAAGAGAGTCCTACGCTATATCCTTGTGATATTGCTAGAACACTCAGAGTGATACTACTTAGTATTCACAATGATGAGTGGAAATCCTTCCAGTGTTAACATCAAAAAACACTGCGGTAGGTCATATGCAAGATTCTTTATGAATTGAACATATGTAAAACTGAAAAGCAACAGTGGTTTGATTCCGAATTGATTCAAACTCGTTTCAGGTTTCTACGCAATATCTTTATGGTCTTGCCAGAACATTTAGAGTGATATTCATTAATATTCACAGTGACAAATGGAAATCCTTCTAGCGTCAACATCAAACAGTGCTACGGTAGGTGACTTGTGAGATTCTTATGAATCAAACTTGTGTCAACTGGAAAGCAACAATGGTAAGATTCTTAATTAATCAAACTTGTTCCAGGAATTTGAATTGACGACTTTAATCAAGCGGATATTTATCCAATTGATTCACTCTTTATGTTTGCAGTCTTGCTTTGAGACGGTCGAGTAAAGAGAACGGCTAGTACAGCCGCGAAACCCTGTCAAGGAGATTCTTAATTGAATCTACCTAATCACAGGTACGGTATTTAATATCGTATAACGGTCTTCACCAACCGGAGGTAAAACGCTACCGATTTAGGACGAATGTTAAATCCATTCAGTCCGTGTCTATGTTTTCTCTCGAGAAGGTGGCGTCACGGTGTACTCAGCAAAGTCAAAGATTCAAAACCACATATTCATGCCCAAAGACTTATTCAACAATTAATAGTGTGAGCATGTGGATGAAGACACAAGATCGCGAGATGGCAAAGACAAGTCAAGAATGATTTGAAGATCTCAAGATAAAAGACTAAGTCGAAAGATAACGACAAAGGCTCAAAGATCACAGTATGAAGGAACAAAACTACTGTTACACGTTCAAGATTCATATATGACGAAATTTATTAATCTCCATTGGACTCCAAATATCGAAGAGGAATGACCTCACATTGAGGGAGATTATTAGCCTCAAAATATTGAGTCAAACAAGAATGTTCGGTCATAGGTTTTTATTGTAACATTAATTAGAACGTTGTAATAAGTAGTTTATTAGTCGTGGTTTACGGGCTTGGATTTAAACTAATTAAAGTCCAAACATCAAGCCCGGCCCAATATATAGTCCATTAAAGCCCGCATGTGGGTGGACTATATATACTACCCTCCTAGCATGTTAGGAGGGTGGGATGATCATTTGTACTCTAATTTTTCTCTAATCTAATATTCTACAAGTTAATCCTCTCTTTCTCTCTACTTTCTCTCACTACTTTCTCTCTCTAAAATTCATATCTTTTCCATCTAATATCTTAATCTATCATCATATTATTAGGGACAACACATGTGTTGATAAACTTGATTAAAATGATTAAGAGCTATATGAAAGAATGATAAAATCATGATTAAAAGGGTAGGCTGTATAAAACAGAGAATAACCATATTATAACTTGTTAAAATGGCATAGATTATCTAATATACAGTAAGGTATATGGCTTATACACATGTGAGAGTTGGCCATACAATGGAATCTTTGAAATGAGTGAGATATGATCAAAACAATATTGTAGTACAAATATGCATAGACTGTTTTGGACGAATTTATTAAAATACTTAGAAGTTGATGCATCAGTATCTATAAGAGAGTTAAATGAAGCACATATCATGTAGTTTCTGCTATAAAAATTTGGGGTTATATCTCCTTATAGAACTCTAGATATGGATGTTTTAGTGGACTAAATATTTAGGATCAGATTTTGTAAAATAAAAAGTATATAATATAAGCACTCAAATTATGTACTTATAAAATATACATATATAAAAGCCCACTAGTTACTAATAATAATTATAAATGAGAGTTATATATTATGATATTAAAATTAGACATTTTATATAATTTACAACTACAAACATTTTACAAGTTATAAAAATTATATACATAAGTTTTACGTCTTTTCGGCTAAAACCGAAAGATTAACGTTTTTGTTAAATAAAACTTAGACGGTCGGACCCCTCTAATGTAAACTTTTTATAAACTCACATACTGATGTATAAACTTATATAACAAGTAAAAACCGATAAAACTCGAGCTTTATAACATATGGACATTAACGGCCCAAATTAGCCTTATTGGACTATTAACCCAACTAATTTGGCTAAACACTAATGGACTTATTCATTGGGCTTAACCCACTTGGGCCCAACATGTGAGTATAGGGCTGATGTTAAAAGTGTAATTGGACTAATAAAATGTAATGGGCTTATCATGGGCTTATTGGGCCTTAACATGTGAAGAAGTCAAACTAGTGAAACTAGTATAAAGATTTACCAACACTTGACACTATAATGAGTAAATAAAGATGTACAATCCCACTTGATCATCATCATATTTATAATATCGTCATATATATACATAGTCATCGTTTTTATAAAGTCATTGGACAAGAGTCTAAGACGAGTATTATTTGTCTAGGTTTCCGTGATTGAAGCACGTACCGTACATCCAAATCGTCGATAATCGCCTTTCCCAATCAACGTGAGTTCAAAGCCTCACACTCTTTAAATGTTTTTATGAAATGTTTTATAAACCCGCGAGGGAGATAACATGTTAGTTTTAATAAAAATAGGACACCAGTTGTCCCGATTGTTTGCTTATTGATTTGGACCCGAATGATGATATGACCCGGTGAATGATTATATGACCCGATAAATGAAATGAAATGGATTATTAAAGTTAGGTTATGTCACTAAAAGTCCCATTAGCATGAATTGTGAACTACCGAGATTTGGTAGACGCTTATGCATATAATAGTACTATTTGGGGAAGATCACCCCAGTTCGCGCCTTGACGGTTGATCCCCGTCGTGCCACATTGATTGGTAAGCGAATTTATGTATGAGAAGATTTATATAAGCGTGATTATTGTGACGACACGCTGTTTTATATAGGCAAATGAGTTTCGGGTTAGCTACCCATTGTTTGTTATAATAAGGTAGCAATGTCATGCGGCTTATAATAATCCAATAACGAAAATACTGTTATACGCATCGAATTACAATATATTGCCTGACTAGCAATACGGGGTCTTATTATTGATATTATGTTCGTGTTTTGGTTTTACATAACCATATTCATATAACGGTTTTTATTTAACTTTATACAACATTATAAAACGTATTGTAAGATGTTTTTACGACATTGGTTCGTATAATGGTTTTGAAGGCAAAAGCCTATAGTATGATTTACAACAAAGATTTGTATAAAATGTTTTTGGCTTATTTTATGGCCTACGACAAAGAATTGTACAAAATGATTTTCGGTAATAAATCTTATACCGATGATATATTAATGGATTTCATAAAACTCTATGAATTCAGTCGACGTTTTCGCTGACCTTTTCTTTTAACATGTTTTATCTCCGATACTTGAAAGTAATTCTCGGGAAGACGACAAGAATTTATGGCCCGCACTTAAATAACAATTTCTATTCAAATGCTTTGTAAAACTTGTATGAAATACTATGACTTGGGACCTATGTAAATTTGATTTTTATGAATGGAAAATGCTTTATTATTAAACGACGTGATTTTAAGCGTTGTCTATGATTTGAGTAATGTGGTATCCCGTAACACCAACTACTCTTCCGCTGAACTAAAGTATGAATATTTGGGGGTGTTACAGTTTGGTACCAGAGCTCTCGTTATAGAGAACGAAAGATTTTTAAAACCAAGGTTTTGAATAAAACATTTCAAAATCTTTTAACTATAAACATTTTCTCAAAATGTCTAAAAATCTTTTGACTATAACGGTGCCGAAGAATTCCTGAGTTACCGACAAGGCCAGACTGAGAAGTGTTATTTTAATATATATATATAACTTGGATTATATATATATGTTGTAATTTGATTACATGATTGTTTGATGATTATTTTAATACTTATACGAGGTATTTATACGACGTAGATTGTCACAAGAAACCCTAACTCCCCTAGCAAATCAATCGAAGCTATTCCCGTAGGAATTCTAGCTATTCTAGATCTAAACCAAGTTGTGGATATTTATGATCCCAACAAAATGGTTGATATTCATAGAAATATTGATATTAGTTGATTGTGATGTTGAAGAAGAATTGGCGAAATTAAATCTGATATCGATGTCATGATGATCTTTCCTTATAGAGTGGAGTTAGACAAAACCCTACCACCTGGAAAGGTGTCATCTGATTCGATGTCACCCAATTCTTAAATTTGAAAATCGAGAAGGTAAATGTTGCACTTGAGGCTGTCATTAGAACCATTACCCAAAAGCCTCATGCCACTAGTATCTTTCCGAGAAGTCTAATTGAATGTGTGAGTCATTTCATACTAGTGACTCATTCGATAACTATTGTTGTAAGAGCTATAGGATTGAAAATTAAGTGTTGTTCATATTGAGATTTTATTGCCCTTTCAAGGTCTAAGAATAAGGTTGAAAGTATTGGAGAATGAGGTAGGATGTCGCATTGAGTATAAGTTGATTGAAACTTGAATGGAGTAAAAATTTAACCCGTATGAAATATGAGATTCTTAAGAGGAAGTCGTTGAGTCCTGTGATTGAATTATAAGGTTTTAAATTATTGTTGGTTCGTGTTAAGGGTTGTTCCTAGGCCATTGTCTAATAATGAGGATGCCCAGTGTCCAAGAAATAAATTGAAGAAATCTTCTTCTGAATTGGGACCGATGGATCTTCTGGGACAGGTGGAACACCTAATGACTCTTGTGGATTAGTATTCATAGTCGTATCTTTTAAAAATCCCTAACTTAACTGAGACATCAGTTGGTAGGATGAGTCATTGGAATTGTATGACATGGCAACACGTAATGTGTTACGGTACAATTTTTGACTTGTTTGTGATTTAATGAAAAGACTACCTTTGATTGCTAAATTTTACATGTATCGATGTTATCTATCTTTTCTTGCTTGTTCCTAATGTTCGCATTAGTGATGCAACCATTGAACAAGTACTCATCTCGATTTGAGTTACGTTGTGGATTATTCTTTTGGAGCGCCATCGAGGTCATGAACCTCATTATTAATTGGCTAAGCTCATTTCCTATCATATTGTAGTTAGTTCTTGTTGAACAACTTTTCATCACTCTTTTGCAGATCGCTCATTGTTTTTATAAAGATAAAACAGTATCCCTTGATAAAAATTGAATTTTCGTCACCATATGGATTATTCAAAGTGAGATTTATGAGTAATCGTTATCGAAATAAAGTTGTTTATAAAACACTTTGGAAAACTTAATTGTTTCCATAACAAAGAACATCTCTGTAAATTCATTTTTATTCTTATTCCAGAATTAAGTATGAAAATAGTTTTTATTTTAAACATAATGACAAAGTTTTGACGAACTGAGTATTGCATTGTTAATCTTAAAATTGTATATAGTTGCGCGCCTACATACAATTTGGAAGGGACCATGCAAGGCTGATTAGTAGTCACCATAAAATTGATTAATAAACACTACATTTTCTTTGAAGTTATGAAAGATTAAATTTTATGAGATCTGCAATAAGTGCAAAATAGGGACATATCGTTAGAGACACCTACATATGTGCCCGTACCATTTATTCTTCTGAATTGAATTTACTCATCTATGGATATTGTCTTAATTGACAATTGATATTCCCTTTTTGTCCAATTCTCTCGTAGTGAGATTTCTTAGGAAAAGTATATGATTATCGAATATTAATACCCGACTGGGTGTATCGACGTTCCTAACATTTCTTTTGATTAGATTTCATTTGAATGACCTGGGTAACGATCCGAGGAGCTTTCGAATGCGTACTAAAATCATGAAAACATGGGATATATTCATATTCGTTAGTGTTGTCATCTGTATCTGATTTGAAATTCTCTCGCGTAGATTTTGCATTGACCTTACTCTTTTAAGGTTAGTTATGTATCCTGATATCCTTGAATTTGTGAAAGGATTATGAGTTATTATTAGTCATTTGAGAAGTTACATCTTATCAACGGTAATGAAACTGGAAAAGTTGATAGTGTCAGTGAAATGGATTGATTGATTATGACATGACGACATTGTCTTAATTGATGGGAACTCGAGTAGAATCCCCTAAAAGATAAGATGTTGATTATCAAAAGTGATCTAAATAATTCTTGATGGATGACCATATCCTGCATTTAGACTTGAAAATATACCATGAATGGTTATGAACTAGCCATAGACCTTGTAATCTAGAAAGAACCTAAGGTGGACTTATTAAAAGATGTTTCTGTTATCTGAAATTTTAGGAGGTATTTGATGGTAAATTACCTAGACATTCGCCATTAAGGCAAGTTGAACTTGGTATTGACTATATACCCGGTGCTGCACCTGTGGTATGTGCATTGTACGTCAGCACCATCTGAATTAAAAGAATTACCGTACAACTGAGAGAGTTGTCGGAGAAAGCTTTTATTCTACCGAGCTCGTCATCATGAAGAGCTATGGTGTTATCATTCCTTATATTTATTGATTACCGTGAACTGAATAAATTGACGATCGAAATCGATATCCATTACTCAAGATGATAGATTTGTTCGATCATTTACAAGGCTCTAGCGTATATTAAAAATTTGATCCACGACATGGTTATCATCGACTTCGCGTCCGCGAGGAAGATTCTCTATTCCAATCACTACATCCAGAACTTGTAATGAATATTATGAGTTTCATATTATGTTGTTTGGATCGACCAATGCACATGTAGCATCCATAAATTGGTGAATCACGTGTGTAGGCTGTAATTTGATAATATCATGCTTGTGATCATTAAGGACCATTTGTTTGTTTATAAGAGTATGAAGGAGTTAATAATCATTTATAGACTGCCCTGAATTGGCCGAGCAATGAAAACCTGTACCTTGAATATTTAACATGTGATTTAAAGCTTAATCCTTTACATTATTTGACCATGTGATTAATGGTAGTAAAATCTATATTGACTCTTCAAGATTATAGCCTTTAAGGCTTTAGGTTTTACTAAAAAGAAAGCGCAAATATGTTTTGACAAATATTTTATCAAAGGATTTTTAAGGAATCATTCCCTTATACCCAGAACATATAACTAAACTCCTTTAGGGGTAAATGTTTGTGCATACCTCAAGACAACCTAAGAGGGATTAAGAAAACCCATATAAACATGACTTGAAATTTGAAACGACAATTTTTGCTTTTCAACTAAGAAAATTTTGACCAAAGTATAAACAAAGATTGTCGAACAATTACGGATCTTATTAATTATTTTAGATAAATCAACAAAAATCGTGTTAATTAAATTCAAATTTATTTTGAACATTAACAAATTGGATTTTACTCAGTTAAAAAGTTCGTTGTTCACGGTCTCATCGAATTGATCTCCGGTTGAATGTGCGACTCAGTCGTCTTTGATGAAAAGAAAGAATAGGTTTGTCGTTGTCTAAAACTAATGAAAAGAAAAGGCGTCGTTCAGTAATTAAAATAAAAATAAAGCGAGAAAAGATTAAACTAAAAATAAAGACTTTTAAAAATAAATGACGAGAAATTAAAACGTAAAGAAATGAAAATATAAAAACTTTAAAATAAAATACTTTAAAAATTAAACTAAGACAAATAAGTAAATATAAAGCTAAGTAAAAATAAGACAAAACAATTAAAATAAAGCTAAGTCAAAATGGCGGGAAAAATAAATTTGAAAATTAAATTTAAATAAAAACGATTAATTTCGCAATATAATATAAAAAACTAGAATTAATTTCGCAATAAAAAACAAAGATTTCGCAATAATTGCGAAATCATGCACTAATTTCGCAATAATGAAAAAGATCAAATCCGCAATGTGCAGAATTGCACAATTTCGCAATGCTACAAAAACAGAAGATTTCGCAATATTGAACACAATGTCGTAATAATTGCAAAATCATGCAATAATTCCGCAATATGGAGACACAATGTCGCAATAATTGCAAAATTAAGGCACAATGTCGCAATAATTGCAAAATTATGCAATAATTCCGCAATATGGAGACACAATGTCGCAATAATTGCAAAATTAAGGCACAATGTGGCAATAATTGCAAAATTAAAGATTTCGCAATAATTGCAAAATTAAGCACAATGTCGCAATAATTGCAAAATCGAATCAGGTATTCCTAAAAACTAGGAACACGAAAAAGGACGAAAATAAGCACTAAAAACTCAAATTTTTAAGGACAATAAGCCAAGAAAAACACCAATAAGCTAACTAAAACTAATAGATGAATGATAAAACTTATAAAAACTTTAAAAACAAACAAAGAAATGTAAAAAGACGCAAACCTTATGTAAAAAGTAGACGAAAAAGATTAAGATTAAGAACACGAAATCAAAACAAATGAATATGATTAAATAGATTAAGATTAAAACAAGAAAGGTAGAAGGAGATTAATAAAAACTTGATTAAAATTAAAGATTCAACAACATAAAATTAAAACTTACTTGAAAATTAAAGACTTGAATTTAAATGACAATTAATTAAAAAACAACATGAAAGTGCAAGTAATTAAAGATGGAAGAGCTATGTGTCAAATAGCCAACAAAACTAAAAAATGAAATGAAGCCTCTATTTATAGGGAGAAGGGAGGTTAGCATGTGTTGGAAGCTTCTTTCTTTCTTTCTTTCTTTCTCGTCTTTTCGTCTTCTAAATTCTTCGACTTTTTCGACTTTGTCTCGGGATTAATTAAACTCATCTTGTAATTTCTTCATTAATTAGACTTGAGTTCTTTGGCTTTATTAAACTTCTGTCTTTAGACTTTTTCTTCGATAAATCTTCAGAATAGGCCTTGGACTTCCGTTCTTTTTGCACTCTTAATCTTTTGACTTCGTCTTTTGTCTTTTTCTTCGATAAAAGCCCGTGAAAGCCCGTGTTTTCTTCCCTTTTCACATTTTGATCCTAAATCACAACAAAAACACAAACCACGCATAATTCCGACATTTACGACATAAAATACACGTTTTGGCTTGGTTATTATTATAATTAAGTGGTAAAAGGATAAGTGTTTTCACACTTATGAAATCCCTTACACTTGACCATTTCAATGTCCTCATGCAATGCATTAATTACAAAGAAAGTTTTACATTTTCCATCATAATCAATCCACCTTGGCCTTTATTAAAGAGACAAAATATTTAAAGGAAGAAAACAAGTAAGATCAAAAACTTACCTGGGGGTTTTGGAATGTCATGAATGATTATCATCCTCAAGTTTCACGTTCCCCATACCAAGCTTAAAAACGAGATCATTGTTATTATAAGTTAGCAAACTATCGCAAACTCATGTGGGCCAATTATTTACTTAGACTCCCTTATTCCTAGGTCTATCTCTTATATTTTATTGTTGTCTTGAATGATCACGAGGATGCATTGTTGACTTATTTCGATAGTTATTAGGCTGAAAATAAATTAGGACGATTTAATCAATAGTTAGCTAAAGGACAAAATCTTTTAAAACTGCTTCCCGGGACCTCATAAAGTTCATATCTTGGCATAACTCGCTTCACGATTTGAGACCTTTCTCGGACCGATATTTGGCAGCGACTTCATACTTCGAATCTTGAGAGACGTTCTTGAAATTATGATCTTCTCTTCATAATAGGAATTTCTTCACTTGAAGTTTTGAGAGATTCTTCATACTTGGACCACGACTTCCTCATTTTTCTCCAATCTTTATTTGGGATTTTGATATACAACGATCCGCCTCCTTTTAGGACTTGGATCTATTTATCCTCATACCTTGTTAGGGCCTTTTTGGATAGACTTATACATGATCTTTAAGGGAGTATTTGCTTTTCGTCGTGTGTCTCGATCCTTCATATTGATTTTCTGATAAATGATTCTTCAAATCACTTGGGATCTTTAGCAACAAATGTAGCCCTCATGCCTTGTTAGCGCCTTTTCGGACTCGCCAATCTTCACATCCCGCTTCAATAAGTTATGCCTTGGCTATGAACTCTAATTAATACCGAGCAACTTTTAAACGATCTTGGGCTAGAAGCTAAGTAACTTTTCAAATCGTACAACCTTATTTATTGCAATTAAATTTATTAACAAGCGATGGGAGAAAAAGCTTATAATCAACTCACATAAATTCATGAAAGAATACCAAACTTATAATTGACTCTATCATCTCTCGTTCTCCACAATTTAAAATCTCAAGGAATGAGACTCGTGGATGCTTAGCCTATTAAATCAAAGTTTTGGGTTTTCAAGTCATCTATAGGATCTTGCAACTTCTTATACTTTTTCAAGTTTAGAATTCGCATTTTAAAGTTCCCTTGATAAACGACTTTCTAGGATCAATTATAGGAACTTGCGAAAAGTTCTTGTTCTTAACCCGTAAGAGTTAAGACTTTCGCGTTTTAAAGTTCCCTATATAAAAGCCTAACAAAACTTGATTTAAACCCGTTAAGGATACTAGCTAGAGTAAACTTAGATAAGTAAACTCGGGTTGAGTCAAAAGATTCACAACGTTTTAAAAATTAAAACCAATTTATTAAAAATTTATTCTAGCAAAGAAAGTAAATAACGATATCAAAGGAAAATACTACTATACAACTAGGCCAAAATAGATCAAAATTTTTGAAAAATGTCGAAAAATCAATTTTCCAGTTAAAATGAGGACATATACAAGGAAAAGCCCACTTAACTTCGATAGAAGTCCCCCTACACTTAATATAAACATTGTCCTCAATGTTTAAGCATGTGGAAGTAACCTCCCCTACACTTAGGACATTGTGCACTTTGTTTAAATCTTGCTAAGGAAGAGACAACTAAAGTGATTCCTATTTCAATCATAATTGATAAAATAATGAATCAAAAGAGTTTAGGATAGAACCGGGAATACGGGTACACGGAATCACAGGTCGTCAAAAGTCATCAAGAATGGATCTTTGAAAGCTCGAATCCCTGCACATGATAAGAAAGAAAACAACAAACACATACTAGGGTCTCCCCCTACACTTATTATAAAAACAAGGAAAAAGGATAGATACTGCGGGTTGCCTCCCGAGAAGCGCTTGTTTTTGTTAACCGAGTCGTGAGCCTGACTTGACCTTGATTAGCATAGGAAGAAGCTTGAAGCACATCCACCAGGATCAAATACATGGTTTTCATTCATCAAATAGCACAAGCTTAAGGCGAACAAGGCAAGCCAAAGAAGAGTAGGTAAGCTTCCCTTAAGCAGTTGTGGAGCTCGGTGGTAGCAAGGGTGATGAGGTGCAAGCATATCTCTATAATTTCCAAAAATCTTTCCTTTTATTTCATCAGATGGATACTGAGATGGCTTAAAAATTGCAATACCGGGATCGAACACCTTTTCCTTTAGGGGAAAATAACACTCAGGCTCAATAGACCTTGAAGAGGATCCGCTCATAAATCGCACAATCTCATCCTCAGAAAGTGGATAGAGAGGTGTCAAGACATAAGTACTGCGGATATCGGTGTCGTCCGGCTTCTTCTCCTTTGAAACGGGTTTCTTCATATCCAAAGGAGGATAAAGACCAAAATCAAAGTCCAAAGGAGGATAATCACTCTCATTTGGGAAGTAAGTGTTGAGAAAAGTAGCAAAATCTTCCTCAAATGAGTAGTCATCCAAAGTAGGATCAAGCATTGTTGGTGGAGGATCTTCATCAAAAGTAGGTGCAAGGTCATCATGTGAAGAATCACTCGAAAGAGTATCGACATCGTCAAAATCAAAATCATCATATGTTGGCATGTCGTTATACTCCGAAGAAAAATCATCAGAATCATCCATGTCAGAACTAGAATCATCATCATAATCATCATAGATCGGAGGAGACTCATGAATTGGTGGAGGATCTAAATTGGAGAAAGAATCATCCACATCATTTTTGAACAGTGGATTATCATAGAAAGAATCGGAAAGAGGATTGTTGTAGATGACAAAATCATCAAGAACATTAATCATATTCGTTGATTCTCTTTCATTTGATTTGGTTGTGATCTTCCCTATTTTAAAAACTTGTGCATCATTCCTGTTAATGCAATAATGACTAAAAACGTTACTTGCATTTTTCGGTCTCGCTTAGTTTTGATTACGACAATATGTAAAAACAAGCATTTACGAAAACAACGAAAAACGAATTCTTGAGTTCAAGTATTTTTCATTTTACCCATTTTCACTTAAGGTATGGATAAACAAGTACTAACCTTAATCAAGTGATCAAGTGATTTAATCTTTTCTTAAAACTCACTTTTTATTAAATGTGACAAGTTTTTATTAAACTTTATTTTTAAGAAAATGTTTTATTAAATTAATTATTTGAAATTTGAAAATGGCATATTCTTATTCTGTTAAGAATATCCTTTCAGGATATTTTTTATACCCAGATAAGACCTCCACCACTAAAGGACAAAAAGGAGCGGAGTCTAGTCCGGCGGTACCTTAGCGCCTAGGCGGTTCCTTATCGATAAGGTACCGCGGGCTGTGATAAGGTACCGCGGGCAGATATAGCCGTTGGCTCCTTTATCCTTTAAATAGTGGACCATTCTCAGCTTTTCACCTCACCTCTTTTGCACATTCATTTCCAGATTCAAACCCCTTCTTTAATCACTCAAATCTTTGATCATTTGTTTGATTATTACTTGTTTAAGAAGTGAATCTTGTTCTTTCATCCCTTCCTCTCCAAGTGCAAAGAGAAGAACACTATCCTAGTGAAGTGTTGAGTCCACCACCAAAGATCCATTGAAGATCAATTTTTATATACTTGTAGTTGTGTCATAGTTGTGAAGATCCAAGTAGTTGTGTCTATTTGGAAGTTGTGTATATACTAAGTATAGTTGTGTAGATTGGTCCTAGCTACGATTAGGGCTCGACTTTTAGCTTAGAGTCGGAAATTGGTTAAGCGACGTGTACGGTTTTCTCCACCATAAGGAGCTTGTTGTGTAGTTAACTCTCGAGTAAGGAGTACTCGAGGAGTGGAGTAGGGACGAGGAGTGAGCTTCGTTGCCGAACTACTATAAATCCTTGGTGTTCGGTTTGATCTTTCTTTACCCTTAACTCTTTACATTCTTTATTCTTTTTGCATATACATGTGTTAGTATTAGATTAGCTACACTATCATTCTTTATTCTTTGTGGATATATTTTTGTTAGTATTAGGTTAGCTACACTATCATTGTTCATATTGTTCATAAGAAGATTTCACATATTTCCTCAAGTCTAAGTTTTTGAAAAAGGATTTTTGGAAACATATTTTAACAAGTAAATATAAGAAACTATTCAACCCCCCCCTTATAGTTTATACAATTGGTATCAGAGCGGGTTGCTCAAGAATTTTTAAAGTATATTGTATTTTAAAACTTGAATCGATCTATAGATTCCAACAAGTACCTAGAAGGGCAATCTATGCAAAGACCACCACTTTTTGAAACCGATAGCTTTATTTATTGGAAAAATAGATTTGAAACTTATGTGAAATCAAAAGATTTAGATCTTTGGCATGTTATTACCAATGGTGATTTTTTACCCTTTCAATTTATTGAAGTTTCTAAAACAAAAGAATTAGTCAATTTTGACAAAGCTAATGATGACACTAAAAAAAAACTTTCAAAAAATAATGAGGCTAAAATGGTGATTTATAATGCTTTGCCTAAGAAAGAGTATGAAAGAATTTTTATGTGTGAAACCGCTAAAGATATTTGGAACACTCTTTTAGTAACCCACCAAGGTAATAGCCAAGTCAAAGAAAGTAAAATCGATCTTCTTGTCCAACAATATGAACAATTTGTCATCTTAGAAGATGAAACTATTGATAGTGAATTTGCTAGGTTTAACACCATTATTACTAGTCTAAAAGCACTTAATGAAGGTTTTTCTAGCAAGAACAATGTTAGGAAGTTTCTAAGGGCCTTACATCCAAAGTGGAGAGCAAAAGTCACGGCTATTGAAGAGTCGAAAGATCTCTCAACTTTATCACTCGATGAACTCATAGGAAACTTGAAGGTTCATGAGATGATAATTTTGAAGGACTCGGAATTAGTAAAAACCAAGAGTGAAAGGAAATCTCTTGCACTTAAAGCCAAGAAGGCACAAAGTGACCACGATAGTTCCTCGGAAAGTGATGACGAGGAGTATGCATTGGCGGTGAGAGATTTCAAGAAGTTCTTCAAGAGACGAGGTCAACACGTTAGGCAACCAAACTATGACAAGAACCATTGTCAAAGAATCGGTTTGTCAAGAACGAAAAAGGTGATAGGAGTTGCTTTAGATGTGGTGATCCAAATCACTTCATTGGTGATTGTCCAAAGCCCGCTCGTAATATAAACCACACGACATTCGTTAGTGGCGCTTGAAGCGATAGTGGTGAAGATGATGATGACAACCCCAAAGAGGAGAAATGTCTTATGGCTCACACTTCTAAAGAGGTACATTCCGAAACCGAATATTATAGCAATGATAGTTCCACTTTAGATGATATGAATTTGAAGGCAAATATGATAGCTTACACAAACTTAGTCTTAAATTCATAGAAAAGAATAAAACCTTAAAATCAACCAAAAATAAGCTTGAAAATGAGATCAATGAACTTAGGGAGAAATTGGCTAAACTTGAGAAAAACAAAGAGGTTGATTTAGGTTGCTTAAGTTGTGAGAAAATTAGATTAGAGAATGATGATCTCAAGAGCACCTCCATTAAATTGGAAAAGTTCATGAAAGGTACTAGTGCTCTTGATGATATGTTAAACAAGCAAGTTCATTCTAAGGAAAAACTTGGTCTAGGTTTTAACTCAAATGAAGCTTCAAATAGTGAACCAAAACAAGTCAGGTTTTCACAGAAAACACCCTCTGGACGCGGTTCCACATCTTATGGTGCGGTTCCTTATCACTATGGAACCGCGGCCATAGATAAGGTACCGCGGCCAGAAGTTGAGTTTTGTGAAAATTCTGAACTTTCTGAAAAATCTAAGTTAAATGAAAAACCAAAGCATCTTACTGTTAATAAGGTTCAATTACCCATACTTGACGACAATGCTATTGGTAAGTTCTATAAGCCGTTAAGTAAACCTCTCATGGGAAATAGAAGTTTATCTAGACTATCTTCTACTCCACCTAGAGTACGGAATGAGTCTAAGCCTAGAAGTAGAACGACAACGCCTACAAGAGATAATCAAAACAACTCACGACCTAGAAGTAAAACTCCAACACCTAGAAGGAATAATAATAACTCTAAACCTAGATCAAACACACCTAGGAGAAGTAATGAACAACAAAATGGTTACATGAATTACTACCCTCCTCCATTTTGTTCTCCATGGGGAATCCCCACCTTATTCATGCATCCCAACCAAATGCAAGGGATGTTTGGAACTAACAATTTTGGACCCATAAGATATTGGGGACCAAATGTTTGATCTTGTGTGTTGTTACCTAGATATGCTTGGGAATTGATCTGGAGCCCGATGAGTGGATTAAGGATAGTGGATGTTCTAAACACATGACGGGTAATCAAAGTTTGTTCTCGCATTACAAAGCATATGATGGAGGTAACGTCACATTCGCTAGTAGTCTACGTGGTAATATCATTGGCAAAGGTACGGTTTCTCTTGACTCCATGACCATTGAAAATTTTGAGCACGTAGATAACTTAGGTTTTAACCTTTTAAGTATAGGTCAAATTTGTGATAATAAGTGTAAGGTCATCTTTTCGGAACATGACAGTGAAATCGTAAAAGATGGAAAAGTCATTGGAAAAGGTGTTAGAAAGCATGGGCTTTATGTCATGAAGGTTAATAAGAAGTCAAAAGACAACATATGTCTTGCGACTATAGATGATAGTTCTACTCTTTGGCATAGGAGATTAGGTCACGCTAATATGCGTTTAATTCAATCTTTAGTCTCTAAGGAGTTGGTAAGACATCTCCCCAAGATTAAGTTTGATAGTCACTTTTGTGATGCTTGCAAAGTTGGAAAGCAAGTTCACTCAAGTCCAAAGCCAAGAATTTGGTTTTGACCTCTCGGTGCTTAGAGCTCCTACATATGGATCTCTTTGGACCTTCCGCCATACGCAGTTATGGAGGTAACCTCTATACCCTAGTTATAGTTGATGACTATTCAAGATTCACTTGGACTATATTTTTGGCATCTAAGAATGAAGCTTTCGATCACTTCAAAATCTTTAGTCGAAGAATTCAAAATCAACTAGGATGTTCAATTGTTTATATTAGGACGGATCATGGTAGGGAATTTGATAATGAAGTGCAATTTGGTGCCTTTTGTGAAGCTCATGGTATTACCCATAACTTCTCGGCTCCTCGCACTCCACAATCAAATGGGGTAGTTGAAAGGAAGAATAAGACTCTCCAAGAGATGAGTAGGACGATGTTAAACGAGCAATCTTTGCCTCAAAAGTTTTGGTGCAATGTCGTGGATACATCGACTTATATTCTCAACCGAATTCTTATTCGACCTTTCCTAGGAAAGACCCCCTATGAGATTCTTAAAGGTAAGAAACCCTCATTAGAATACTTTAGGGTGTTTGGAAGCAAGTGCTTTATCCTCAACACCAAAGACTACCTTACCAAGTTTGACCCAAAGTCTTACGAAGGTATTCTTTTAGGTAATTCCCAAACTAGTAAGGCCTACATAGTCCTAAATAGAACCTCAGGGGTTATTGAAGAATCACTCAACGTAACCTTTGATGAACCCCTCCTTCACCCAAGACACCACCATTGGTTGATGATAACTTGGATGAATTATAAGTAGTTAAAGCCAAAGAGGTTAGAAAAATAGGAGTTGAAGACCTTAGTGTTGAAAAGGAAGTAAACATTAAGGAGTCTAGGGATCATACACTCAATAATGTCATTAGTGACTTAAATCAAAGGACCCTAAGATCTCAAGTCCAAAACCAAAGCAACTTCTTTTGTTTTGTCTCCTTGATTGAACCAAAGAATGTTAAAGAAGCTTTGACGGATGAGAGTTGGGTCATTGCGATGCAAGAAGAATTGAATCAATTCGTTGCCAATGATGTTTGGGAACTTGTTCCTCCACCTAGAAGTTCTACCATTATAGGAACCAAATGGGTATTTAGGAATAAGCTAGATGAGAATGGTGTTGTGTCTCGTAACAAGGCTAGACTTGTAGCTTAAGGCTATAATCAACAAGAAGGGATTGATTATGACGAGACATATGCACAGGTAGCTAGATTAGAATCAATTAGAATCCTTTTAGCCTACGCTTGTGCCTTAGATATTAAGCTTCAACAAATGGATGTAAAGAGTGCATTTCTTAACGGTTTGATCAATGAGGAGGTATATGTGGCTCAACCTCCCGGCTTTATTGATTTTGAGAAACCGGACCATGTTTACAAGCTTAAGAAAGCACTTTATGGACTCAAACAAGCACCCAAAGCTTGGTATGATAGACTTAAAGCGTTTCTTGTTAAACATGAGTATACCATGGGTATGGTAGACAATACACTCTTTACAAAGAAGAAAGGTCCTCACCTCATAATCGTACAAATATATGTTGATGACATTATATTTGGCTCAACTTGTCAAGAATTGTGTGATGACTTTGCCAAAATCATGCATGATGAGTTTGAAATGAGTATGATGGGAGAACTTAACTTCTTTTTAGGACTCCAAATTAAACAAATGGACGATGGTATTTTCTTTAGTCAATCTAAGTACGCTAAAGAAATGCTAAAGAAATTTGGATTAGAAGAATCTAGACCAATGAAGACCCCTATGGCCTCGGATACTAAACTCACCGTAGATGATGATTGTGAGTCGGTAGACAACACCAAATATAGAGGTATGATTGGTAGTTTGTTGTACCTAACGGCAAGTCGACCGGATATCATGTTTAGTGTTTGCCTTTGTGCTCGCTTCCAAGAGGCTCCCAAAACCTCTCACCTTGAAGCGGTTAAGCGTATCTTCCGATACATTAAAGTCACTATACATTTAGGATTATGGTATCCTAAAGGGACTGGCGTAGAAACCATTGTCTACGCGGACTCGGATCATGCGGGAGACTATGTGGACCAGAAAAGCACTAGTGGAGTTTGTACCTTCATGGGTTGTTGTTTTACTTCTTGGTTCTCCAAGAAACAAACCGCTCTTGCGATATCCACCACGGAAGCCGAGTATGTGAGTGCCGGTAAAGCATGCCAACAAGCTCTATGGATGAAGCAAGCGCTTGTTGATTACGGGATTTCTCTTGATGATGTTCCCATCATGTGCGATAATAAAGGCGCTATAGACCTAAGCAAGAATCCCGTGCAAGATTCGCGAACCAAACACATAGAAATTAGACACCATTTCCTTAGGGATAATGTTCAAAAGGGGAACATTACTATTGAAAAGGTGCCCTCCAAGGACAACTTAGCCGATATCTTCACTAAGCCACTTAAGAGGGAACCTTTTAATTACTTGCGTCTAGGTCTAGGATTAATGGAACATCTTCCTTAAATTCTTTTCTTCTTGTGTGTTTTCTATTACCACTTTGAGTCCTTGAGTCTTTTAAAATTCCTTTGAAAAATCTTCCCATCTTCTTTTCAAATCTCTCAAAGTCTCTTTCGAAAATGGTTGAGAAATTCGTTTGACATTGTTAATTCAATCTAAAAATGATTTTTCATAGATTCTCGCTATTAATATAGAGCCTACATAATTCATATGTATGATTCTCTCAAACATAGCAAGAACAAGATTGAATCATGGAGGATCATTGTGTCATGACTTAAGGTCTTGTCTTACACACCTCCTATATTGATTTTTTAATCCATGTATTTTTGGTCAAATCTCTATTTGGTAAGCTTGCATATATTTTCTTTGTCTATCTTTGCTTTTAAGCACATCCCTATGATAAGTTAGACTAGAAAAATAAGATTTGCTGAAAAATCTTTCTCCAAACTCCAAACCCTGCTTCTGCAGGCGGTTCCATAAGTGAGCCGCGGTACCTTATTGATAAGGTACCACCACTATAGATAAGGAACCGCCTACAGTGGCCTTCCTTTTTGGGTTTTTGTCTGAAACTCCAGATTTGCTCCAACCTTTTTGAGAATCTTTGTTTCAAACCCTTTGACCACCCCAAAAATACCCTAAGCCTTCCTTATTTAAACCATAAGCATTTTGCATTACTTCACATCCAAAATGTCTTATTATCCCAATGAAAGCCTTGAATCTCCTCCATTTTCTCCAATTGCTTTCAATCCAAACCCACCCAAGAACACTCTTAATCACATTTCTCCTACCAAGAATGTTGATTGTGGAACTTCCTTTCTTCCACCACCACCCTTTAGTGTTCTTCCTCCTTCTCATGATAATGTCATGCACCATGGAACATATTGTCATTGTTGTCAATATCAACATCTTGCTATGGCACACATCTATGAGGAGTTGAGCTACATCAAGAGTCTCTTAATCAAGCCTCCTCTTCACTTTGATTATGAGATCTCCAACAAGCCACCACCACCACCCTCCGCTATTACCTTGTCTTTCATATAAGCATTGATTGCTTATCCTCAAGACACCAAATTCAAGCAAATATTAGAATTCTAGAATAACTAGGATTAGATTTATGCTTTTGGCTTGTTTCTTTTTCCATACTTCTTTGTATGATGTTTCTTTAGTAACCTATCCTGGATCTTTGTCGTTATGTTTTCTTCTCTTTTATTTTTTATGTGACCTATTGCTATATATTGTTGGTTGTTTCTTTTGTTCAACTAACCCTTCTATGTAGCTTGTCACCATATCTCAATTCCTCGGTGCCCCAAGCTAGGGGGAGTAAGCACCAAAGGGGAGTCTTTGCAAAGTCCGTTTCTTCAACACCGGCTTACGCAACCTTTTTGCTTCGACAAAGGGGGAGAAATGAATAAACTCGTCTTCGAAAATCTTGTTTTTGTGTGATTGAGTTTATGTATTGTCGGAATCAAAAAGGGGGAGATTGTTAATGCAATAATGACTAAAAACGTTACTTGCATTTTTCGGTCTCGCTTAGTTTTGATTACGACAATATGTAAAAACAAGCATTTACGAAAACAACGAAAAACGAATTCTTGAGTTCAAGTATTTTTCATTTTACCCATTTTCACTTAAGGTATGGATAAACAAGTACTAACCTTAATCAAGTGATCAAGTGATTTAATCTTTTCTTAAAACTCACTTTTTATTAAATGTGACAAGTTTTTATTAAACTTTATTTTTTAAAAAATGTTTTATTAAATTAATTATTTGAAATTTGAAAATGGCATATTCTTATTCTGTTAAGAATATCCTTTCAGGATATTTTTATACCCAGATAAGACCTCCACCACTAAAGGACAAAAAGGAGCGGAGTCTAGTCCGGCGGTACCTTAGCGCCTAGGCGGTTCCTTATCGATAAGGTACCGCGGGCTGTGATAAGGTACCACGGGCAGATATAGCCGTTGGATCCTTTATCCTTTAAATAGTGGACCATTCTCAGCTTTTCACCTCACCTCTTTTGCACATTCATTTCCAGATTCAAACCCCTTCTTTAATCACTCAAATCTTTGATCATTTGTTTGATTATTACTTGTTTAAGAAGTGAATCTTGTTCTTCCATCCCTTCCTCTCCAAGTGCAAAGAGAAGAACACTATCCTAGTGAAGTGTTGAGTCCACCACCAAAGATCCATTGAAGATCAATTTTTATATACTTGTAGTTGTGTCATAGTTGTCAAGATCCAAGTAGTTGTGTCTATTTGGAAGTTGTGTATGTACTAAGTATAGTTGTGTAGATTGGTCCTAGCTACGATTAGGGCTCGACTTTTAGCTTAGAGTCGGAAATTGGTTAAGCGACGTGTACGGTTTTCTCCACCATAAGGAGCTTGTTGTGTAGTGAACTCTCGAGTAAGGAGTACTCGAGGAGTGGAGTAGGGACGAGGAGTGAGCTTCGTTGCTGAACCACTATAAATCCTTGGTGTTCGGTTTGATCTTTCTTTACCCTTAAATCTTTACATTCTTTATTCTTTTTGCATATACATGTGTTAGTATTAGATTAGCTACACTATCATTCTTTATTCTTTGTGGATATATTTTTGTTAGTATTAGGTTAGCTACACTATCATTGTTCATATTGTGCATAAGAAGATTTCACATATTTCCTCAAGTCTAAGTTTTTGAAAAAGGATTTTTGGAAACCATATTTTAACAAGTAAATATAAGAAACTATTCAACCCCCCTTCTAGTTTCTAAAATTCTGACTCTTAAGATTAACTCACCTTCAGCAACATCGACTAAGGCTTTTCCGGTTCTCAAGAATGACCGACCAAGTATTAATGGAATACGAGGGTCCATTTCATAATCAACAACAACAAAGTGGACCGGAAAAGTGAAGGTACCAACTTTTATAAACACATCTTTGGCAATACCAACGAGGTAAGCGAGAGTGCGATTTGCTAGTTCAAGAGTCATCTTTGTTGGTGTAAGGTCGGGTAATGATAACTTTTTCCAAAGACTTAAAGGCATCAGATTTATACTTGCCCCGAGATCGGCTAAGGCAGTAAATTCTCCGGTTTGGTTAAAAGTACATGGTAGCACAAAACGACCAGGATCTCCAAGTTTTTCCGGAAGTTATTTAAGGAGGATTGCAGAAAAATTTTCAATCAATCAAGTATTAATAAACTCGGCCATCTTCTCCTTCTTATTAAGCAATTCCTTAAACATCTTAACAAATGTCGGCATTTGGGCAAGAGCTTCAACAAGGCTAAGGGTGATGGTCACTCCCGAAATCTTCTTCAAAAAGTTTGACACTTGAATGTCATCCTTGGTGAGCAATCTGCCTTTGTCTAAGCGAGAAGGATAAGGAATGTTGGGTTTATAGGTGGAGGGTAGGGTTGGTCAAGGGTTTTTCTTGGGTATTTCTTCATGCATAGGTAGCGACGGTAATGGAGAACTCGTACTAGGCGTGGTAGTAGGCGGGATAAATGGTGGTGGAGGAGGTGTAGATGGAGTAACTGGGGCAGGGATAGATGGTCCTACTAAGGTTGCTCCACTGCGTGTAGTAATAGCACTCACATTCGCTCTTGGGTTGGTGACGGTATTTGAAGGAAGAGAGCCCGAAGTAGAGGGTTGAGTACTTGGAAAGAAACTAGCCATCATATTCTTCAAGTCATTTGTTTGATTGCTGAAGGAGGTTTGCATATCATGTCGAAGCTCGGTTCTAATATCATTCCTTTGCTTAGTGATATCTCCTTTCAAGTTAATGATTTGGCTTTGAAGATTCTTGATTTGCTCTCCTTGGGTCTTCATTAAAGTTTGAACATCTTGATTAATAGGTGGTGCTTGTTGAGCGGGTGGGTGATAAGGATTAGAAGCTCGAGGTGGGTTTGGGTTGCTTCTATTGAAGTTGTTGGGGTTGTGGTTTTGAGGAGAAAAACCGGGTGAAAGAAAGTTGTTAGAACGGTAACTTAGCAAGTTACGATCACCTTGAGGCCGGGCTTGGTAGTTTTCCGTTGAGTAGTTACCATAAGCCGCATACACGTTTTCCGGATTGTCATGAGTAGAAGGACAATCAGTGTATGAATGAGGACCGCCGCAGATCTCACAAGAAGTTGCAACAGCTTTAACTTGTTGTTGTTGATTTGTAACCAAAAGTTGCATGTTTTTGCTCATTTCGACCATTGCGCGGGTCAATTCGGTGATATCAGGGTTTGAAGAAGTAGAAGAAACATTGACTCTCGGGTTTGATCTTGAGGATGCGGATGAATCCCAATTTTTGGGATGAGTAGTCATGTTCTCGATAAGCTCTCTACACTCCTCAGGTCTCCTTTTCATAAATGTGCCACCGGCGGCTGCATTAATCGTATCACGATCACGAAAAGTTAAACCGTTGTAGAAAGTATCAATTAAGGTGACAGGGAGCATGTTGTGGTTTGGACATCGACCAGTCAAAACATTATATCGTTCCCAAGCATCAAAAAGTGATTCATCAAGTTCTTGTGTAAATCCACTAATTTGATTTCGAAGGCTCGTGACCATGGATGGTGGAAAGTAGCGCGACAAAAAGCGTTGAGTCATCTCATCCCAGGTATGAATTGAATTCTTCGGAAGACGATCAAACCATTTTTCGGCATGGTGGGATAAGGTGTGTGGAAATAGGTGAAGGCGAAGAAAATCCATAGTAACACCGGGCAACTTCATGCTTTGAGTAACGGTAATGAATTTGTCGAGGTGTTTGTTGGCATCATCATCCGGTAATCCTCGAAATGGACAAGTGTTTTGAACTTGTTGGATCATGTGATGCTTCAACGAAAACTCAGGAGCCGTGATTTGCATCGGCGCAATCGGTCCTCCTCGTCCGTTCATGGTTGGTTGACAAAGCTCCTCCATCGTTCGAAGATCGGGTGGGGGAACATTGTTGTTGTTATTCATGTTGGGGTGGGGTGGATTATTGTTGTTGTGCACACCAGCCATATCTAAATCTTCACGAGTCTCGGGCTCTGAATAAGTTGAAGATGTAGTACGCATGCACCTGCAAAACCAAAAGAAAAAGATACCAAAGAAAAAGAGAATATATATGTACGTGTAAAAATAAAAATAATTTTTTTTTTGGATTTTTGAAATTTTTTAATTTTTATGGATTTTTAACAATTTTTAATTTTTATGGATTTTGGAAAATTTTTGAGCAAGAAAAATAACGTTCACGAGTGAACGGATCCCAAAATTCAACGCGTCTCTCACTGAAAACCGTTAATATTTACGAAAAGAGCCTACAGCGGCGCCATTTAATACAAGGTTTTTGCCAAGTATGAAAGTTCAGTTCGTTGTGTGTATCTAATCGAATTGATTACTGGTTTAAGTGTGCGACCCAGTCGTCTTTTGGTGGATAAAATAATAGATTGGTCGTTGTAGTAAAATTAAAATCCAAAACTTTAAAGTAAATGAAGGGTAATTAAAGCTAAAACTAATTAAAAAGTAAATGGCGAAAAATTAAGACTTTAAAAGTAAGTTAATTAAATGACGAGAAATTAAAACTTGACGAAAAGTAAATGACGCGAAATTAAAATTTGACAAAACGTAAATTTAAAAACTTTAAAATAAAATACTTTAAAAATTAAACTAAGACAAATAAGTAAAAATAAAGCTAAGTAAAAATAAGACAAAACAATTAAAATAAAGCTAAGTAAAAATGGCGGGAAAAATAAATTTGAAAATTAAATTTAAATAAAAACAATTAATTTCGCAATATAATATAAAAAAACTAGAATTAATTTCGCAATAAAAAACAAAGATTTCACAATAATTGCGAAATCATGCACTAATTTCGCAATAATGAAAAAGATCAAATCCGCAATGTGCAGAATTGCACAATTTCGCAATGCTACAAAAACAGAAGATTTCGCAATATTGAACACAATGTCGCAATAATTGCAAAATCATGCAATAATTCCGCAATATGGAGACACAATGTCGCAATAATTGCAAAATTAAGGCACAATGTCGCAATAATTGCAAAATTATGCAATAATTCCGCAATATGGAGACACAATGTCGCAATAATTGCAAAATTAAGGCACAATGTCGCAATAATTGCAAAATTGAAGATTTCGTAATAATTGCAAAATTAAGGCACAATGTCGCAATAATTGCAAAATCGAATCAGATATTCCTAAAAACTAGGAACACGAAAAAGGACGAAAATAAGCACTAAAAACTCAAAATTTTAAGGACAATAAGCCAAGAAAAACACCAATAAGCTAACTAAAACTAATAGATGAATGATAAAACTTATAAAAACTTTAAAAACAAACAAAGAAATGTAAAAAGACGCAAACTTTATGTAAAAAGTAGACAAAAAAGATTAAGAACACGAAATCAAAACAAATGAAGATGATTAAATAGATTAAGATTAAAACAAGAAAGGTAGAAGGAGATTAATAAAAACTTGATTAAATTAAAGATTCAACAACATAAAATTAAAACTTACTTGAAAATTAAAAACTTGAATTTAAATGACAATTAATTAAAAGACAATATGAAAGTGCAAGTAATTTAAGATGGAAGAGCTATGTGTCAAATAGCCAACAAAACTAAAAAATGAAATGAAGCCTCTATTTATAGGGAGAAGGGAGGTTAGCATGTGTTGGAAGCTTCTTTCTTTCTTTCTTTCTTTCTCGTCTTTTCGTCTTCTAAATTCTTCGACTTTTTCGATTTTTTCTCGGGATTAATTAAACTCGTCTTGTAAGTTCTTCATTAATTAGACTTGAGTTCTTCGGCTTTATTAAACTTCCGTCTTTAGACTTTTTCTTCGATAAATCTTCAGAATAGGCCTTGGACTTCCGTTCTTTTTGCACTATTGATCTTTTGACTTCGTCTTTTGTCTTTTTCTTCGATAAACGCCTGTGAAAGCCCGTGTTTTCTTCCCTTTTCACATTTTGATCCTAAATCACAACAAAAACACAAACCACACATAATTCCGACATTTACGACATAAAATACACGTTTTGGCTTGGTTATTATTATAATTAAGTGGTAAAAGGATAAGTGTTTTCACACTTATTAAACATTTTTATATAATTGGTCGAACTAAGAAATTTAAAATTTTTACGTTTACGTTTCATAAAAATTAAATATTTATTATTTAATTACTTGTAATATTTATCGACGCCTTAAACGTCGGATTGAGCGAAACTAATAAAGTTAATAGTTGAGACGAAACTAAAACTTAGAAAAACATGAAGAAAGAATTTCCGAGGGAATTGTGGTCATGATAATTATTTGATCAGGAAAGATGAATGTAGATACTGACACATTATATAGAAAGGATAAGGAATCAATTAGGATGTGTTCCTTAGTAAGGACTGTTCAAAATGACTTGCCCGAACAATTTAAAAATAACCGATGTTTGTAAAAAGGATAATATAGATAATAATAGGGGTTCACGGCTAATGTGAACCATTAGAATTGAGAAGCCGATGGCGTTAAAGTTATAAAAGGCCACTTGTGGTTGCCTAAATATGGAGGATTTTGAGATTTAGTCATGTTGGAATCTTATAAGTTTAAGTATTCTATTCATGCCATTTCTGATTAAATGTATCTTTATTTGAAGAAGTTGTACTGATGGCAAATTATGAAGGCAGACATCGCCTCATACATTAGTAAACGTCTAACCATTGCAAAGGTCATCATCTGAATTTGATTCGATTTGGGTCATCGTCGACAGACTTACCAAATCTGCTAATATCATTCATGTTAATGATAGATTCTTGATGAAGAAATTGACTCTTCTGTATTTAAAGGAGTTGTGTAAACATAGTGTGCCTGTATCGATCATCTCTATCAAGATCCTCGATTCGCATCGAATTTCTAGAGATTTGCTCAGAAGTCATTGGGAACGAACCTTGATGAGAGTACTGTTTACCACCCCAATCGAAGGGACGAGGTAAAGTAGCGATACAAAACACTAGAAGTGTTGTTTTATGCTTGAATGATTGACCTTTGGTAATGAACCGTATAATCGTTTTTCCTTTGGTAAGATTATCATTGATAATTATCGTATTAGGATCGAGATCGAATCTTGTTAGGATCTATATATGAGAGCATCTGTAAGCAGGAGTTGGGATGAAGACACCCGACATACACCCATTGTGAGTTAGACATGTCTTTTAGGTTTAAGGTTGCCTACGATGACGAACCTAACCTTACAAAATACCCGACCCGCGAAACCTGAAATGGTTGTTGAAATTAGGATCTGGTTATTGACTGCCGGTAGTGGGCAGGAGGTTATGTGAATATGAAATGTAGATCTTGAAGTGCATGATGGGTAGCGAAGTTATGACAAAAATTTTCACCTTAGAAAAAAATGAATAGATGATCTAAAAGATCATGGGAAATAAGTCCCCGTTGTATGGGACCATTGAGATAATGTAAAAGTTGGTTTGAAAGGCATATAAGCTGGATCTACCCTAGGACTTCAAGGGATGCGTGAATTACGTTTCGTATATCGAACTTGATAAAATATCTATCAAGTGAAAATCTGATTACTCCTTGATGAAGTTTGGATCGACGAAAAGTTGCATTCATCAAAAACCCGTGAACATCATGGATAGAGAAAGTAAGTCAACATTAAGCCTGATCGTATTCCCGTAGTTATGTTTGATGAAACTCGCGTATTGTAATGAATTACATTGTGAGAAAAGACCAAATGTGGAGGAAATACCCACATGGATCTAACTCTATAAGAAGCGAGTAGTAAGATAAATCGATCTTTGAGGACAAAGATCCTGTTTAGGGGTAAATGCTGTGACAATCCGTGAATTTATGGTTGATATTTTATTCTCAAGTATTATTTAAAAACATTATTTTAATGTTATATTATGAAATCACTCATTTTTGGGAAGAAATTTGGGTTTACGTCTTGAAGTAGCATCGACTACCTCTAAACCGGAGAACTCTACGTTACGTGCTTTAATACTTCGCTTTTGGCTAGGTATAAAATCTTATCGTCCGAATCCTTTCGAATTGAAAACCGGTCTTAAGTGCGACTCAATCGTCTTTTGGTGAATCAATGGTTTGGTTTGTTTGTTTTAAACTATTAGCAAGTAATTAAAGTGTCGTTGAGTAAAACGGAAGTTAAAAGATTAAATCTAAAATGACGAGTAAACATAAATGATTGAAAACTAAAAGGTAACAATGGAAAAGTACTAGCACACTTAATAAGAATTGACACTAGGAAAACTTTCTAAGAATAAAAACTTGGTCAAAAAGTACTATAAGAAAGTAAGAACGGAGTACACCAAAACAAGCCAAAAGAAACCCCGATCGGAATGTTTTCTGATCGGTTGATCGGAATGCAGGTGGAAGGGAGTTGATCGGAATATTAGTGTAAGTGCAATCGGAATGACCACGAAAAAGGTCCCAATCAGAATTGAAGCAAAACAGTGCAATCGGAATCACTGAAACTAGGGCACAATCGGAATGTGCCAAAAGCTGACAAATCGGAATACTTGCAAAATACCCAATCGGAATATACAAACTTATACCTATCGGAATAACCAACAAGGGGTAGATCGGAATACTTGGGGTGCTCAATCGGAATACTCAAAGCCCTAATCCGATTGGATCAATCGGAATGGGTGGTCTGCTCGGAATGGTACAATCGGAAAGGGTGTTTGTACCCCTTCCTAAAATTGTGGAATTCGGTTAAGCAAGTGAAAAAGCTATATAATAAGCTTATCACGAAACTAACCCGAATCAATGCCTAAACCGGATCAAATAAGCACTCTAATCAACTTATCCGACTCGAAATTAAGCAACTTTTTAGATTAAACAATAAAAATATAAACTTTTTAAGGAAGATTTTTATAAACTACATAAGCTAATCATAAAAATAAGCCAATAAGCACAAAAGTCTTAAAGCTTAATCAAATGAAACTTATGAAATGATCAAAAGATTAACTTTTTAAGCACGAAATCAATTAGAACAACACGGATCACATGATAATCGCACCAAAATCAATCTTAAATCAAAGAAAAGTAGAATGAGATTAAGGATTAAAAGCTTAAAATGAACTTGATTAATAAAAATAAGCAATACAAAGTGTTTAATCTTGAAAGATTAAGAAAAAGATGAAATTTAGTGAGAGAAAGTTTAAGACTTTCTCTCTCTAAAACTAGAGAAAACTAAGAAAAAGTGAAAATTAACTAAAATCTAACTACCCTCCTAATGACTATTAGGAGGGTATTTATAGGGAAGGTGGAAGGAGTGCATGTGTTGCATCTTCTTTCTTGCTTTCTTCACGTTTTCTCGACTCGACTTTAATTCTTCGTCTTTGTCGTCTCGGGATTTGAACTTGTCTTTTAATTTTCTTCTTCTATTAGACTTAAGTTCTTCGACTTCGTTAAACTTCCGTCTTTTGACTTTTTCTTCGATAAATCTTCAGAATAGGCCTTGGACTTCCGTTCTTTTTGCACTCTTGATCTTTTGACTTCGTCTTTTCCTGTTTTCTTCAATAAAAGCCCGTGAAAGCCCGTGTTTTCTTCCTTTTTCATATTTTTGTCCTAAAACACAATAAAAACACAAACCACGCATAATTCCGACTTTTACGACATAAATCACACGTTTTGGTCTTGTTATTATTGGAAATAAGTGGTAAAAGGATAAGTGTTTTCACACTTATTAAATCCCCTACACTTGACCATTGCAATGCCCTCATGCAATGCATTAATTTTTAAAGCACGGTTTACATTTCCCATCATTAATACCCTACCTTGGCCTTTATTAAATACTAAACGTAAAAGATAGAAATAAGTAAAGAAATTAAAAACTTACATTGAGTTTTGGTGGCCATGAAAGTTTATCATCCTCAAGTTTCACGTTCCCCATACCAAGCTTAAAAACGAGATCATTGTTATTATAAGTTAGCAAACTATCACGAACTCATGTGGGCCAATTATTCACTTAGACTCCCTTATTCCTAGGTGTATCTCTTATATTTTATTTTTGTCTTGAATGATCACGAGGATGCATTGTTCGACTTATTTCGATAGTTATTTAGGCCGAAAATAAAGTGAACGATTTAATCAATAGTTAGCTAAAGGACCAAATCTTTTAAAACTGCTTCTCGGGACCTCATAAAGTTCATATCTTGGCATAACTCGCTTCACGATTTGAGACCTTTCTCGGATCGATATTTGGCAGCGACTTCATACTTCGAATCTTTGAGAGATGTTCTTGAAATTATGGTCTTCTCTTCATAATAGGAATTTCTTCTCTTGAAGTTTTGAGAGATTCTTCATCTTTGGACCACGACTTCTTCATTTTTCTCCATTCTTTATTTTGGACTTTGATATACAACGATCCGCCTCCTTTTAGGACTTGGATCTATTTATCCTCATACCTTGTTAGGGTCTTTTCGGATAGACTTCTCCATGACTTTTGGGGAGTTCTTGCTTTTCGTCGTGTGTCTCGATCCTTCATATTGATTTTCGATAAATGATTCTTCACATCACTTTTGGATCTTTAGCAACAAAATGTAGCCCTCATGCCTTGTTAGGGCCTTTTCGGACTCGCCAATCTTCGCATCCCGCTTCAATAAGTTATGCCTTGGCTATGAACTCTAATCTGTACCGAGCAACTTTTAAACGATTTGGGGCTAGAAGCTAAGTAACCTTTTAAATCGTACAACCTTATATATTAGCAGATAAATTTATTAACAAGCGGAGGGAGAATAGGCTCATAATTAACTCACATAAATTCACGAAAGAATACCGAACTTATAATTGACTCTATCATCTCTCGTTCTCCACAGTTTAAAATCTCAAGGAATGAGACTCGTGGATGCTTAGCCTATTAAATCATAGTTTTGGGTTTTCGAGTCATCTATAGGATCTTGCAAATTCTTAGACTTTTTCAAGTTTTAGAAATCGCATTTTAAAATTCCCTTGATAAACGACTCTCTAGGATCAATTATAGGAACTTGCGAAAAGTTTCTTGTTCTTAACCCGTGAGAGTTAAGACTTTCGCGTTTTATAGCTCCCTATATAAAAGCCTAGCAAAACTTGACTTAAACACGTTAAGGATACTAGCTAGAGTAGACTTAGGCAAGTAAACTCGGGTTGAGTCAAAATGTTCACGACTAAGAAAAATTTAAAACCACTTTATTGAAAAACTATTCTAGCAATGGAGAGAAAATAAACATAACAAAGGCAAATACAACTATACAACTAGGCCAAAATAGATTAAAAATTTTGAAAAATGTCGAAAAATCAAATTTTCCGGTTAAAATGAGGGCAAATTCATGGAAAAGACCACTTAACTTCGATAGAAGTCCCCCCTACACTTGAGATAAACATTGTCCTCAATGTTTAAGCATGTGGGAGTAAACTCCCCTACACTTATGACATTGTGCACTTTGTTTAAATCTTGCTAAGGAGAGGACTACTAAAGTGAATTCAATGTGAACATATACGATATGAAATATTGAATCACGAGAGTTTAGGATAGAACCGGGAAGATGGGAACACGGTATCACGATTCGTCAAAAGTTATCAAGGTGGATCTTTGAAGCTTTAATCCCTGCACAGCACAAGAAACAAGACAACAAACACATACGGGGCTCCCCCTACACTTATTACGAAAGCAGTAAAGGATAGATCACGGGTTGCCTCCCGAGAAGCGCTTGTTTTTGATTACCGAGTCATGAGCCTGACTCGACCTAATTTTAGTTCATGGGGAACGTGGTGAGGGATGGAATCATCTCATGAGAGATGTCCTCACCAAAATACAGCTTCAGACGCTGGCCATTCACCTTGAAATTGGGCCCATTCGGCTGAGAAAGCTCAATGGTCCCATAAGGAAAGACTTTGGTGACGGTGAATGGACCAGACCAGCGGCTCTTCAACTTGCCAGAGAAGATCTTCAACCGAGAGTTAAAGAGTAAGACTTGATCACCAACGTGGAACTCTCGGTTCTTGATTTTAGCATCGTAGATAATCTTCGTCTTCTCCTTGTAGATCAGCGAGTTCTCATAAGCTTCATTCCTTAGTTCATTTAGCTCGTTGAGTTGAACCTTGTGATGATCACCGGCTTTGTTGATGTCGAAGTTAGCCCACTTCAAGGCCCAGTGCGCCTTATGTTCCAGCTCGATGGGTAGGTGGCAGGCTTTCCCGTACACAAGACGATAAGGTGTACAACCGATCGGGGTCTTGTAAGCAGTACGGAAAGCCCACAGAGCATCATCTAACTTATCGGCCCACGCGGCGCGATGCTCTCCCACAGTATGCTCTAAAATTCTCTTCAAGCCACGGTTGGATATCTCGGCTTGCCCATTGGTTTGGGGATGATAGGCGGTGGAAAGACGGTGATTGACACCATACTTTTCCATGACTCTTTCAAATTGATCGTTGCAAAAATGAGTCCCGCGGTCACTTATAATAGCACGAGGAACGCCAAATCGAGCGAAAAGCTGCTTTAAAAAGTTCACAACCACCCTCGCATCATTCGTAGGAAGAGCCTTAGCTTCAACCCATTTAGAAACATAGTCGACGGTGACGAGGATGTACTTGTTCCCTTTGGATGATGGAAATGGCCCCATAAAGTCGATGCCCCATACATCAAAGATTTCACATTCCTGTATGAAATTTTGAGGCATCTCATCCTTATGTGTGATCTTGCCTTGGCGTTGGCAAGCATCACAATGCTTAACCATTTCGTGAGCGTCACGATAAATGGTGGGCCAATAGAATCCAGAATCAAACACTTTCTTAGCGGTGTAGTTGGGACCAAAGTGACCACCAGTGGGTCCTTTGTGGCAAGCTTGAAGAATGTCAAAAGCTGCCGGTCCGTCAACACATCGACGAATAATCAGATCAGCACACTGTTTGAATAGATAAGGGTCATCCCAAAAGTAAGTCTTAACATCGTTCAAAAACTTCTTCTTTTGTTGGGATGTTAACCCTTGGATGAGAATACCACCCGCTAAGTAGTTTGCAATGTCCGCAAACCACGGGGTGCCATCCAGATTGAGATTTATAGACATTAAGGTCTCAAGGGGGAAAGAGTCGTTGATCTCTTTGTTCGGATGATCCCCTTGATATGGATCCTCAAGTCGACTCAGATGATCCGCGGCCAGGTTTTCGGCACCCTTCTTTGTCACGAATTTCAATGTTGAATTCTTGAAGGAGTAAAACCCAGCGAAGAAGTCTTGGCTTAGCATCATGCTTTGTCATCAAGTACTTCAACGCAGAATGGTCCGTGTATACGATGGTGGTGGATAAAACAAGATAGGGGCGAAATTTCTCAAAAGCATAGACAACAGCTAAAAGCTCTTTTTCGGTTGTCGTATAATGCAATTGAGCCCCCGTCATTGTTTTGCTAGCATAGTGGATTGGTTGGAAGTGTTTATTAACTCTTTGGCCCAAAACCGCACCAATAGCAAAGTCGCTAGCATCCCACATCAATTCAAAAGGCAGCTCCCATTTAGGGGTAACCAAGACCGGTGCCTTAGTTAGCTTTTCCTTAAGAAGATTGAAGGCTTCGAGACACTCTTTAGAAAAGATAAAAGGAGTATCTTTTTCCAAGAGGTGGGTCAGCGGGCGAGCGATTTTAGAGAAATCCTGAATGAATCGACGATAGAAGCCCGCATGACCCAGAAAACTTCTCACACCCTTCACGGTTGAAGGTGGAGGTAATCTGGCTATGACATCAACTTTAGCACGGTCGACTGCAAGACCGGCTTTAGAGATTTTGTGTCCTAGCACAATGCCTTCTTTGACCATAAAATGGCATTTTTCCCAATTCAGAACAAGGCGAGTGTCTTCGCACCGCTTAAGCATACGTTCCAAATTGGCAAGGCAGGAAGAGAAGGAATCCCCGAAGACCGAGAAATCATCCATGAAGACTTCCATGGTTTGCTCAACCATGTCATGGAAGATGGCCAACATGCACCTTTGGAAAGTCCCGGGGGCATTGCATAGGCCAAAGGGCATTCGTTTGTAAGCAAAGGTGCCATAGGGACAAGTGAATGTTGTCTTCTCCTGATCTTGGGGATCGATGGGTATTTGAAAATAACCCGAGAAACCATCAAGAAAGCAGTAATATTCATTACCAGCTAAACGTTCAAGCATTTGGTCCATAAAAGGTAGAGGGAAATGATCCTTTCTCGTGGCATCATTGAGTTTGCGGTAGTCTATACAAACTCTCCACCCAGTAACGAGACGGGTAGGAATTAACTCGTTGTTTGCATTGGGCACAACGGTGATTCCGCCTTTCTTAGGCACACAATGGACTGGACTAACCCACGGTGAATCCGAAATAGGGTAAATCATACCCGCATCAAGAAGTTTGATAACCTCTTTTTTGATGACTTCATGGATTTTAGGATTCACCCTTCGTTGACTTTGAATTGTGGGCTTAAAGTCGTCCCCCATGAGAATTTTATGTGTGCAGAAGTGAGGATCAATTCCGCGGATGTCGGAGCTTTTCCAAGCGATAGCTCGTTTATGCTTCTTCAACACAGCGACAAGTCGGGCTTTTTCGTCTTCTTTCAGATCCTTTGCGATGATGACCGGTAGCTTCTCGTCGTCTTCCAGAAAAACGTACTCAAGATGTGGAGGTAGGTCCTTAAGCTCGAGAGTAGGAGGATCCTCAATAGATGGTGAAACTAACGATGGATCATCATTAATCACCTCTTTAGGAGCAGGAGGAGACAGCGGGTCCTCATTGAGAAGTCTCTCAATAGTACGAATATCTTCATCCCAATTGGTGGACAAATTATCATATTTAATATCGAGAGGACCGAAGCTAGCTTCGAAATCATCCAAGTCACTTTCTCCGAAAGGAGTCAATGCTGGAGCAATTGAGGCAACGATCTCAACATTGGGTAAAGAAGAAAGAGTGCTTTTGCAAGCATCATGAAAATGTTCTTCACAAGCCTCATCGAGAACATCAATAGCGTTAACACTCTCATATGAATAAGGTTGCTTAGAAATCTTACCCATGTTGAAGACAATTTTATTGTCACCAACTCTCATGATTATTTCGCTTGCGGCTACATCAATGAGAGTGCGACCGGTCCTCAGAAATGGACGTCCTACGATTAATGGAACACGAGGATCCATCTCGTAGTCAACGACGACAAAATCCGCCGGGAAGGTGAATTTATCAACGCCAACAAAGACATCTTCGGCTATCCCTACTGGATAAGCAACCGTACGGTTGGCTAATTCCAAAGTCATTTTGGTGGGGACTAGCTCGGGGAGAGATAATTGCTTCCAAACACTTAAAGGCATTAAGTTTATACTGGCACCTAGATCGGCTAGGGCCATGCAATTCTCTACTCCCGGGAAGTTGCAAGGAATCAAGAAGCGACCCGGATCACCAAGTTTGGTAGGCAATTGCCTTAAGAGCACTGCGGAGCAATTCTCATTAAGGTGGGTCTGAGCAATGTCAAGAAGCTTTTCTTTATCACTTAAAAGATCTTTAAACATCTTAGCGTATTTGGGCATGTGAGCGAGAGCCTCGGCAAAGGAGATGTTAAAATTCAATTGTTTAAACATTTTTAGAAAGTTTGAAACCTGAATATCATCCTTGCTCTTTTGCTTCTCTTTCCTCAACCTTGAAGGATAAGGTATATTGGATAGAAGGTGAAGGAGGTGGGGAAAATTGCTCGGTTTCCTTGTTCACAATCACGGGTGGAGGTGTAGGAAGCTCGGGTTCCATATAACCTTTTCCACTACGAGTGGTGATTGCTTTCATCTCCCCTCTTGGATTCGCAACGGTGTTACTCGGAAGAGTACCCGAAGCAGAGGGTTGATTACTTTGGATGAGCGAACCAATCATATCACGAAGGTGAAGAGCTTGATTGTTAAAAGAGTTTTGCATGTTTGCATTAATTGCATCACT
Source organism: Glebionis coronaria (assembly GCA_025667525.1). NCBI lineage: Eukaryota > Viridiplantae > Streptophyta > Magnoliopsida > Asterales > Asteraceae > Glebionis > Glebionis coronaria. The sequence continues at coordinate 617,398,895 of CM046875.1, read as the reverse complement.
GTGTTTGGCCATATCATTCCTTAACTCAGCTCGAATATCGTTCCCTTGTTTTGCCATTTCTCCCTTCAAGTTGCGGACTTGACTCTGAAGATTCGTCACCAACTCCCGATTAGTCTTCATGAATGTCTCGACTTCTGGATTCACTGCCATCGGTTGATTGAGAGGTGGAGCCTGGTAAGCTTGAGAATTTCCTTGAGTTGGGTATGGGTTTCTTTGGGATTGATATTGATTATTTGCACGAGGTTGGGATTGGTTTGCAGGAGGGAAACCGGGAGGAGCAAGATAATTGTTGGAGCGATAACTTAGCAAGTTACGGTCTCCTTGAGGGCGAGCTGGATAGCCTCCCGTGGGATAAGTACCATATGCTGCGTTAACGTCTTCAAAATAATTGCCGTGAGTAGAAGGACACTCATTGTAGGAATGAGGACCACCACATGTGTCACAAGAAATAGCAACGGCTTTAGCTTGTTGAGTTTGGTTAGAAGTCAAAATTTGGAGACTTTTGTTAATATCAAGAATAGCACGTTCCAAAACAGACGAGTTGGTGGTGGAAGAAGTAGATGAAACATTGACTCTCTGATTAGATCTTGAGGATGCGGAAGAATCCCAATTCTTGTGGTGAGTAGTCATGTTTTCAATCAACTCTCGACACTCCTCCGGTCTCCTTTTCATAAAAGTACCACCGGCGACGGCATTGATCGTGTCACGATCACGAAAAGTGAGACCATTGTAAAAGGTGTCAATGAGAGTGACGGGGAGCATATTGTGATTAGGACAGCGGTCGATCAAATCATTGTAGCGTTCCCAAGCATCGAAAAGCGATTCATCATTCTCTTGCATAAATCCACTGATTTGGTTACGAAGGCTAGTGACCATGGATGGGGGAAAGTAGCGCGATAAAAAGCGTTGAGTCATGTCATTCCACGTATGAATAGAATTCTTAGGAAGACGGTCAAACCATTTTTCGGCATGGTGAGAAAGCGAGTGTGGAAAAAGTTGGAGGCGAAGGTCATCCATAGAAACACCGGAGCACTTCATGCTTTGGGTCATGGTAATGAATTTGTCGAGGTGTTTGTTGGCATCATCATCCGGAATTCCACGAAATGGGTTCGTTTGCACTTGTTGTATCATGTGATGCTTCAACGAAAACTCCTGAGCTGTGACGTGCATCGGCGCAATCGGGCCTCCGCGTCCGTTCATGGTGGGTTGGCACAATTCCTCCATGGTTCGTAAATCAGGTAGAAGGACATTGTTGTTGTTGTTGTTGTTGTTATTCAAATTGTGTTGAGGTGGGTGATTATTGTTGTTGTTAACACCAGCCATATCTAAATCTTCACGAGTCTCGGGCTCAGAATAGTTCGTAGATCTAGTACGCATGCACCTGTAGAAGAAAAATATACACAAAGAGAATACCTATATAATATTTTTGGTTTTTATAGGTTTTTTTATGTTTTTGTATTTTTGAAGAGTTTTATATTTTTTTAGGATTTTTGAAAATTTTTGAAGCGAGGAAAATAACGTTCAAAGAACGGATCCCAAAATTCAATGCGTCTCTCACTAGAAACCGTTTATCGTAACGAAAAGAGCCGGCAGCGGCGCCATTTAATACTTCGCTTTTGGCTAGGTATAAAATCTTATCGTCCGAATCCTTTCGAATTGAAAACCGGTCTTAAGTGCGACTCAATCGTCTTTTGGTGAATCAATGGTTTGGTTTGTTTGTTTTAAACTATTAGCAAGTAATTAAAGTGTCGTTGAGTAAAACGGAAGTTAAAAGATTAAATCTAAAATGATGAGTAAACATAAATGATTGAAAACTAAAAGGTAACAATGGAAAAGTACTAGCACACTTAATAAGAATTGACACTAGGAAAACTTTCTAAGAATAAAAACTTGGTCAAAAAGTACTATAAGAAAGTAAGAACGGAGTACACCAAAACAAGCCAAAAGAAACCCCGATCGGAATGTTTTCCGATCGGTTGATCGGAATGCAGGTGGACGGGAGTTGATCGGAATATTAGTGTAAGTGCAATCGGAATGGCCACGACAAAGGTCCCAATCGGAATTGAAGCAAAACAGTGCAATCGGAATCACTGAAACTAGGGCACAACCGGAATGTGCCAAAAGCTGACAAATCGGAATACTTGCAAAATACCCAATCGGAATATACAAACTTATACCTATCGGAATAACCAACAAGGGGTAGATCGGAATACTTGGGGTGCTCAATCGGAATACTCAAAGCCCTAATCCGATTGGATCAATCGGAATGGGTGGTCTGCTCGGAATGGTACAATCGGAAAGGGTGTTTGTACCCCTTCCTAAAATTGTGGAATTCGGTTAAGCAAGTGAAAAAGCTATATAATAAGCTTATCACGAAACTAACCCGAATCAATGCCTAAACCGGATCAAATAAGCACTCTAATCAACTTATCCGACTCGAAATTAAGCAACTTTTTAGATTAAACAATAAAAACATAAACTTTTTAAGGAAGATTTTTATAAACTACATAAGCTAATCATAAAAATAAGCCAATAAGCACAAAAGTCTTAAAGCTTAATCAAATGAAACTTATGAAATGATCAAAAGATTAACTTTTTAAGCACGAAATCAATTAGAACAACACGGATCACATGATAATCGCACCAAAATCAATCTTAAATCAAAGACAAGTAGAATGAGATTAAGGATTAAAAGCTTAAAATGAACTTGATTAATAAAAATAAGCAATACAAAGTGTTTAATCTTGAAAGATTAAGAAAAAGATGAAATTTAGTGAGAGAAAGTTTAAGACTTTCTCTCTCTAAAACTAGAGAAAACTAAGAAAAAGTGAAAATTAACTAAAATCTAACTACCCTCCTAATGACTATTAGGAGAGTATTTATAGGGAAGGTGGAAGGAGTGCATGTGTTGCATCTTCTTTCTTGCTTTCTTCACGTTTTCTCGACTCGACTTTAATTCTTCGTCTTTGTCGTCTCGGGATTTGAACTTGTCTTTTAATTTTCTTCTTCTATTAGACTTAAGTTCTTCGACTTCGTTAAACTTCCGTCTTTTGACTTTTTCTTCGATAAATCTTCAGAATAGGCCTTGGACTTCCGTTCTTTTTGCACTCTTGATCTTTTGACTTCGTCTTTTCCTGTTTTCTTCAATAAAAGCCCGTGAAAGCCCGTGTTTTCTTCCTTTTTCATATTTTGGTCCTAAAACACAATAAAAACACAAACCACGCATAATTCCGACTTTTACGACATAAATCACACGTTTTGGTCTTGTTATTATTGGAAATAAGTGGTAAAAGGATAAGTGTTTTCACACTTATTATGCTTACGTTTACATACACCGTTTTTGGTGACAGACCGACACTTCAGGAAATAAATTTATCTGTGAATATTGTTTTGGAATTTTATATTTGTGTTGGTTCATAAACTCAAAAATTTACGAGAAGAGGTTAGGACTTACGTGAATAATTTAACGTCTTTTACGATTAAACTGGAAACCTTAGGATTACGTATTTACGTTTTTGAACTCCGTTTTTGATGAGACAATTTTTATTATATTCGTTTTGTGCCGTTGATTCATAATTTATAAAAACGCTTTTCGTAAAATGACCCGAGGACACACAAATCGAGGAAACTAGAATCGAGGAGTACCCGTAAATTAGTGGGATTAGACAAGTTTACACTTGCCCCACCCCACTATATGGGACGGCTAAACATAAGCTACCACACCCATGAGGTGTCAAAATTTTATAACAAGTCTTACACTTGTCTTGTAAACTTTACAAAACCATCTCCCTAAACCATTTCTCCATTTCCATCTCATACAAACCACTAAAAACACTCTCTTTACCTTTCCTCTAGCCGTCCAAACTCAACCAAAACAACCCTCATTTGATCAAAATTAACCACAAATCTTATGTTATTCATACATATGATGATGCCCATTTGAAGCTCTATTGATTGGTGGTGATTTTAACATCCAAGGAGGAGATTTAATTGTGTTCTAGGGCTGATTCCCACAAGGAGTTTATAAAGATTGGTGGACTTGAAGTTGATATTGGTTTATCACAAGTTTTGCCATCAAAATCCAAGCCTTGATCATAACCTACACAATCTTGGTTGGTAACAAGATTTATTCTTGCATCACCTTGTTATTTTATAAATGTAAATCTGTATTTTCTTTCTAAATGTATATGTATATGATGATATATGATGATCAAAAGTATTATGTGGGGATCGTGTGTTGATAAACTTGATTAAAATGATTAAGAGCTATATGAAAGAATGATAAAATCATGATTAAAAGTGTAGGCTGTATAAAACAGAGAATAACCATATTATAACTTGTTAAAATGGCATAGATTATTTAATATACAGTAAGGTATATGGCTTATACACATGTGAGAGTTGGCCATACAATGCAACTCTTAAAATGAGTGAGATATGATCAAAACAATATTGGAGTACAAATCTGCATAGACAGTTTTGGACGAATTTATTGAAATACTTAGAGGCTGATTCATCAGTAGCTATAAAAGAGTTAAATGAAGCACATATCATGTAGTGTCTGATATAAAAATTTGGGGTTCTATCTTCTTATAGAACTCTAGATATGGATGTTTTAGTGGACTGAATATTTAGGATCAGATTTTGTAAAATAAAAATTATATAATATAAGCACTCAAATTATGTACTTATAAAATATACATATATAAAAGCCCACTAGTTACTAGTAATAATTATAAATGAGAGTTATATATTATGATATTAAAATGAGACATTTTATATAATTTACAAGTACAAACATTTTACAAGTTATAAAAATTATATACATAAGTTTTACGTCTTTTCGGCTAAAACCGAAAGTTTAACGTTTTTGTTAAATAAAACTTAGACGGTCGGACCCGTCTAATGTAAACTTTTTATAAACCCACATGCTGATGTATAAACTTATATAACAAGTAAAAACCGATAAAACTCGAGCTTTATAACATATGGACATTAACGGGCCAAATTAGCCTTATTGGACTATTAACCCAACTAATTTGGCTAAACACTAATGGACTTATTCATTGGGCTTAACCCACTTGGGCCCAACATGTGAGTATAGGGCAGATGTTAAAAGTGTAATTGGACTAATAAAATGTAATGGGCTAATTGGGCCTTAACATGTGAAGAAGTTAAACTAGTGAAACTAGTATAAAGATTTACTATAATGAGTAAATAAAGATGTACAATCCCATTTGATCATCATCATATTTATAATATCATCATAAATATACATAGTCATCATTTTTATAAACTCATTGGACAAGAGTCTAAGACGAGTATTGTTTGTCTAGGTTTCCGTGATTGAAACACGTACCGTACATCCAAATCGCCGATAACCGCCTTTCCCAATCAACGTGAGTTCATAGCCTCACACTCTTTTAAATGTTTTTATGAAATGTTTTATAAACCCGCGAGGGAGATAACATGTTAGTTTTAATAAAGATAGGACACCAGTTGTCCCGATTGTTTGCTTATTGATTTGGACCCAAATGATGATATGACCCGATGAATGATTATATGACCCGATAAATGAAACGAAATGGATTATTAAAGTTAGGTTATGTCACTAAAAGTCCCATTAGCATGAATTGTGAACTACCGGGATTTGGTAGACGCTTATGCATATAATAGTACTATTTAGGGAAGATCACCCCAGTTCGCGCCTTGACAGTTGATCCCCGTCGTGCCACATTGATTGGTAAACGAATTTATGTATGAGAAGATTTATATGAGCGTGATTATTGTGACGACATGCTGTTTTATATGGGCAAATGAGTTTCGGGTTAGCTACCCGTTGTTTGTTATAGTAAGGTAGTAATTTCATGCGGCTTATAATAATCCAATAACAAAAATACTGCTATACGCATCGAATTACAATATATTACCTGACTAGCAATACGGGGTCTTATTATTGATATTATGTTCGTGTTTTGGTTTTACATAACCATATTCATATAACGGTTTTTATTTAACTTTATACATCGTTATAAAACGTATTGTATGATGTTTTTACGACATTGGTTCGTATAATGGTTTTGAAGGCAAAAGCCTATAGATGATTTACAACAAAGATTTGTATAAAATGTTTTTGGCTTATTTTATGGCCTACGACAAAGAATTGTACAAAATGATTTTCGGTAATAAATCTTATACCGATGATATATTAATGGATTTCATTAAACTCTATGAATTCACTCGGCGTTTTCGCTGACCTTTTCTTTTAACATGTTTTATCTCAGGTACTTGAAGGTAATTCTCGGGAAGACGACAAGAATTTATGACTCGCAATTAAATAACAATTTCCATTCAAATGCTTTGTAAAACTTGTATGAAATACTAGACTTGGGACCTATGTAAATTTAATTTTTATGAATGGAAAATGCTTTACTATTAAACGACGCGATTTTTAGCGTTGTCTATGATTTGAGTAATGTGCTATCCCGTAACACCAATGACTCTGCCGCTGAACTAAAGTATGAATATTTGGTGGTGTTATAGCAGATCTTCTTTTGATATGACAATCTTCAAGTCTTCATGAATATCATCTTTGTCTTCAAAATGTGATCTTCTTGTGCCTTGTGAACATTCTTTTGCAGCAACAATATTGTCTTCATATATGATCACTTCCCCTTGAGTGGTAAGAACTCATCTTCTTTGTAAGTTTCTTGAGTTAATACATACACCACATATGTTTTCTTCCCCTTTTGGAATCTCCAAATACGAGTCTTCTTATGAATCAATATTTCTACTTGTATCTTCTCACCTGAAATAAAACAGTTAACAACAAACCAATCTGTAATGGCATCATGATTTTTAGCAAATCATCAGCTATCAACGAACTTGATTTATTCTTTACCAGTTAGCCGTACACTCTGGAATAGCCAATACTTTATTCATAAAGAATAAGGTGTATTGATAACCCCATAATTTTTGGTAAACTGTCAACCATCAACAGATTTGATAATGTCTTTACCTAATACCGTTTGCCCTAGGACTATCCAACTCTTTGTCTCAAAACATGGTGAGTTAGAACTATATATTTTTTAGCAAACTACCAGCTTTCAACAGATTTTAGAAGTCTTTACCACAAACCGTTTGCTTATGGACTAGCCAGTTTTTATGTTTGTTAGACATGGTGAACTGAGAACCATTTGTGAAGTGTGGCCAAAAGTCAAACACTTAAGGCTCTTTTTCAGCTTCTTCTTCTTTTTCCAAATCATTGAGTTACTGTTTAACCATTCTGATCAACTCCAAAGCACCATTAGACTCCCCTGAAACCTCTAGTTGTTGTTCCAACATTCTTTCTAACAACCTTATTCCAAAAGGATATCTTTTCTCTTGAAGCATGTAATAAGTTATATCATCTACATCCAAAGTGTGTATACCACATGATCTATAATACTCCTACAGTAAGTAGGAACCTGATTCTCTAAATCCTTCAACATCTGTTGATCACAATTGTGTGGCTTATACATGAACTTCAATTCATTTTTCAATAGTGATGTTTCTTTTTGACCTTCACTTCCTCCTTGAATAAATCTGTTAAGGTCTTAAATGTCTTGTCTGTCAAGGATATGAAGAATATTCTTCTAGTAACATGAACATCCTAAATGTTCCATCTGTCCTAGTTATTCCATGAACTTCTAATCCTTGTTTCATAGCACCTGTCTACCTTATGATTGATGATTTCTTTCCAAAAATCTTTGTATCAATACATTGGTCTTCAAATTTTACTATCTTCAAGTGCTTTCTACAACTTTCATCATCATCACTATCTTGATCTGTAGACTTTGCCTTTTTCTTGGCTTCTTGCTTGTTCGTGGTTGATCTCTTCCTTTTAATACCTTTGGAGGTTCCTTCAAACTCAATGGATGCCTCCTCTAAATATGTATGTACCGTTCCTTCAAGTACTGTTGACTGTGTATGTATTGCTTGTATATTTTCAGTCTCTTTTTCAACACTTTGAGTTGCATTTCCCTCATCCATCCTTTGATCAGTCTTTGCTTCCTTTGAAACTTCCTTCTCCCTTTTCTTATTTCTAGCATATGTAGTCTTGATAGGTGGAGATGCTTTTTTATGTCCAGTAGTACTTGCATCAAGTCTGGGGGTACTTCCAAATTGTCTTTGTTGTTGCAAATGTTTCTTGACATCTTCAATGTCCATTTTGTCCTTTTCAGATCCAATCTCAACAAAATTCAATTTGCTCCTCTTTTGTTGCTCATACAAAGTCTTTATTTCATCAGAAGTTTTTCTGACTAGTTGAGCATGGGTGAAATGCTTAACCTTCTTGAGGTAAGACATCATTTGATTCCTGATATGCATAGTAGTTGGAGGCTTAACTCTTTCTCTTCTTCTTTTTTTCTACAAAGAATCTTTGTTGCTCCCTTACCAAATCATCTATCAGTTTATGTTTTTCTTCCTCATCATAATCATTTCTTTCTTCAGCTATTAGAGATTCTGCTAGAAGTTCACTTGCCTTTAGTTCAGCCTGAATTCTATCATACTCTGCTATGTTCCATTCTTGATACACTCTTTGAGCTTTAAGCAATTGTTGCTTGGCTGCAAGCTCTTCTTGTAACTCCTCTTCACGCATCTGTGCTTGCAATCTAAGAGCTACTTCTTCATCATGCTCTAATTGATGAAACTTGTTCATGACTTTGCTTACATCATCATCTGAATCACTTTCATCTTTAGACTCAGATTATAATTTCTTTTTGTCCTTATCCTTTAGATTTATCTTAGGTAATTTCTTCAATAATCTTGAAGATCTTCTTTCTTCACCTTCATTGGATCGTTGCTGAATGATAATACCTTTTGTAGTGGGTTGTGAAGCTTGAACTTTCTTACCTTTGTCTTTATCTTTACTGGCAAGATTTTCTTGTTGTGTCTTCATCTCTTATTTTGCTAGCCTTGGTTTCTCAGCTGAGCTCTTCTCTTTGAGATCAAGCAGCACTTGTGCTAATGTCTCATCTTCTCCAAAATATGGAGTTTGGATTTCTTCAGAAGATGGTAGTAAAGTTTTTTCACCAGTGGTACTTGTAGTTGGTTGAGTAGTACTTGGTTCTTCAGTAGTATTTACTTCACCAGTTGTAGACATACTTCTTTCTTCTATCACCAAAGTATCTCCATATACTTTTTCTCCTTTGGAAGTTGTCTTCTCAAAATCTAACTCCTCAGTCTTGTCTGATTCAACATTTATCCTCAATCTTGACAGTACTTAGAAAGACTGTTTCTCATGAAACCAAAATTGTCTTTGTGGCGGAGTTGTAGACATAGGAAACTTAGCAGTTATTTTCTCTAGCTTCTCATAAAAACTACTCCAATTTGCTTGTAGTTTTGGTGATTGAGATTGTGGCTGAGTAACCACCATGTCTTCATTAGCAGATGGTTGTGGTTCCTCATGAGCAGATGGTTGTGGTTCTTTATGTTGAAGCTCCATATCTTTATGCTCCAAACTTGTATTATCCACATCATTATCTATGCCATTGTTAACCTCAAGATTCTTAATGTCATCATCAACTTCAAAATCGATGTCATTACTAGAGATCTTTGTATGAATATCTGAAGAAGGTCCTTGTTCTTCATTATTCCTCCCCTGTATGGTTGCATTCAGTTGCTTCTTCTTGAGTGTCTGAACTTTTGCTTTTTGAGAGCAGCCTTCTGAATTACCCTGTGATGCCTCATCCAAGTAGTGACTTTGTTCCTTAGCTTGGTGAAATTGGCTTCCAATTCAGCAATTGTTTTATCTTGAGCAAGCTTCTCTTTTTGTAGAACATGTACCTGGTTCGACAAGCTTATGCACAAAGCAGTTAAATTTGCAACATCCACCACCTCTGTTGTTGTTGCCTGTGGAGAACCACTAGCAGCAATTGAAGCAGAAGGTGTGTGGATCATCTCATCAGAATTTGGGTGATTACCATCATGATGAGAAGATTGTGTTGGGAATAAAATTAGCTAAGTCTCTCAGATGCTGACAAAGGGGTTTCAGACATTGACAAGAAGAATTGAGGCGCTGACAGGTGAGATGCTGATAAAAATTATCAAGGCGTTGACAAGAAGAATCTTAACACAAAGACAAGGACTAAATCTGCCAATGATGAATTCTTCAAGCTGGTGGACAAAATATGAAGATAAGAATTCAGAATATATTCTTAAATGTTTAAAAGATTTAGTCAATAAGTTATTTGAGTATGTTTATCTTGTGTCTCTTCCTAAAATAGTTGATCTTAGCTTTTTGTACAAGGCTCCTTAAACCTGTAAAAGGAGGCCTTAGGGTTAGATATAAGACACATTCCTTTCACACACCTCTTCCACATATCTCATAACACTTTCATTGTAATCATTCATTGATATTATTAATCAAAGTGAAAGTTTGCTTTACTTTGTTTTGTTCTTTGTTCTAAGTGTTAAATTCCGCATAACACTTAGTTTGATCAATACAACAAAGTTTCTCTACGTATTATACTTGATTCAATCTCGGTAATACAAAGCTAAATCGATCTAAGTTTGGGATCAACAAGTGGTATCAGAGCTTGTTGAGAAACTTTGATTTGAAGAACGAGATCTAATACCGTGAGGTGAACCAGGCTAAGGAAGAAGGTGAAGAAGAATCTGATGATGTTTTCAGTCAAAGCCAAGTCTACTTCAAGTTCCACAAGTTCCAATTCTTCTTCATGTTCTGATAATGAGGTATGTGATGACTCTTCTTGTAGGTTAAATACTGAAAGACTTAATAAAGAAGTTTTAAAATTGAAATCGGATGTTTTAGACGTAAATGCTAGACTTTCAAATTATCAAGTGGCACTTATTCAAACTGAAAAGACTGTGTCAGAGTATAAGAAGATGGAGTTTGACCTACAAGATCAAATCAATATTTTAACTCATGATTTGAATGCTAATATTGAGGTTAGAAACATCATGGAGAGAGCCAATGGTGTTTTACAAGCTAAGTTAGATGAGGCTATAAAAAACAAAGATAATGTAGATCTTAAAATCCAAAGATTTGATAAAGCTTCACAAACCGTAGAAAAATGTGTTAGTGAAAAAAGAGATTCTAGGGACATGTCTGGGATTGGGTTGAAAGAATATATGGTTGTTATACCACCTGCTGGGAACTTCTATGGTGTCCATAGAAAGGATCTCTCTTGGACTGGTATTCCAGAACTCCAAGAAGTGGAATTTATTCCTCCACCTAGAGTCCTTTCTCTAGTTAAGGAATATCAACAAAAGGTTATTGACCTATAAGAGTGGAAGAAGGCTAACCCCACTTTGTTTGTTAAGGGTGGGATGCTTAGTGAGAGTCCATTTGTGCCTACACCCATTAAGAGTCCAGTAGTATCTACACCTATCACTGTGACCAATCCATCACTGGAAAAGCTGTTAATCTTGGCTCCCCAATTAAGAAACAACCTAGTGTTAAATACGCTGAAATGTATAGGAAAACTAGGTCATTCAAAAGCCAAGCAAGTGTTAATGGGACATGGTTTTATCAGTCTAAGCCTAAGTTTGTGTCCAAAAAGGCTTGTTACTCATGTGGGAGCTTCTCACATTTGGCCTATAATTGTGTGAGTGAATACAATTCATTCGCTGACAATAGGTCATCCAATGTCAACCATAGAACTTTTTTCCACACTAGACCACAGGCTACTAGACCAGCTCCTTTCTTCTCTAAGGCAGCTAATACCCAAGGTCAAAGACCCTTTCAAAAGACCAACACTTGGTCTAATAGACAGCGGGTTCCTGTAGCAAACCCTAATTTAGGCGCCGACAAGAACAAATTCAGCGCTGACAGGAACAAATTCAACGCTGACAGGATCAAATGCAACGCTGACAGCTCCAAGTTTGGTATGAAAATGCCACAACTAGCTGATGTCAGACCTTATGTTAGACCAAATAAACAAAGATACTTGGTTAATAAGGGTCAAGGGTCTAAAGCATCATCTCACTTAACATGGAAACCTAAACAAGAGCAAAACTCCAATTTTAATGGTATTTCAATGAGTTGCAATAGATTTAAATATCTTGAGAAGGTCATTACTAGACTCATTGGAACAAATTGGGTGATTACGTCCCAAAGGGATGAACAGGGATTTGTGGTAAAGAATAAGTCCACTCTAGTTGAACAACTAGACAGATCCAAGTCTGACAAGGTTTGGATCTCCAAAGAAAACTAATTTGTTTTCTTTTTGAGCAGCCTATCCAAAAGCAGGTTAATGATCAAGGATATTGGGATATTGGATGCTCAAGGAACATGCATTGTTGGTCTTTCCACTGTTATTATTTTTCTCTATTGACATGTTATCTCTACCTATTATCATGGGAAAGGTAGTATCTGTAGGTGTGTTTTTTGTCTAACTATGCAGGAATGTGGAGCTACATTTAGATGGATACAAAGTTGCAAACTTTTATTTATGATGGTTGGAATGTTTACATTCTTATCTTGAGATAAAAATTTTCTTCTTCACATATAATGATTTGTATGCTTCTGTTAAGGGGAGGTAAACCTTTAGGTTTTTGGGTACTCTTAGAGCACTCTTGCACAATTCTAGATTGTGTCCACTGGTGAGTACGAGTTAGTTTACTAAATCGTGAGGCACTGTAGCATGCAAAGTTGATATACTTTGCAAGCTGCCAAGACTTTTTGACCTAGAATTAGGTGTGGTCGTATGGGTGACTTGGGGTAGATATATTTTTGGACTTACTTGGGGAGTTGCAAAGGTTTTATATAAATTAACTTTCTCTATGGGGCATTTGTGAACAAAGGACTCTAGATTTCATGTGTGTCTATCATACTTTTGCATCTGTGTATGCATGAACAGTGTTTGTCACTCTTGCTTATTAGAGTCAAGTTAATTTCCTTAGGATTATTACCTTTGTTTATGTTCTAACTAAAGTTTTCTACATTCTCAAGTCCATTTTATGCTATGACATCGTAGTTGGTGTCATGTATAAACTTCTTTATAGTCCCAAAATGTTTCATCACCCTTTCATTTTTAAGAATTTTTGGATGTCTGAGAGCCTAATGATCATTCAGATGTATTTCCTAGTGATTAACATCTAGTAGCAGCATAGATCACTTTCACAAAGTGTATAGTGTTATGGAGATGGCTGAGACTATTGGCACTAGCTTTAATGCAGGTCAAGTCAGTCTTATCATCAGTAAGTCCATCCCCATGTGACAATCCGTCAATTTATGGTTAATATTTTATTCTCAGATATTATTTAAAAACATTATTTTAATGTTATATTATGAACTCACTTATTTTTGGGAAGTAATTTGGATTTACGTCTTGAAGTAGCGTCGACTACGTCTAAACCGGAGGATTCAACGTTACGTGCTTACGTTTACATACACCGTCTTTGGTGACAGTCCGACATTTCAGAAAATAAATTTATCCGTGAATATTATTTTGGAGTTTTAAATTTGTGTTGGTTCATAAACTCACAAATTTACGAGAAGAGATTAGGACTTACGATTTTAATTTAACGTCCTTTACGACTAAACCAGAAACCTTAGGATTACGTATTTACGTTTTCAAACTCCGTTTTTGATGAGACACTTTTTATTAGATTCGTTTTGTGCCGTTGATTTATAATTTATAAAAACGTTTTTCGTAAAATGACCCGAGGGCACGCAAATCGAGGAAACTAGAATCGAGGAGTACCCGTAAATAATTGGGGATGAGACAAAAACAAGTTTTGCCCCACCCCCACACATGGGACGGCCACATTGTGACACCACATTAACCATGTGTCAAGTCTTACACAAGTTGCTTACACATGTTAAGTAAGCTTAACTTGTAAGCTTTTACACCTCAAAAACCACTAGCTAAAGCCATTCTCCCATTATTCAACATGCAAACCACACACATTTTCTCTCTTGCTCTCTCTTTGTGCCGTCCAACAAACACCATCAAACACCCAATCATACAAAAATTAACCACAAAATCTCATGTTATTCATACATAAGTTGAAGCCCTTTTGAAGCCCTATTGATTGGTGGTGATTATAACATCCAAGGAGGAGTTTCTATGGAGTCTTGGGGCTGATTTTCCACAAGGAGTTCATGAAGATAGGTGGTCTTGAAGATGGTATTGGTTTATCACAAGTTTCTCCATCAAAATCCATGTTTTGATCACAACCTACATCATCATGGTGGTATAAAGATAGTTCTTCCCATCCTCTTGTTAATTTTGATTATGTAATCATGTATTTTCTTCTTAAATGTATATATGTATGATGATATATGATGATAAAAATATTATGTGGGGATTTGGTGTTGATAATCATGGGTAAAAAGATGAAAAACTATATATAAAAATGGTTAATCTTGCTTAATTTAGTAGGCTGTATAAAACAGTAAAGAATCATATGATGGACTGATAAAATGGCATGAATAAATTAATATAAAGTAAGTAATATGTCTTGTACACATGTGAGAGTTGGCCATGCAATGGAATCATTAGGATGAGTGAGATATGATCAAAACAAGTTTAGAGTGCAAATCTGAGTACACTGTTTTGGACGAATTTTATAAAATACTTAGAGGCTGATTCAACAGTGGCCATAGAAGAGTTAAATGGAGCAAATATCATGTAGTTTATGTCATAAAAATTTGAGCTTCTATCTCCATATAGAACTCTAGATATGGCTGTTTTGGTGAACATGAAAGTAAAAATCAGATTTTGAGAAATTAAAGTATAATAGTATTATATAAGCACTCAAATAAAAATAGTATAAAATGTGAATTAAAACCCACTAACTTATATAATACATTTATATAAATAGGTATAAGGATAAATAAATGGACATTTTATAAAAATGGTAGTTTGATAATTTTTATAAGTTATAAAACTATAAACATGATTTTTACGACTTTTTCGGCTATTACCGTAAAATTAACGTTTTTCGCCAATTAAAACTTAGACGGTTGGACCCGTCTAATGTAAACTTTTATAAACTCATATACTGATATATAAACATATATAACAAGTAAAAACCGATAAAACCCGAACTATATAACATACGGACATTAACGGGCTAAGTTAACGTTATTGGACTAATAATACAACAAAATGGACTAAAACACTTATAAACTTATTTATTGGGCTTAACCCATTTGGGCCCAACATGTAAAGTACAAATACTGATAATAAAAGTATGAAATGGATTAATACAAGTTAATAAACTTATAATAGGCTTATTGGACCTAAAACACGTAAATAGGTAAAACTAGTAAACTAGTAAGAAGTCACCAATACATAAACACAAAAATGAGTGAATGAGAATATATAAACCCACTTGATCATCATATGTATATAATCATCATATGTATACATAATTGTTATTTTTATAAAGTCATTGGACAAGAGTCTAAGACGAGTATTATTTGTCTAGGTTTCCGTGATTGAAGCACGTACCGTACGTCCGAATTGCCGATAACCCGCCTTCCCACATCAACTGAGTTCATAGCCTCGCACTCTTTTAAATATTTTTATGAAATATTTTATAAACCCGCGAGGGAGATAACATGTTAGTTTTACTAAAATAGGACACCATTTGTCCCGATTGTTTGTTTGTTGATTTGGACCCGAATGATTGTATGACCCGATGAATGAATAAATGACCCGATAGATGAAATAAAATGGATTATTAAAGTTAGGTTATGTCACTAAAAGTCCCATTAGCATGAATTGTGAACTACCGGGATTTGGTAGACGCTTATGCATATAATTGTACTATTTGGGGACGATCACCCCAGTTCGCGCCTTGACGGTTCATCCCCGTCGTGCCACATTGATTGGTAAGCGAATTTATGTATGAGAAGATTTACATAGCGTGACCTTTGTGACAACACGCTAATTTAGATGGGCAAATGAGTTTTGGGCTAGCTACTCGTTGTTTGTTGTAGTAAGGTAACAATGTCATGCGGCATATAATAATCCAATTAACGAAATACTGCTATACGCACCAAATTACGATGTATTGCCTGACTAGCAATACGGGGTCATACTATTGATATTATGTTCGTGTTTTGGTTTTATATAACCATATTCATATAACGGTTTTTATTTAATCTATACAACGTTATAAAATGTATTGTATGATGTTTTTACGACATTGGCTCGTATAATGATTTTTAAGGCAAATGCCTATATTATGATTTTCGATAAGGATTAGTATAAAAATGATTTTGGCTATTTTATGGCCTATTACAATGATTTGTACGAAATGATTTTTGGTAATAATTTTATACCGATGTTATATTGATGAATTTTATTAAACTCTATGAATTCACTCGGCGTTATCGCTGACCTTTTCTTTTAACATGTCTTATCTCAGGTACTTGAAGGTAATTCTCGGGAAGACAATAAGAATTCAAGGCCCGCACTTAAATAACAAATTTCCATTCAAATGTTTTGTAAAACTTGTATGAAATACAATGACTTGGGACCTATGTAACCTTGATATTTATGAATGGAAATGTTTTATTATTAAACAACGCGATTTTTATGCGTTGTCTATGATGTGAGTAATGTGCTATCCCGTAACACCAACTAGTCTTCCGCTGTATTGAGTTGTATAAATTTGGGGGTGTTACACCCCATGTCCTATGAATCAACATTGAGGATTCATTTCCCAAATGTGGATGAGGACAGTATGAAACCTTTGACATTAATGGAATTGACGAAAATCTGTATTAGCTTGTAAAAGCATAATACAGAAATGGTACAAATTGTCAAGGATCACTGTTTTGAACTGATAGACTTGTTGTTTTGGAAGCTGATGCAAGGAGGACGTTCTTGGTTCCGTCCTTGAATATTGATCTTGGAGAGGAGTCTTAAAAAGGGGAGGAGCAATCGAATTTGAGTGACAAAAGTAATAAAGAAAGCTCCAAAGAGTCTACAGGTGCTGAAGATGATTAAGACCAAGTAAAGGCTGACTATATAAGTGATTGACTTTTCGAAATTTATTATTACTCAAATTCAGGGATAAGTATATTTGTAAGAATCCTCTCTGTATGTTTTATTTTATTCAAAAACTTGATTACTAGAGTAGATATCAAGTTTAGGGGAGGATTGTTGGGAATAAAATTAGCTAAGTCTCTCAGACGCTGACAAAGGGATTTCAGACGTTGACAAGAAGAATTGAGGAGCTGACATGTGAGACGCTGATAAGAATTATCAAGGCGTTGACAAGAAGAATCTTAACACAAAGACAAGGACTAAATCTGCCAATGATGAATTCTTCAAGCTGGTGGACAAAATATAAAGATAAGAATTCAGAATATATTCTTAAATGTTTAAAAGATTTAGTCAATAAGTTATTTGAGTATGTTTATCTTGTGTCTCTTCCTAAAATAGTTGATCTTAGCTTTTTGTACAAGGCTCCTTAAACCTATAAAAGGAGGCCTTAGGGTTAGACATAAGACACATTCCTTTCACACACCTCTTACACATATCTCATAACACTTTCATTGTAATCATTCATTGATATTATTAATCAAAGTGAAAGTTTGCTTTACTTTGTTTTGTTCTTTGTTCTAAGCGTTAAATTCCGCATAACACTTAGTTTGTTCAATACAACAAAGTTTCTCTACGTATTATACTTGATTCAATCTCGGTAATACAAAGCTAAATCGATCTAAGTTTGGGATCAACAGATTGTGAATCTCCAGATGGTTGGGGGCTCTGGTTAGAAGGAGTTTGCTGAGAAGCACTAGCTGAGCTAGGTTCCTCACCTTCTTGATTAGCTGGTTGGGCTAACATACTAGCAAATAATGGTGTTATTGTCCCTGAAAAAGAGATATCATTCTATATCAAGAAAGAAAAGGTTCTCTTGGTTTAAAGAGGGAACATCCCATGTATTTGTTAATGCTGGTAGGTTGGGGATTTGGTCATTAACTAAAGCTTGAATGAATCTTGGGTACATTAAAAACTTTTTAGACCCTTCCAAATTCCTAGTCATGCCTTCAAAAATTAGTCTTGAAAAATTAAAAACTCTATTATTTGTTAGACAAATATCAGTTGATGCCAAAGCAGCAGGAATTTGATCAAAAGATGTACTTTTTGAGCTTAAACAATGAATTATAGCATGAAAAAGTAATTTCCATTGTTGTGAAAATAAAACTTTAAAGAAAGTAAGACTTTCCCTACCACCTTCATAACCCATGGCTGCAAGGTCATCATGTATCTCGGTATTAGTCAACATACTAGTTCCATTTGCATCATCAAGTCTTAAACTAGCCCTAAGTAGTACTTCAGTGTTCAGTCACATAAATATTTCTATGATTAACCCTAGCCCTTATGCAAGGTTGATTGTGACGAGTACCTAAGACAGTAGTATTCCAAAATTGTGTAACAATAGGAATAGAGACAACAGGACTTACAGTAAGTTCAAAATGTACATGACTTTGAGAGAGAAAGTTAAGGGTGCGTTTAGTTGGAAAACATTTTCTATTTTTTATTTTGTAGAAAAAGAAAAGGGATTTCTTTTTCCATAAAACACTTAAAAATTTAGAAAACGCGCTTAGTTGGAGAAATTTGTGTTTTCTATTTTCCAAAACTATAAAGGAAACAAAGGGGGAAATGAATTTTTTATGTCTAAAGGAAAACTTAGAAAACAAAAAAAAGGAGTTTTTTTGTTGTGTGCAAAAGGGTAAAACATGGATTTTGCATTTTCTAGAAAATATTTCTAGAAAACGATGATTTGAACGCGTTTTCTATTTTCCTTGTTTTCTAGAAAATATTTTGTAGAAAACAGAGTGTTTTTCATCCAACTAAACGTAGCCTAAGTATCTCATGAAAACAAGAGAATCATCATTCTGAGTAAGATTAGCAACCTGGTTTTGCTTAGAGATCACTTGTAGAGCAGCCATTAGTATTTTTAATGATCGAGAATTGGAGAGAAGGTTATAGAATCGAGGTATAAAAATAACAGATTAGGTGAATCAATTGTATAATTGGGGTTTGTATTTATATGAATAACAAACCCAAGCGCGAAGAAACCGCCAAATTTACAAAAGAGACCCTCAACAGTACAACGGTTATGTAGCGGTACATGGAACATATACGGTACTTCAAATTTGCCTAGTGGTACTAATAAGTGTGAAAACACTTATCCTTTTACCACTTATTTCCAATAATAACAAGACCAAAACGTGTATTTTATGTCGTAAAAGTCGGAATTATGCGTGGTTAGTGTTTTTATTGTGTTTTAGGACCAAAAGATGCAAAAGGAAGAAACATGGGCTATCACGGGCTTTTATCGAAGAAAAAAAGACTAACGACGAAGTCAAAAGATCGAGAATGCAAAAAGAACGGAAGTCCAAGGCCTATTCTGAAGATTTATCGAAGAAAAAGTCTAAAGACGGAAGTTTAATGAAGTCGAAGAACTCAAGTCTAATTATAGAAGAAAATTATAAGACAAGTTCAACTAATATCGACTAATCCCGAGACGACGTCGAGAAAGACAAAGAAATTAAGTCGAGTCGAGACGAGAAGAAAGAAATAAGATAGCTTAAGCATGTAATCTCCCCACCTCCTATAAATACCCTCCTAATATGTCATTATGAGGGTGTTAGGTGGTTAATTTTTAGTTGTAGTTTTTTTTAGTTTTCAAGTTTGTCTTAAGTTTTCTTCTCTCTAGTTTTTCAAGTTTATCAACTTTAATCTTGTAATCATTTGATTTTAATCTTTAATCAATCAAGCTTATTTTCTTAATTCTCATTCTACCTTTCTTAATTTTTTACTAAATCTTGATAATCATGTAGTTGTATCTTAATCTTGTTGATGGTTTGATTATGTAGCTTATTTGATTGCACTTATAAAATTGGTGATATTAAAACCTTTTATATAAAAAGTGCTTATTTCTTTAATCTTAATGCTTAATAGTTTTTAAAAATAAGTTGATTTGGTTAAGTTTAAATAAGTTTATATAAAAAGTTGTTTTTTGATTTCTAGCTTAGTTAGTGTTTTAAAAGTTTTTAAATTCTAGCTTATTCATCTTTTTCTAAAAATCTTTTGGTTTAACTTATGGCAAAGTGCTTATTGGGATATAGCTTATTTTCCAAGTCTCGGATTCTTAAAACCCTCTTATTCCGGATAAGGAAAAAAATTCCTTATTCCGGATAAGAATCGTTGTAGCTACGTTTTGCGGATAAGCATCATTAGTCTAGTATTCCGGATAAGACTCCTAGATCTTTTCCAGATAAGCTTCGTTTGTTACATATTCCGAATAAGCCACGTTTTCCGGATAACCGATTCCGGATAAGGATTGTTTGGGTATTGCGGATAAGGATTTTGGTCGTTTTCCAGATAAAGGTAAAGAAGTGTATTGTGGATATGTCACTTAGTTTTTATTCCGGATAAGCTCTCGGTGAAGGATTTCGGATAATCTTAACAAGTTCATTCCGGACAATTATTCCGGATAAGTCATTCCGGATAAGCTTCCTTAGTTTATTCCGGGTAAGCCCAAGAAGAGATATTCCGGATAAGCATCGTTTCTTCATTATTCCAGATAAGCCTTCATTGTCATTTATTCCGGATTAGCTGCATCAATTTATTACGGATAAAGGTTTTGCCCAGCATTCCGGATAAGTCTCCCAACTTATTCCGGATAACCCTTCTGATCACAATCCGGATATTATTCCGGATAAGGTTCTTTACTTTCAGTTTTTGAATTTTACTTTTCCCGCCTTTTTACTTAGAAATATTTTAACTTGTCTTGCTTTAATTCACTCTTTAAAGTTTACATTTTTATAAGTTCTAATCATTTACTTCTCAATTTTTAAAGTCTTCATTTTTAGTTTTAAATTTTCAAGCTTTCATTTTCATTTATTTACTCAACGACATTTTCATTTTTAGTTTAAAATAGATAACCAAACATTTTTATTTTCCACCAAGAACAATTGAATCGCACTTTCAACCAGTAATCAATTCGAATAGAACGGAATAACGAATTTTGAGACATTTAGTAAATCTATGTATTAAATGGCGCCGTTGCCGGCTCTTTTCGTTAAGATTAACGGTTTTAAGTGAGAGACGCGTTGGATTTTGGGATCCGTTCATTTTTGAACGTTATTTTCCTTGCTTTAAAAATTTTCAAAAATCCTAAAAATATAAAATTTTCAAAAATACAAAAAAATAGAAAAACATATAAAAACCAAAAATATTTATTGTCTATTTTGTTTTTCCTTTTGTAGGTGTGCATGCGTACTCGTGCTCGTAAGAAGAAAGTAGCTCAAGTCGAAGTCATTACTCAACCTATTGTCACCATGGACAATCAACCAATGACCGAGCTTTTGCAGTCGCACGTAGAAGGCAACACCGATGAAATTGTCATACCTGAGATTGGAGCCAACAATTTTGAACTCAAATCTGGCTTTATACAAATGGTCTCTGCTCAACCCTTCTTGGGGCGTTCACTTGATGATCCTCATGACCATATTAAAAGGTTTCTTCAACTCACCAATACGGTTAAGTACAATGGGGTATCACAAGAAGTGATTCGCTTGCAACTCTTTCCTTTCTCCTTAGAGGGACAAGCCCGACATTGGCTTGATAAGGAACCGCCACAAAGTATTCTTACGTGGATGGATTTAGAGACCAAGTTTATCAACTACTTTTTCCCACCCTCACGTACTACCGCTTTGCGGAATGAAATAATTACCTTTGAACAAAAGTACGGTGAGTCATTTAGTGAATCTTGGGACCGTTTTAAGGAACTTATAAGAAAGTGTCCACAACATGGTTTAACAAAAGTACATCAAATCAATACTTTTTACAATGGTTTAAGCATGAATGACCAAGATTCACTAAATAGTGCCTCGGGGGGGGGGGGGGGGGGGGTAATATTTTGGTTAAGTTTTCTAATGCTGCTTGGGACATTATTGAGAACAAATCTAGAGTGCAAACCAAGAGTGTTAGAACTAATGTAGCAAGTGCTAGTACTAGTGATGCCGACAAAAGAATTGATAAGCTTACTTCGCTTGTTGAATCGCTTGCTTTACAAACTGCCAACAATGCCAAACAATTCAATGCGCAAGCTAATGTTTTGAGCCAATCATGTGAAATATGCGGGGGATCCCACTCATACACCGATTATCCTTCGACTCAAGATAATCCGGAAAATGTGTATGCCGCCAATGGTAACTTTGCTACAGGAAGCTATCAAGCACGTCCTCAAGGTGACCGCAACTTGCTCAGCTATCGCTCAAACAACTTTCTTTCACCACCCGGTTTTCCCCCACAAAACCCAAACAACCTTAATCGCAACAATCAAAACCAACCACGTGCTCCAAATCAATATCAAAACCAAAGAAACCCATATCCACCTCAAAGAAACAACCAAGTTTACCAACAACCTGCTTATCAACCACCTGCCTACAATACTCTTACTCCAACCCAACCTGCCACATTTAATCACGGTGTTGAAACCTACATGAGGACTAATGATGCGATAGTGCAAAATATTCAGCGGCAAATGGCCAACATGAAAGCAGATATGGTGAAGCAAGGGAATGATCTTCGAGCTGATATGCGGAACACTTTGGCAAGTCAAACGAATGACTTGAGGAACATGATGGCTAGTTTCTTCCCAAGTAATCAAACCTCTGGTTCGGGTTCTCTTCCGAGTAACACCATTGCTAATCCCAGAGGGGAGATGAAAGCAATCACCACTCATAGTGGAAAAGGTTTAAAGGAACCCGAGCTTCCTACACCTACACCGGTGATTGTGACAAAGGAAAACGAGTCTCCTTCTCCAGTTCCACCACCTTCTATTTCTACAACACCTCCAGCTTCTACTTCCACCCCTCCACCACCCAAGGTTGTGAGTGAGAATTCCATACCAAAGCCTTCATCTCAACCCAATATACCTTATCCTTCAAGGTTGAGGAAAGAGAAATTGAAGAACAAGGATGATATTCAGGTTTCTAACTTTCTCAAAATGTTTAAACAACTGAATTTCAATATTTCCTTTGCTGAGGCTCTCGCTCACATGCCGAAATATGCAAAAATGTTTAAAGATCTTCTCAGTGATAAGGAGAAACTCCTCAACATCGCTCAGACCCAACTTAACGAGAATTGCTCTGCAGTCCTATTAAGGAAATTACCCACCAAACTTGGTGATCCGGGTCGTTTCTTGATTCCTTGCAACTTACCTGGGGTAGAGATTTGTATGGCCCTAGCCGATCTAGGTGCTAGTATAAACTTAATGCCTTTAAGCGTTTGGAAACAATTGTCTCTACCCGAGCTAGTCCCCACCCGAATGACATTGGAGTTAGCTAACCGTACGGTTGCTTACCCAGTGGGGATAGCCGAAGACGACTTCGTCGGTGTCGACAAATTCACCTTTCCGACGTATTTTGTTGTCGTTGACTATGAGATGGATCCCCGTGTTCCATTAATCGTTGGACGTCCATTCCTGAGGACCGGTCGCACTCTTATTGATGTAGCTGCTGGCGAATTAATCATGAGAGTTGGTGACGATAATATCGTCTTCAACATGGGTAAACTTTCTAAGCAGCCTTCTGAAAATGGGAGCGTTAATTTCATTGACGTTCTTGATGAGGCTTGTGAAGAAAATTTCAAAGACGCTTGTAAAAGTGGTTCTTCTTCTCTACCCATTGTTGAGACCGTTGCCTCTATTGCTCCATCACTAACTCCATTTGGAGAAAGTGATTTCATCTTGAAAGAATTTGAAGCAACTTTGGGAGATGTGGACTTGCAATATGACAATTCTCCCTCCAATTGGGATGAAGACATTCGTACCATTGAGAAACTTCTCAATGAGGACCGTATTTCTCCACCATCTCCTAAGGACATCTCTATCGATGAACCAAATTTGACTACGCCTTCTATCGAAAATCCTCCGGATTTAGAGCTTAAGGACCTACCGTCTCATCTCGAGTACGTTTTCCTTGAAGACAACAAGAAGTCACCCGTCATCATCGCTAAGGACTTGAAAGAGGAAGAAAAATCCCGACTGATCGCCGTGATGAAGAATCACAAGAAGCGATTGCTTGGAAAATTTCCGATATTCGTGGAATTGATCCTCACTTTTGCACACATAAAATTCTCATGGAGGACGACTTTAAACCCACTATTCAAAGCCAAAGAAGGGTGAATCCTAAGATCCATGACGTTATCAAAAAAGAGGTTATCAAACTTCTTGATGCGGGAATGATCTACCCTATCTCGGATTCACCGTGGGTTAGTCCCGTCCATTGTGTGCCTAAGAAAGGCGGAATCACCGTTGTGCCTAATGAAAACAACGAGTTGATTCCTACTCGTCTCGTTACAGGGTGGAGAGTTTGTATAGACTATCGCAAACTCAATGATGCTACGAGAAAGGATCATTTTCCCCTCCCTTTCATGGACCAACTGCTTGAACGTCTAGTGGGTAATGACTATTAATGCTTTTTAGACGGTTTCTCTGGGTATTTTCAAATTCCCATCGATCCCAAAGACCAAGAGAAAACCACATTCACTTGTCCTTACAGAACATTTGCTTATAAAAGAATGCCTTTCGGCTTATGCAATGCTCCTGGGACATTTCAAAGGTGTATGATGGCTGTCTTCCATGACATGGTTGAAGAAACTATGGAAGTCTTCATGGATGATTTCTCGGTTTATGGTGATTCTTTCTCTCATTGCCTTGCCAATTTGGAACGCATGCTTAAGCGGTGTGAAGACACTCGCCTTGTTCTAAATTGGGAAAAATGCCATTTCATGGTAAAAGAAGGCATTGTGCTTGGACATAAAATCTCTAAAGCCGGTCTTGAAGTTGACCGTGCTAAAGTGGATGTCATAGCCAAATTACCTCCACCTTCAACCGTGAAGGGTGTGAGAAGTTTCCTTGGTCATGCGGGCTTCTATCGTCGATTCATCCAAGATTTTTCTAAAATCGCTCGCCCGATGACCCACCTCTTGGAAAAAGATACTCCTTTCATCTTTTCCAAAGAGTGTCTTGAATCCTTCAATCTTCTTAAGGATAAGCTAACTAAGGCACCGGTCTTGGTTACCCCTAATTGGGAGCTACCTTTTGAGTTGATGTGTGATGCTAGCGACTTTTCTATTGGAGCGGTTTTGGGCCAAAGAGTGAACAAACACTTCCAACCAATCCATTATGCTAGCAAGACAATGACAGGGGCTCAATTGCATTATACCACTACCGAAAAAGAGCTTTTAGCCGTAGTGTATGCTTTTGAGAAATTCCGCCCCTATCTTGTGCTTTCCACCACCATCATTTACACCGACCATTCCGCCTTGAAATACTTGTTGACCAAGCAAGATGCTAAACCGAGACTCCTTCGTTGGGTTTTGCTCCTACAAGAATTTAAAATCAAAATTCGTGATAAAAAGGGAGCGGAAAACCTAGCCGCGGATCATCTAAGTAGACTTGAGGATCCTTATTAAGGGGATCATCCGAAACAAGAGATCAATGACTCTTTTCCCCTTGAGGCCTTAATGTCTTTTAACTCCAATCTTGATGACACCCCGTGGTTTGCGGACATTGCAAACTACTTAGCGGGTGGAATTCTCAAGGAAAGGTTAACGTCCCAACAAAAGAAAAAGTTCTTCAAAGATATTGAACATTATTTCTGGAACGACCCTTACCTCTTCAAACAATGTGCGGATCTTGTCATTCGTCGATGTGTTGATGGGCCGACAGTGGTACAAATCCTTGACGCTTGCCATAAAGGACCCACCGGCGGTCACTTTGGTCCCAATTACACCGCGAAGAAAGTATTCGACTCTGGATTCTATTGGCCCACCATTTATCGTGACGCTCACCAAATGGTTAAGCATTGTGATGCTTGCCAACGCCAAGGCAAGATCACACATAAAGATGAGATGCCTCAAAATTTCATACAAGAATGTGAAATCTTTGATGTATGGGGTATCGACTTTATGGGGCCATTTCCATCATCCAAAGGGAACAAGTACATCCTCGTAGCCGTTGACTACGTTTATAAATGGGTTGAAGCTAAGGCTCTTCCTACGAACGATGCGAGGGTGGTTGTGAACTTTCTGAAGCAGCTTTTTGCCCGATTCGGTGTTCCTCGTGCTATAATCAGTGACCGCGGGACTCATTTTTGCAATGATCAATTTGCACGAGTCATGGCTAAGTACGGTGTCCATCACCGTCTTTCCACCGCTTATCATCCCCAAACTAATGGGCAAGCCGAGATATCTAACCGCGGATTGAAGCGAATTCTGGAGCGTACTGTGGGAGAGCATCGTGCCTCGTGGGCCGATAAGTTAGATGATGCTTTGTGGGCTTTCCGTACCGCATATAAGACTCTGATTGGTTGTACACCTTATCGTCTTGTGTACGGGAAAGCATGCCACCTCCCTATTGAGCTGGAACATAAGGCATACTGGGCTTGAAGTGGGCTAACTTCGACATCAACAAAGCCGGTGATCTTCGGAAGATTCAACTCAACGAGCTTAATGAACTGAGGAATGAAGCTTACGAGAACTCACTGATCTACAAGGCGAAGACCAAGATCATCCATGATGCAAGGATTAAGAACCGAGAGTTCCACGTTGGTGATCAAGTATTACTTTTTAACTCTCGGTTGAAGATCTTCTCGGGCAAGTTGAAGAACCGCTGGTCTGGTCCATTCAGCGTCGCCAAAGTCTTTCCCTATGGCACCATTGAGCTTTCTCAGCCAAATGGGCCAAATTTTAAGGTGAATGGCCAGCGCGTGAAGTTGTACTTTGGTGAGTACATCTCTCATGAGATGATTCCATCCCTCACCACGTTTCCCATGAACTAGTTTTGGGTCGAGTCAGGCTCGTGACTCGGTTATCAAAAACAAGCGCTTCTCGGGAGGCAACCCGTTGATCTATCCTTTACCGTTTTCATAATAAGTGTAGGGGGAGCCCCATATGTGTTTGTTGTTTTGTTTCTTCTTCTGTGCAGGATTAAAGCTTCAAAGATCCATTCTCGATGACTTTTGACGAACCGTGATCTCGTGTACCCGTCTTCCCGGTTCTATCCTAAACTGTCGTGATTCAATATTTCATATCTGATATGTTCACATTGAAATCACTATAGTTGTCCTTTCCTTAGCAAGATTTAAACAAAGTGCACAATGTCTTAAGTGTAGGGGAGTTTACTCCCACGTGCTTAAACATTGAGGACAATGTTTATATCAAGTGTAGGGGGGACTTCTATCGAAGTAAGTGGTCTTTTCCATGAATTTGTCCTCATTTCAACCGGAAAATTTAATTTTTCGACATTTTTCAAAATTTTTAATCTATTTTGGCCTAGTAATATAGTAGTATTTTCCTTTGTTATCGTTATTTGCCTTCCTTGCTAAAATATTTTTTTTTTCAAAGTTCATGAATATTTTGACTCAACCCGAGTTTACTTATCTAAGTTTACTCTAGCTAGTATCCTTAACGTGTTTAAGTCAAGTTTTGCTAGGCTTTTATATAGGGAACTTTAAAACGCGAAAGTCTTAACTCTCACGGGTTAAGAACAAGAACTTTTTGAAAGTTCCTATAATTGATCCTAAAGAGTTGTTTATCAAGGGAACTTTAAAATGCGAATTCTAAACTTGAAAAAGTCTAAGAGTTTGCAAGATCCTATAGATGACTCGAAAACCCAAAACTTTGATTTATTTGGCTAAGCATCCACGAGTCTCATTCCTTGAGATTTAAATGATGGAGAACGAGAGATGATAGAGTCAATTATAAGTTTGGTATTCTTTCGTGAATTTATGTGAGTTGATTATAAGCTTTTTCTCCCATCGCTTGCTAATAAATTTATCTGTAATAAATAAGGTTGTACGATTTGAAAAGTTACTTAGCTTCTAGCACAAGATCGTTTAAAAGTTGCTCGGTATTAATTAGATTTCATAGCCAAGGCATAACTTATGGAAGCAGGATGCGAAGATTGGCGAGTCCGAAAAGGCCCTAACAAGGCATGAGGGCTACATTCTGTTGCTAAAGATCCCAAAAGTGATGTGAAGAATCATTTATCGAAGATCAATATGAAGGATCGAGACACACGACGAAAAGAAAATACTCCCCTAAAGATCATGGAGAAGTCTATCCGAAAAGACCCTAACAAGGCATGAGGATAAATAGATCCAAGTCCTAAAAGGAGGCGGATCGTTGTATATCAAAGTCCAAAATAAAGATTGGAGAAAAATAAAGAAGACGTGGTCCAAAGATGAAGAATCTCTCAAAACTTCAAGTGAAGAAATTCGTATTATGAAGAGAAGACCATAATTTCAAGAACGTCTCTCAAAGATTTGAAGTATGAAGTCACTGCCAAATATCGGTCCGAGAAAGGTCTCAAATCGTGAAGCGAGTTATGCCAAGATATGAACTTTATGAGGTCCCGAGAAGCAGTTTTAAAAGATTTTGTCCTTTAGGTAACTATTGATTAAATCGTCCCACTTTATTTTCAGCTTAAATAACTATCGAAATAAGTCAAACAATGCATCCTCGTGATCATTTAAGACAATATTAAAATATAAGAGATACACCTAGGAATAAGGGAGTCTAAGTGAATAATTGGGCCACATGAGTTCGTGTTAGTTTGCTAACTTATAATAACAATGATCTCGTTTTTAAGCTTGGTATGGGGAACGTGAAACTTGAGAATGATGAACATTCATGACAACCAAAAACCCAATGAAAGTCTTTGATTTCTTACTTGTTTTGTTCTTATAGTTTCCTTAGTGTTTAGCCTTTAATAAAGGCCAAGATGGGTTATCTATGATGAAAAATGTAAACCGTGCTTTGAAATTAGTGCATTGCATGAGGACATTGCATGGTCAAGTGTAGGGGATTTAATAAGTGTGAAAACACTTATCCTTTTACCACTTATTTCCAATAATAACAAGACCAAAACGTGTATTTTATGTCGTAAAAGTCGGAATTATGCGTGGTTTGTGTTTTTATTGTGTTTTAGGACCAAAAGATGCAAAAGGAAGAAACATGGGCTATCACGGGCTTTTATCGAAGAAAAAAAGACTAAAGACGAAGTCAAAAGATCGAGAAGGCAAAAATAACGGAAGTCCA
The DNA here is from genome assembly GCA_025667525.1 of Glebionis coronaria. Lineage (NCBI taxonomy): Eukaryota > Viridiplantae > Streptophyta > Magnoliopsida > Asterales > Asteraceae > Glebionis > Glebionis coronaria. Next base: position 617,369,805 of record CM046875.1, on the reverse strand, counting down.
AGGCCTATTCTGAAGAGTTATCGAAGAAAAATCCTAAAGACGGAAGTTTAATGAAGTCGAAGAACTCAAGTCTAATTATAGAAGAAAATTATAAGACAAGTTCAACTAATATCGACTAATCCCGAGACGACGTCGAGAAAGACAAAGAAATTAAGTCGAGTCGAGACGAGAAGAAAGAAATAAGATAGCTTAAGCATGTAATCTCCCCACCTCCTATAAATACCCTCCTAATATGTCATTAGGAGGGTGTTAGGTGGTTAGGTGGTTACATTTTAGTTGTAGTTTTTTTAGTTTTCAAGTTTGTCTTAAGTTTTCTTCTCTCTAGTTTTTCAAGTTTATCAACTTTAATCTTGTAATCATTTGATTTTAATCTTTAATCAATCAAGCTTATTTTCTTAATTCTCATTCTACCTTTCTTAATCTTTTACTTAATCTTGATAATCATGTAGTTGTATCTTAATCTTGTTGATGGTTTGATTATGTAGCTTATTTGATTGTGCTTATAAAATTGGTGATATTAAAAGCTTTTATATAAAAAGTGCTTATTTCTTTAATCTTAATGCTTAATAGTTTTTAAAAATAAGTTGATTTGGTTAAGTTTAAATAAGTTTTTATAAAAAGTTGTTTTTTGATTTCTAGCTTATTTAGTGTTTTAAAAGTTTTTAAATTCTAGCTTATTCATCTTTTTCTAAAAATCTTTTGGTTTAACTTTTGGCAAAGTGCTTATTGGGATATAGCTTATTTTCCAAGTCTCGGATTCTTAAAACCCTCTTATTCCGGATAAGGAAATAAATTCCTTATTCCGGATAAGAATCGTTGTAGCTACGTTTTGCGGATAAGCATCATTAGTCTAGTATTCCGGATAAGACTCCTAGATCTTTTCCGGATAAGCTTCGTGTGACAATCCGTCAAATTATGGTCAATATTTTATTCTCAATATTTATTTGAAAATATTATTTTATGAACTCACTTATTTTTGGGAAGAAATTTGGATTTACGTCTTGAAGTAGCATCGACTACGTCTAAACCGGAGGATTCAACGTTACGTGCTTATGTTTACATACACCGTCCTTGGTGACAGTCCGACATTTCAGAAAATAAATTTATCCGTAAATACTAATTTGGGATTTTAAATTTGAGTTGATTCATAAACTCACAAATTTACGAGAAGAGATTAGGACTTACGATTTTGATTTAACGTCCTTTACGACTAAACCGGAAACCTTAGGATTACGTATTTACGTTTACGAACTCCGTTTTTGATGAGAAAATTTTTATTAGATTCGTTTTGTGCCGTTGATTCATAATTTATAAAAACGTTTTTCGTAAAACGGCCCGAGGGCACGCAAATCGAGGAAACTAGAATCGAGGAATACCCGTAAATTAGCGGGATGGGACAAAACAAGTGTATCCCACCCCACTAACTAAAAGGGACACCACATCATTTGATGTGGCACCCTTGTAACAAAATAGCTTACACTTGTAAGCATAAACTTAACAAGTAAGCTACTTATTCCACTAAACCACAAAACCACTAACACTTACCATATGCTTCCATTTTCACATGCAAACCACCTCAAAATCCTCTCATCTCTCTCTCTAAATTCGTCCAACATCACCACAAAATCACCATTATCATCAATTTTTAACCTACAACTTAAGCTATAATCAACATATGTTGATAGCTAATTAAAAAGATAAAGATTGGAGGTGATTGTAACTTGTAAAAAAGGAGTTTTCATGGAGGTCTTTGGGCTGATTTTCAAGAAGGAGTTTAGGGATGATTTCATGGAGGTGTTCATCCATTTGAAGGACCAAAGAAGTTGTCTTAAAAGGTTGATGGTTTGGTAACAAGGAACCAAGCCTTGTTCATCATAAACCTCATCTTTTCATCACTATTGGTGGTATAGAGATTGTTTCTTCCATCCTCTTGTTATTTTGATTATGTAATCTTGTATTTACTTTATTTATGTATATGTATATGATTATGAATGATGATAAAAATATTATGTGGGGATTTGGTGTTGATAAATATGATTAAAAAGATGAAAAACCATAAGAAACAAGGCTAAAATCTTGCTTAAATTGTTGGCTGTATAAAACAGTAAGTAACCAAGTTATGAACTGATAAAATTGCATGGTGGAATCCATTTACAGTAAGTGTTAGATGTCATACACATGTGAGAGTTGTCCATGCAATGGAATCATCAAAATGAGTGAGATATGATCAAAACAAGATTAGTATACCAATCTGAATAGTCTGTTTTGTAGGGACTGTTAAGGACAGTTAGACATGGAATGAGCAGTAGCTATTACTAACTTATTTGTAGCAAATAATATGAAGTTTATGCCATCCAAAAATGAGCTTCTATCTCCTTATAGAACTCAAGATATGATAAAAATGGTGAATATGAAACTAAAAATCAGATTTTGAAGAATTAATGTTTAATAGTATTATATAAGCACTCAAAATAAAAATAGTATAAAATGTGAATTAAAACCCACTAACTTATATAATAAATTTATATAAACATGTATAAGGATAAATAAGTGGACATTTTATAAAAATGGTAGTTTGATAAGTTTGATAAGTTATAAAACTATAAACATGATTTTTACGACTTTTTCGGCTATTACCGTAAAACTAACGTTTTTGCTAAATAAAACTTAGACGGTTGGACCCGTCTAATGTGAACTTTATAAAACTTATATACTGATATATAAACATGTATAACAAGTAAAAACCGATAAAACCCGAACTATATAACATACGGATATTAACGGGCTAAGTTAACGATATTGGACTAATAATACAACAAAATGGACTAAAACACTTATAAACTTATTTATTGGGCTTAACCCATTTGGGCCCAACTTGTAAAGTTTAAATACTGATAATATAAGTATAAAATGGATTAAAACAAGTTAAAGAACTTATAATAAGTTTATTGGACCTAAGACACGTAAATAGGTAAAACTAGTAAACTAGTAAGAAGTTACCAACACGTAAACACTAAAATGAGTAAAGGAGAATATGTAAACCCACTTGATCATCATATATATAAAATCATCATATGTATACATAATTGTTATTTTTATAAAGTCATTGGACATGAGTCTAAGACGAGTATTATTTGTCTAGGTTTCCGTGATTGAAGCACGTACCGTACGTCCGAATTGCCGATAACCCGCCTTCCCACATCAACGTGAGTTCATAGCCTCGCAATCTTTTAAATGTTTTTATGAAATGTTTTATAACCCGCGAGGGAGATAACATGTTAGTTTTTATAAATAGGACATCATATGTCCCGATTGTTTGTTTATTGATTTGGACCCGAATGATTGTATGACCCGATTGTATGACCCGATAAATGATTAAAGGACCCGATAGATGAAATAAAATGGATTATTAAAGTTAGGTTATGTCACTAAAAGTCCCATTAGCATGAATTGTGAACTACCGGGATTTGGTAGACGCTTGTGCATATAATAGTACTATTTGGGGACGATCACCCCAGTTCGCGCCTTGACGGTTGATCCCCGTCGTGCCACATTGATTGGTAAGCGAATTTATGTATGAGAAGATTTCCATAGCGTGACCTTTGTGACGACACGCTAACTTAGATGGGAAAATTGAGTATCGGGTTAGCTACCCGTTGTTGTAATAGTAAGGTAACAATGTCATGCGGCTTATAATAATCCAAACTAACGAAATACTACTAGACGCTCAGAATTACGACGTATTGCCTGACTAGCAATACAGGGTCATACTATTGATACTATGTTTGTGTTTTGGTTTTTCATAACCATATTCATATAACGGATTTTATTTAACTTTATACAACGTTATAAAACGTATTGTATAATATTTTTACGACATTGGTTCGTATAATGGTTTTGAAGGCGAAAGCCTATATTGTGATTTTGACAAGGATTTGTATAAAATGTTTTTGGCCTATTTCATGGTCTATTACAAAGATTTGTACAAAATGATTTTCAGTAATATTTTTATACTGATATTATATTGATGGAATTTATTAAACTCTATGAATTCACTCGGCGTTATCGCTGACCTTTTCTTTTAACATGTTTTATCTCAGGTACTTGAAGGTAATTCTCGGGAAGACGACAAGAATTCATGGCCCGCACTTAAACAATATTTTCCATTCAAATACTTTGTAAAACTTTGTATGAAATAATATGAATTAGGACCTATGTAACTTTGATATTTATGAATGGAAATGCTTTATTAATAAACGACGCGATTTTTATGCGTTGTCTATGATGTGAGTAATGTGTTATCCCGTAACACCAACTAGTCTTCCGCTGAACTGAGTTGTACAAATTTGGGGGTGTTACAGTTTGGTACCAGAGCTCTCGTTATAGAGAACTAAAGATTTTTAAAACCAAGGTTTTGAATAAAACATTTCAAAATCTTTTAACTATAAACATTTTTCTAAAAATGTCTAATTTTTTTTTGACTATAACGGTGCCGAAGAATTTCCGAGTTACCGACAAGGCCAGACTGAGAAGTATTATTTTAATATATATATAACATGGATTATATATATATGTTGTAATTTGATTACATGATTGTTTGATGATTATCTTGATATTTATACGAGGTATTTATACGACGTAGATTGTCACAAGGAACCCTAAATCCCCTAGTAAATTAATCGAAGCTATTCTCGTAGGAATTCTAGCTATCCTAGATCTAAACCAAGTTGTGGATATTTATAATCCCAAAAAATGGTTGATATTCGTAGAAATGTAGATATTAGTTGATTGTGATATTGAAGAAGAATTGGCGAGATTAAATCTGATATCGATGTCATGACGATCTTTCCATATAGAGTGGTGTTTGACAAAACCTACCGCCTGGAAAGGTGTCATCTGATTCGTTGTCACCCGATTCTTAAATTGAAATCGAAAGGGTGAATGTTGCACTTGAGGCTGTCATTGGAACCATTACCCAAAAGCCTCATGCCACTAGTACCTTTCCGAGAAGTCTAATTGAATGTGTGAGTCATTTCATACCAGTGACTCATTTGATAATTATTGTTGTAAGAGCTTTAGGATTGGAAATTATGTGTTGTTCATATCGAGCTTTTATTGCCCTTTCAAGGTCTAAGAATAAGGTTGAAAGTATTGGAGAATGAGGTAGGATATCACATTGAGTATAAGTTGATTGAAACCTGAATTATGTAAAGTTTAACTCGTATGGAATATGAGATTGTTAAGAGAAGTTCTGTGATTGAATTATAAGGTTTTAAATGATTGTTGGTTCGTGTTAAGGGTTGGTCCTAGACCATTGTCCAATAACGAGGATGCCCAGTGTCCAACAAATAAATTGAAGAAATCTTCTTTTGAATGGGACCGATGGATCTTTCGGGACATGTGGAACACCTAATGACTCTTGTAGATTAGTGTTCATTGTGGTATCTTTTATAAATCCCTAACTTAACTGAGACATCAGTTGGTAGGATGAGTTCTTGGAATTGTATGACATAGTGACACATAATGTGTTACGGTACAATTCTGACTTGTTTGTGATTAATAAAAAGACTACCTTTGAATGCTAAATTCTACATGTATCGATGTTATCTATCTTTTATTGCTTCATCCTAATGCTCGCATTAGTGATGCAACCACTGAACAAGTACTCATCTCTAATTGAGTTACGTTGTGGATTATTCTCTTTGTATTTCTGAGTGCCATCGAGGTCATGAATCTCATGATTATTTGGCTAAAATCTCATTTTCTAGCATATTGTATTTAGTTCTTGGTGAGCAACTTTTCATCACCCTTTTGCAGATCACTCATTGATTTTATAAGATAAAACAGTATCCTTTGAGAAAAATCGAGTTTTCATCACTAAAAGGATTATTCAAAGTGAGATTTATAAGTGATTGTTAACGAAATGAAGTTGTTTATAAAACACCTTTGAAAACTTAATTGTTTTCATAACAAAGAAAATCTTTGTAAATTTATTTTTGATTCTTATTTAAGAATTAAGCATGAAAATGTTTTTATTATCAACATGATGATAAAATTTTGACGAACTGAGTATTGCATCGTTAATCTTGAAATTGTATATAGTTGCGCGCCTACATACAATTTGGAATGGACCATGCAAGGCTGATTAGTAGTCACCATAAAACTGATTAATAAACACTACATTTTCTTTAAAGACTGTGAAAGATTAAATTTTATGAGATCTTCAAGAAGTGAAAATAGGGACATATTGATAGGGACACCTACATATGTGCCCGTACTATTTATTCTTCTGAGTCGAATTTACTCATCTGTGGAACTTGTCTTATTTGACAATTGATATCCCCTCCTTGTTCAATTCTTCCGTGGTGAGATTCTTAGGAAAAGTATCTGATTACCGAGTGTTGATACCAGATTGGATGTATCAACGTTCCTGTTATTTCTATTGATTTGACTTCATTTGAATGACCTGGGTAATGATCCGAGGAGCTTTCGAATGCGTACTCAAATTATGAAAACATGGGATATATTCATATTCGTCAAATGTTTTCGTCTGTATCTGATTTGGAATTCTCTCGCGTAGATTATGCGTTGACATTACTCTTTTGATGATAGTTGTGTCTCCATATATCTTTGAATTTGTGAAGGATTATGAGTTATTATTAGTCTTTTGAGAAGTTCACATCTTATCAACGGTAATGAAACTGGAAAGTTGATAGTGCCAGTAGAATGGATTGATTAATTATGACATGAGGACATTGTCTTAATTGATGGGAACTCGAGTAGAATTCCCCTAAATGATAAGATGTTGATTATCAAAAGTGATCTAAATAAATTCTTGATGGATGACCATATCCTGTATTTAGACTTGAAATTATACCATGAATGGTTGTGAATTAGTCATAGATATTATAATCTAGAAAGAACTTAAAATAAATGTATTAAAAGATGATAATGTTATCTGAAACTTTAGGAAGTATTTATTGATGAATTACCTAGACTTTTGACATTAAGGCAAGATTGAATTTGGTATTGATTCTATTCCTGGTGCTGCACCTATGGCTTGTGCACTGTATGTCAGCACCATCTGAATTAAAGGAATTACTGTACAACTGAGAGAGTTGTCGGGGAAAGATTTTATTCTACCAAGTCTGTCATCATGAAGAGCTATGGTGTTATCATTCCTTATACTTATAGATTACTGTGACTGAGTAAATTGACAATCGAAAACGATATCCATAACTCGAAACGGAAGATTCGTTCGATCATTTACAAGGTTCTAACGTATGTTCTAAAGATTTGATCCACGGCATGGTTATCATCAACTTCACGTCCGCAAAGAAGATTATCTATTCCAATATCTACATCAAGAACTTGTAATGAACATTGTAAGTTTCATGTGATGTCGTTTGGATTGACTAATACACATGTAGCATTCATAAATTTGGTGAATCATGTGTGTAGGCTGTAATTTGATAAATTCATGATCGTGATCATTAAGGACCATCTGTTTGTTTATAAGAATAGGAAGGAGTTAATAATAATTTATAGACTGCCCTAAATTGGCTGAACAATGAAAACCTGTACCTTGAATATTTAACATGTGATTTAAGACTTAGTCCTTTATATTATTTGACCGTGTGATTAATAGAAAATAGAATATATTGACTCTTCAAAAATTGGAACCATTAAGGCTTTGGGTTTTGCCAAAAAGAAAATGGAAATATGTTTTGACAAATGTTTTAACAAAGGATTTTTAAGAGGATTCTTCCCTTATACCCAGAACATTTAACTAAACTCCTGTTTAGGGGTAAATGTTTGTGTATACCTCAAGATAACCTAAGAGGGATTGAGGAAACCATTTAAACCATGACTTAAAACTTGAAACGACAATTTTTACTTGTCAACTAAGAAAATTTTGACCAGAGTATAAGCAAAGATTTTTCAAACATTTATAGATCTTACTAATTATTTTCAGTAAACCAACAAAAATTTTGTTAATTAAATTCAAATTTATTTTGAACATTTTTATATAATTGGACAATCTAAGAAAATTTTAAAACTTTTTGCGTTTACGTTTCATAAAAATTAAATACTTATTATTTAATTACTTGTAGTAATTATCGACGCTTTAAACGTCAGATTGAGCAAAACTGATAAAAAACAATAGTTGAGATAGAATTAAAACTTAGAAAATATGAAGAAAGGTGAACGTAATTACTGACATATTATATAGAAAGTATAAAGATTCAATTAAGATATATTTCTTAATAATGACTGTGCAAAATAAATTGCCGAACAATATAAAAATAAACGATGTTTGTAAAAAGGATAATATAGATAATAAATGGAGTTCGCGTCTAATGTGAACCATTAAAATTGAGAAGCCAATAGTGTTAAATGTATAAAAGGCCACTTGTGATTGTCTAAATATGGAGGATTGTGAGATATAGTTATATTGGAAATCTTGTAAGTATAAGTATTATATGTATGTCATTTTGACTAAAAGTATCTTTGTCTGAAGAAGTTGTACTAATGGCAATTATGACGGCAGACATCGCCTCATACATTAGTAAACATTTAGCTATTGCAAAGGTCATCATCTGAATTTGATTCGATTTGGGTCATCGTCGAAAGACTGACCAAATCTGCTAATATCATTCCCGTTAATGATAAATGCAAAAGAGTTATGTAAACATAGTGTGCCTGTATCAAACATCTTTATCAAGATCCTCGCTTCGCATCGAATTTCTAGAGATTTGCTCAGAAATCATTGAGAACGAACCTTGATGAGAGTACTATATACCACCCCAAATCGAAGGGACGAGGTAAAGTAACGATACAAAGTAATATAAGTGCTGTTTTATGTTTGAATGATTGACCTTTGGTAATAGACCATATAATCGTTTTCCTTTGGAGAGATTATCATTGATAACTATCGTGTTAGGATCGAGATCGAATCTTGTTAAGATTTAGAAATTAGAGCATCCATAAGCAGGAGTTGAGATAAAGACAACCGACATACACCCACTGTGAGTTGGACATGTCTTTTAGGCTTAAGGTTTCCTATGATGGCGAACCTATCCTTGCAAAATACCCGACCCGCGAGATCTGAAATGATTGTTGAAATTAGGATCTAATTATTGACAGCCGGTAGTGGGAAAGAGGTTATGTGAATATGAAATGTAGATCTTGAAGTGCCAAATGGGTAGCGAAGTTATGCCACAATTTTTAACCTTGGAAAAATAAATTCATGATCTGACAAATCATGGGATATAAGTCCCCGTTGTATGGGACCATTGAGATGATGTAAAAGTTGGGATTGAGAAGCATATAAGCTGGATCTACCCAAGGACTTCAAGAGCTGCGTGAATTATGTTTCGTAGATCGAACTTGATGGAATATCTATCAAGTAAAAATCTGAATTCTTCTTAATAAAGCTTAGATCGGCGAAAAGTTGCATTCATCAGAAACCCGTGAACATCATGGATAGAGAAAGTAAGTCAACATTAAGCCTGATCTTATTCCCGTAGTTATGTTTGCTGAAAACTCGCGTATTGTAATGAATTGCACTTGTGAGAAAAGACCGAATGTGGAGGAAATACCCACATGGCTTTAACTCTATAAGAAGCGAGTAGTAAGGTAAGATGATCTTTGAGGAGAAAGATCCTGTTTAGGGGTAAATTCTGTGACAATCCGTCAAATTATGGTCAATATTTTATTCTCAATATTTATTTGAAAATATTATTTTATGAACTCACTTATTTTTGGGAAGAAATTTGGATTTACGTCTTGAAGTAGCATCGACTACGTCTAAACCGGAGGATTCAACGTTACGTGCTTACGTTTACATACACCGTCCTTGGTGACAGTCCGACATTTCAGAAAATATATTTATCCTTAAATACTAATTTGGGATTTTAAATTTGAGTTGATTCATAAACTCACAAATTTACGAGAAGAGATTAGGACTTACGATTTTGATTTAACGTCCTTTACGACTAAACCAGAAACCTTAGGATTACGTATTTACGTTTTCGAACTCCGTTTTTGATGAGACAATTTTTATTAGATTCGTTTTGTGCCGTTGATTCATAATTTATAAAAATGTTTTTCGTAAAACGGCCCGAGGGCACGCAAATCGAGGAAACTAGAATCGAGGAATACCCGTAAATTAGCGGGATGGGACAAAACAAGTTTATCCCACCCCACTAACTAAAAGGGACACCACATCATTTGATGTGGCACCCTTGAAACAAAATAGCTTACACTTGTAAGCATAAGCTTAACAAGTAAGCTACTTATTCCACTAAACCACAAAACCACTAACACTTACCATATGCTTCCATTTTCACATGCAAACCACCTCAAAATCCTCTCATCTCTCTCTCTAAATTCGTCCAACATCACCACAAAATCACCATTATCATCAATTTTTAACCTACAACTTAAGCTATAATCAACATATGTTGATAGCTAATTAAAAAGATAAAGATTGGAGGTGATTGTAACTTGTAAAAAAGGAGTTTTCATGGAGGTCTTTGGGCTGATTTTCAAGAAGGAGTTTAGGGATGATTTCATGGAGGTGTTCATCCATTTGAAGGACCAAAGAAGTTGTCTTAAAAGGTTGATGGTTTGGTAACAAGGAACCAAGCCTTGTTCATCATAAACCTCATCTTTTCATCACTATTGGTGGTATAGAGATTGTTTCTTCCTATCCTCTTGTTATTTTGATTATGTAATCTTGTATTTACTTTATTTATGTATATGTATATGATGATGAATGATGATAAAAATATTATGTGGGGATTTGGTGTTGATAAATATGATTAAAAAGATGAAAAAACATAAGAAACAAGGCTAAAATCTTGCTTAAATTGTTGGCTGTATAAAACAGTAAGTAACCAAGTTATAAACTGATAAAATTGCATGGTAGAATCCATTTACAGTAAGTGTTAGATGTCATACACATGTGAGAGTTGTCCATGCAATGGAATCATCAAAATGAGTGAGATATGATCAAAACAAAATTAGTATACCAATCTGAATAGTCTGTTTTGTAGGGACTGTTAAGGACAGTTAGACATGGAATGAGCAGTAGCTATAACTAACTTATTTGTAGCAAATAATATGAAGTTTATGCCATCCAAAAATGAGCTTCTATCTCCTTATAGAACTCAAGATATGATAAACATGGTGAAGATGAAACTAAAAATCAGATTTTGAAGAATTAATGTTTAATAGTATTATATAAGCACTCAAAATAAAAATAGTATAAAATGTGAATTAAAACCCACTAACTTATATAATACATTTATATAAACATGTATAAGGATAAATAAGTGGACATTTTATAAAAATGGTAGTTTGATAAGTTTTATAAGTTATAAAACTATAAACATGATTTTTACGACTTTTTCGGCTATTACCGTAAAACTAACGTTTTTGCTAAATAAAACTTAGACGGTTGGACCCGTATAATGTGAACTTTATAAAACTTATATACTGATATATAAACATGTATAACAAGTAAAAACCGATAAAACCCGAACTATATAACATACGGATATTAACGGGCTAAGTTAACGATATTGGACTAATAATACAACAAAATGGACTAAAACACTTATAAACTTATTTATTGGGCTTAACCCATTTGGGCCGAACTTGTAAAGTTTAAATACTGATAATATAAGTATAAAATGTATTAAAACAAGTTAAAGAACTTATAATAAGTTTATTGGACCTAAGACACGTAAATAGGTAAAACTAGTAAACTAGTAAGAAGTTACCAACACGTAAACACTAAAATGAGTAAAGGAGAATATGTAAACCCACTTGATCATCATATATATAAAATCATCATATGTATACATAATTGTTATTTTTATAAAGTCATTGGACATGAGTCTAAGACGAGTATTATTTGTCTAGGTTTCCGTGATTGAAGCACGTACCGTACGTCCGAATTGCCGATAACCCGCCTTCCCACATCAACGTGAGTTCATAGCCTCGCACTCTTTTAAATGTTTTTATGAAATGTTTTATAAACCCGCGAGGGAGATAACATGTTAGTTTTTATAAATAGGACATCATATGTCCCGATTGTTTGTTTATTGATTTGGACCCGAATGATTGTATGACCCGATAAATGATTAAAGGACCCGATAGATGAAATAAAATGGATTATTAAGTTAGGTTATGTCACTAAAAGTCCCATTAGCATGAATTGTGAACTACCGGGATTTGGTAGACGCTTGTGCATATAATAGTACTATTTGGGGACGATCACCCCAGTTCGCGCCTTGACGGTTGATCCCCGTCGTGCCACATTGATTGGTAAGCGAATTTATGTATGAGAAGATTTCCATAGCGTGACCTTTGTGACGACACGCTAACTTAGATGGGCAAATTGAGTATCGGGTTAGCTACCTGTTGTTGTAATAGTAAGGTAACAATGTCATGCGGCTTATAATAATCCAAACTAACAAAATACTACTAGACGCTCAGAATTACGACGTATTGCCTGACTAGCAATACAGGGTCATACTATTGATACTATGTTTGTGTTTTGGTTTTTCATAACCATATTCATATAACGGATTTTATTTAACTTTATACAACGTTATAAAACGTATTGTATAATATTTTTACGACATTGGTTCGTATAATGGTTTTGAAGGCGAAAGCCTATATTGTGATTTTGACAAGGATTTGTATAAAATGTTTTTGGCCGATTTCATGGTCTATTACAAAGATTTGTACAAAATAATTTTCAGTAATATTTTTATACTGATATTATATTGATGGAATTTATTAAACTCTATGAATTCACTCGGCGTTATCGCTGACCTTTTCTTTTAACATGTTTTATCTCAGGTACTTGAAGGTAATTCTCGGGAAGACGACAAGAATTCATGGCCAGCACTTAAACAATATTTTCCATTCAAATACTTTGTAAAACTTTGTATGAAATAATATGACTTGGGACCTATGTAACTTTGATATTTATGAATGGAAATGCTTTATTAATAAACGACGCGATTTTTATGCGTTGTCTATGATGTGAGTAATGTGCTATCCCGTAACACCAACTAGTCTTCCGCTGAACTGAGTTGTACAAATTTGGGGGTGTTACAGTTTGGTACCAGAGCTCTCGTTATAGAGAACTAAAGATTTTTAAAACCAAGGTTTTGAATAAAACATTTCAAAATCTTTTAACTATAAACATTTTTCTAAAAATGTCTAAAAATCTTTTGACTATAACGGTGCCGAAGAATTCCCGAGTTACCGACAAGGCCAGACTGAGAAGTATTATTTTAATACATATATATATAACTTGGATTATATATATATGTTGTAATTTGATTACATTATTGTTTGATGATTATCTTGATATTTATACGAGGTATTTATACGACGTAGATTGTCACAAGGAACCCTAAATCCCCTAGTAAATTAATCGAAGCTATTCTCGTAGGAATTCTAGCTATCCTAGATCTAAACCAAGTTGTGGATATTTATAATCCCAACAAATGGTTGATATTCGTAGAAATGTAGATATTAGTTGATTGTGATATTGAAGAAGAATTGGCGAGATTAAATCTGATATCGATGTCATGACGATCTTTCCATACAGAGTGGTGTTTGACAAAACTTACCGCCTGGAAAGGTGTCATCTGATTCGTTGTCACCCGATTCTTAAATTGAAATCGAAAGGGTGAATGTTGCACTTGAGGCTGTCATTGGAACCATTACCCAAAAGCCTCATGCCACTAGTACCTTTTCGAGAAGTCTAATTGAATGTGTGAGTCATTTCATACCAGTGACTCATTTGATAATTATTGTTGTAAGAGCTTTAGGATTGGAAATTATGTGTTGTTCATATCGAGCTTTTATTGCCCTTTCAAGGTCTAAGAATAAGGTTGAAAGTATTGGAGAATGAGGTAGGATATCACATTGAGTATAAGTTGATTGAAACCTGAATTATGTAAAATTTAACTCGTATGGAATATGAGATTGTTAAGAGAAGTTCTGTGATTGAATTATAAGGTTTTAAATGATTGTTGGTTCGTGTTAAGGGCTGGTCCTAGACCATTGTCCAATAACGAGGATGCCCAGTGTCCAACAAATAAACTGAAGAAATCTTCTTCTGAATGGGACCGATGGATCTTTCGGGACATGTGGAATACCTAATGACTCTTGTAGATTAGTGTTCATTGTGGTATCTTTTAAAAATCCCTAACTTAACTGAGACATCAGTTGGTAGGATGAGTTCTTGGAATTGTATGACATAGTGACACATAATGTGTTACGGTACAATTCTGACTTGTTTGTGATTAATAAAAAGACTACCTTTGATTGCTAAATTCTACATGTATCGATGTTATCTATCTTTTATTGCTTCATCCTAATGCTCGCATTAGTGATGCAACCACTGAACAAGTACTCATCTCTAATTGAGTTACGTTGTGGATTATTCTCTTTGTATTTCTGAGTGCCATCGAGGTCATGAACCTCATGATTATTTGGCTAAAAGCTCATTTTCTAGCATATTGTATTTAGTTCTTGGTGAGCAACTTTTCATCCCTCTTTTGCAGATCATTCATTGATTTTATAAGATAAAACAGTATCCTTTGAGAAAAATCGAGTTTTCATCACTAAAAGGATTATTCAAAGTGAGATTTATAAGTGATTGTTAACGAAATGAAGTTGTTTATAAAACACCTTTGAAAACTTAATTGTTTTCATAACAAAGAAAATCTTTGTAAATTTATTTTTGATTCTTATTTAAGAATTAAGCATGAAAATGTTTTTATTATCAACATGATGATAAAATTTTGACGAACTGAGTATTGCATCGTTAATCTTGAAATTGTATATAGTTGCGCGCCTACATACAATTTGGAATGGACCATGCAAGGCTGATTAGTAGTCACCATAAAACTGATTAATAAACACTACATTTTCTTTAAAGATTGTGAAAGATTAAATTTTATGAGATCTGCAAGAAGTGAAAATAGGGACATATTGATAGGGACACCTACATATGTGCCCGTACTATTTATTCTTCTGAGTCGAATTTACTCATCTGTGGAACTTGTCTTATTTGACAATTGATATCCCCTCCTTGTTCAATTCTTCCGTGGTGAGATTCTTAGGAAAAGTATCTGATTACCGAGTGTTGATACCAGATTGGATGTATCAACGTTCCTGTTATTTCTATTGATTTGACTTCATTTGAATGACCTGGGTAACGATCCGAGGAGCTTTCGAATGCGTACTCAAATTATGAAAACATGGGATATATTCATATTCGTCAAATGTTTTCGTCTGTATCTGATTTGGAATTCTCTCGCGTAGATTATGCGTTGACATTACTCTTTTGATGATAGTTGTGTCTCCATATATCTTTGAATTTGTGAAGGATTATGAGTTATTATTAGTCTTTTGAGAAGTTCACATCTTATCAACGGTAATGAAACTGGAAAGTTGATAGTGCCAATAGATAGGATTGATTAATTATGACATGAGGACATTGTCTTAATTGATGGGAACTCGAGTAGAATTCCCCTAAATGATAAGATGTTGATTATCAAAAGTGATCTAAATAAATTCTTGATGGATGACCATATCCTGTATTTAGACTTGAAATTATACCATGAATGGTTGTGAATTAGTCATAGATATTATAATCTATAAAGAACTTAAAATAAATGTATTAAAAGATGATAATGTTATCTGAAACTTTAGGAAGTATTTATTGATGAATTACCTAGACTTTTGACATTAAGGCAAGATTGAATTTGGTATTGATTCTATTCCCGGTGCTGCACCTATGGCTTGTGCACTGTATGTCAGCACCATCTGAATTAAAGGAATTACTGTACAACTGAGAGAGTTGTCGGGGAAAGATTTTATTCTACCAAGCCTGTCATCATGAAGAGCTATGGTGTTATCATTCCTTATATTTATAGATTACTGTGACTGAGTAAATTGACAATCGAAAACGATATCCATAACTCGAAATGGAAGATTCGTTCGATCATTTACAAGGTTCTAGCGTATGTTCTAAAGATTTGATCCACGACATGGTTATCATCAACTTCGCGTCCGCAAAGAAGATTATCTATTCCAATCTCTACATCAAGAACTTGTAATGAACATTGTAAGTTTCATGTGATGTCGTTTGGATTGACTAACACACATGTAGCATTCATAAATTTGGTGAATCACGTGTGTAGGCTGTAATTTGATAAATTCATGCTCGTAATCATTAAGGACCATCTGTTTGTTTATAAGAATAGGAAGGAGTTAATAATTATTTATAGACTGCCCTAAATTGGCTGAACAATGAAAACCTGTACCTTGAATATTTAACATGTGATTTAAGACTTAGTCCTTTATATTATTTGACCGTGTGATTAATAGAAAATAGAATATATTGACTCTTCAAAAATTGGAACCATTAAGGCTTTGGGTTTTGCCAAAAAGAAAATGGAAATATGTTTTGACAAATGTTTTAACAAAGGATTTTTAAGAGTATTCTTCCCTTATACCCAGAACATTTAACTAAACTCCTGTTTAGGGGTAAATGTTTGTGTATACCTCAAGATAACCTAAGAGGGATTGAGGAAACCATTTAAACCATGACTTAAAACTTGAAACGACAATTTTTACTTGTCAACTAAGAAAATTTTGACCAGAGTATAAGCAAATATTTTTCAAACATTTACAGATCTTACTAATTATTTTTAGTAAACCAACAGAAATTTTGTTAATTAAATTCAAATTTATTTTGAACATTTTTATATAATTGGACAATCTAAGAAAATTTTAAAACTTTTTGCGTTTACGTTTCATAAAAATTAAATACTTATTATTTAATTACTTGTAGTAATTATCGACGCTTTAAACGTCGGATTGAGCAAAACTGATAAAAAACAATAGTTGAGATAGAATTAAACCTTAGAAATATGAAGAAAGGTGAACGTAATTACTGACATATTATATAGAAAGTATAAAGATTCAATTAAGATATATTTCTTAATAATGACTGTGCAAAATAAATTGCCGAACAATATAAAAATAAACGATGTTTGTAAAAAGGATAATATAGATAATAAATGGAGTTCGCGTCTAATGTGAACCATTAAAATTGAGAAGCCAATAGCGTTAAATGTATAAAAGGCCACTTGTGATTGTCTAAATATGGAGGATTGTGAGATATAGTTATATTGGAAATCTTGTAAGTATAAGTATTATATGTATGTCATTTTTGACTAAAAGTATCTTTGTCTGAAGAAGTTGTACTAATGGCAATTATGAAGGCAGACATCGCCTCATACATTAGTAAACGTCTAGCTATTGCAAAGGTCATCATCTGAATTTGATTCGATTTGGGTCATCGTCGAAAGACTGACCAAATCTGCTAATATCATTCCCGTTAATGATAAATGCAAAAGAGTTATGTAAACATAGTGTGCCTGTATCAAACATCTTTATCAAGATCCTCGCTTCGCATCGAATTTCTAGAGATTTGCTCAGAAATCATTGAGAACGAACCTTGATGAGAGTACTATATACCACCCCAAATCGAAGGGACGAGGTAAAGTAACGATACAAAGTAATATAAGTGCTGTTTTATGTTTGAATGATTGACCTTTGGTAATAGACCATATAATCGTTTTCCTTTGGAGAGATTATCATTGATAACTATCGTGTTAGGATCGAGATCGAATAGCATGTTTTCCGTATAGTGTTTATATTCCGAATAGAGCAATTTTCAGTAAGGATTTTTGATTTATTTCATCATTTAACTGTTTAACTTTAATTCGAGTTTTATTTTGATTTTATTAAACTGTTTTTGGCTTTAATTTTCAGTTACTCCATTTATTTACCTTTTTAATAGAATAGATAAACAACCCCCTTATTTGTCACCAAGAACATTCATTCCACTTTGAGCTGTGATCAATTCGAGAGGATACCAAGATCGAACTTTCAACTAGGAAAATCCATTATATCAAATGGCGCCGCTGCCGGCTCTTCTCGTTAAGATCAACAGTTTTTTGTGAGAACTTAGATTTTGGGATCCGTTCCCCGTGAACGTTACTTTTTCATAAAAATTTTCAAAAATCCTAAAAAATATAAAATTCTCAAAAACCCTAAAAAATATAAAATTTTCAAAAATCCTAAAAATGAAAAAACATAAAAACCAAAAATATTTCTGCTTTGTTTTTTCCTTGTTAGTTCTTTTGCAGGTGCATGCGTACACGATCAACGTCTTATCAATAGCCCGAGCCTCTCGAAGACTTAGACATGGCCGGTGTACAAAACAACAACAATAACCCACCTCAAAACAATAACAATAACAATAACAACCCACCTTTCAACAACAATAATAACAACAACAATGAGCCTCTACCGGATAATCGCCCGATGATTGAACTTCTGCAAGCACATGTAGATGGTAACAATGATCCAATTGTCATACCCGCGATTGCAGCCAACAATTTTGAGCTCAAATCCGGCTTTATCCAGATGGTCTCTGCTCAACCATTCTTGGGGGCGTACCATTGATGATCCACATGACCACATCAAGAGATTCTTGCAACTCACCAATACGGTCAAATTCAATGGTGTTCCACAAGAGGTAATCCGTTTACAACTCTTTCCCTTTTCTTTAGAGGGACAAGCCCGGCATTGGCTTGCTAAGGAACCGCCACAGAGTATTCTTTCGTGGACGGATTTGGAAACCAAGTTTATCAACTACTTTTTCCCACCCTCTCGTACTACCGCTTTGCGGAATGAAATTATAAATTTTGAACAAAAGTACGATGAGTCGTTTAGTGAATCTTGGGATCGTTTCAAAGACCTTTTGAGAAAATGCCCACAACATGGTTTTACCAAAGTGCATCAAATTAATACTTTTTACAATGGTTTACACATGAATGAACAAGATTCACTAAATAGTGCCTCGGGGGGTAACCTTTTGGCTAAGACTTCCAATGCTGCTTGGGATATCATTGAGAATAAGTCTCGTGTGCAAACCAAGAGTGTTCGGACCAATGTCGCTAGTGCTAGTACTAGTGACAGCGACAAGCGACTTGACAAAATCACTGCGCTTCTTGAATCGCTTGCTACCCAAACTGCCAGCAACACCAACAGCATCAACGCTAGAAACGCTAAAGACGCTCAAGTCAATGCTGTTAGCCAACCATGTGAGATATGCGGGGGTCCTCACTCTTACACCACTTGTACTGCCACCCAAGACAACCCTTCTGAGAATATGAATGCAGCATATGGCACCTATCCTCCGGCCGCTTATCAAGCTCGTCCTCAAGGTGACCGCAACCTGCTTAGCTACCGCTCTAACAACTATCTTTCCCCACCCGGTTTTCCTCCTAGCAACCCGAACCAACAACAAAGCCTCAATCGTACTCCTCAACAACAACAACAACCTCGTACACCATACATACCACCTCACAAACAACAACAACCACCTCAAAGAAACAACCAAGTTTACCAGCAACCTGCTTATCAACCACCCGCCTACAATGCTCCTCCCAACCAACCCACCGCTTTACACCAAGAAGTGGAAACCTACATGAGGACTAACGATGTGATCGTGGGAAATCTTCAGTGGGAAGTGCTCAACTTGAAAGAAGATCTGGTGAAACAAGGGAACGATCTGAGAGCTGACATGAGACACACTTTGGACAGTCAAACGAATGACTTAAAGAACATGATGGCTAGTTTCTTCCAAGGTAATCAACCCTCTTCTTCGGGTACTCTTCCGAGTAACACCGTTGCGAATCCAAGAGGGGAGATGAAAGCAATCACCCCTCGCAGTGGCAAAGGTACCAAGGAACCCGAGCTTCCTATACCTCCACCAGTGGTTGTGACTAAGGAGAACGAGTCACCTGCTCCTATTCCTCATCCTTATCCTTCCCCAATTTTCCACCTCTTACTTCTACCCCTCCTCCACCCAAGGATGTGAGTGATCCTATTCTACCAAAACCTTCCTCTTCTTCCGATATACCTTATCCCTCAAGGTTGAGGAAAGAGAATCTCAAAAGCAAGGACGATATTCAGGTTTCGAACTTTCTTAAAATGTTTAAACAACTGAATTTCAATATCTCCTTCGCTGAGGCTCTCGCTCACATGCCCAAATACGCGAAAATGTTCAAAGATCTGCTTAGCGACAAGGAGAAGCTTCTTGATATTGCTAACACCCAACTTAATGAGAACTGCTCTGCAGTACTCTTAAGGAAATTACCAACCAAGCTTGGTGATCCGGGTCGTTTCTTAATCCCTTGTAACTTCCCGGGAGTAGAGAATTGCATGGCCCTAGCCGATCTAGGTGCTAGTATTAATCTAATGCCCTTAAGCGTCTGGAAGCAATTATCTCTCCCTGAGCTAGTCCCCACCAAAATGACTTTGGAGTTGGCTAACCGTACGGTTGCTTATCCAGTGGGGATAGCCGAAGATGTCTTTGTAGGAGTCGACAAATTCACTTTTCCTACCGATTTTGTCGTCGTGGACTATGACATAGACCCTCGTGTGCCATTGATTGTTGGTCGTCCATTCTTGAGGACCGGTCGCACTCTCATCGATGTTGAAGCCGGTGAGCTTATCATGACAGTGGGTGACGATAAAATCGTCTTCAACATGGGAAAGTTGTCTAAACAGCCTTATTCTAACGAGAGTGTTAATTGTATTGACGTTCTTGATGAGGCTTGTGAAGAACACTTCAAAGATGCTTGTAAAAGTATTCCTACCTCTCTTCCCAATGTTGAGACCGTTTCCTCTATCGATTCATCACTATCTCTATTTGGAGAAAGTGATTTCCTTTGGAAAGATTTGGAAGCCACCATGGGAGATGTGAACTTAGCTAATGACGATTCTACCACCAATTGGGATGAAGATCTCCGCCTCATTGAGAACCTTCTTAAAGAAGACAATCTTTCTCCACCATCTCCCACGATTATTGCTATCGATGCTCCGACTCTGAAAACGCCTCCCATCGAAAATCCTCCGGATTTAGAACTTAAGGAGTTGCCGCCACATCTCGAGTACGTGTTCCTTGAAGAAAACAAGAAGTCGCCTGTCATCATCGCAAAGGACTTGAAACAAGAAGAGAAATCTCGCCTAATCGCCGTGCTTAAAGATCATAAAAAG
Organism: Glebionis coronaria; assembly: GCA_025667525.1. Lineage (NCBI taxonomy): Eukaryota > Viridiplantae > Streptophyta > Magnoliopsida > Asterales > Asteraceae > Glebionis > Glebionis coronaria. Next base: position 617,348,628 of record CM046875.1, on the reverse strand, counting down.
GCAATTGCTTGGAAAATTTCCGATATCCGCGGAATTGATCCAAACTTTTGTACTCACAAGATTCTCATGGAAGATGACTTTAAACCCGCAATCCAGAGCCAAAGAAGGGTTAATCCTAAAATTCATGACGTCATCAAACAAGAGGTTATCAAACTTCTAGATGCCGGCTTGATTTACCCTATTTCGGATTCGCCGTGGGTAAGTCCCGTCCATTGTGTGCCCAAGAAGGGCGGAATAACCGTTGTTTCCAATGAACACAACGAGTTGATTCCCACTCGTCTCGTTACTGGGTGGAGAGTTTGTATTGATTATCGCAAGCTCAATGATGCCACGAGAAAATACCACTTTCCTCTTCCTTTCATGGATCAAATGCTCGAGCGTCTAGCTGGTAATGATTATTACTGCTTTTTAGACGGTTTCTCCGGGTATTTTCAAATTCCTATCGATCCCAAGGACCAAGAAAAGACCACATTCACTTGTCCCTACGAAACATTTGCTTATAAACGCATGCCTTTTGGTTTATGTAATGCTCCTGGGACGTTCCAAAGGTGTATGATGGCTATCTTCCATGACATGGTGGAAGACACTATGGAAGTATTCATGGATGATTTCTCGGTTTATGGCGATTCTTTCTCTGCTTGCCTTGCCAATTTAGAACGTATGCTTAAGCGGTGTGAAGACACTCACCTTGTTCTTAATTGGGAAAAATGCCATTTCATGGTAAAAGAGGGCATCGTGCTAGGACATAAAATCTCCAAAGCCGGTCTTGAAGTAGACCGTGCTAAAGTCGATGTTATCGCTAAATTGCCTCCCCCTTCAACCGTGAAGGGCGTGAGAAGTTTCCTTGGTCATGCGGGCTTCTACCGTCGAGTCATCAAAGATTTTTCTCAAATTGCTCGCCCGATGACCCACCTCTTGGAAAAAGACACTCCTTTTATCTTTTCCAAAGAGTGCCTTGAAGCCTTCAACTTGCTTAAGGATAAGCTTACTAAGGCACCCGTCTTGGTTACCCCTAATTGGGAGCTTCCCTTTGAGTTGATGTGCGATGCTAGTGACTTTGCTATTGGAGCGGTTCTGGGACAAAGAGTGAACAAACACTTCCAACCAATCCATTACGCTAGCAAGACAATGACAGAGGCCCAATTGCATTATACAACAACCGAAAAAGAGCTTTTAGCTGTTGTCTATGCTTTTGAAAAGTTCCGCCCCTATCTTGTCCTTTCCACCACAATCGTTTACACCGATCATTCCGTGTTGAAGTACTTATTGACTAAACAAGATTCTAAACCAAGACTTCTTCGCTGGGTTTTGCTACTCCAAGAATTTAAAATCGAAATTCGCGATAAAAAAGGAGCTGAAAACCTAGCCGCGGATCATCTCAGCAGACTTGAGGATCCTTACCAGGGGGATCATCCGAACAAAGAGATCAATGACTCTTTTCCCTTGGAGACCTTAATGTCTATCAACTCGACTGCTAATGAAACCCCGTGGTTTGCGGACATTGCAAACTACTTAGCGGGTGGAATTCTCGTTGACGGGCTAACATCCCAGCAAAAGAAAAAGTTCTTCAAAGACATTAAGACTTACTTTTGGGATGACCCGTATCTATTCAAACAATGTGCTGATTTGATTATTCGCCGATGTGTTGATGGACCGGCAGCTTTGGAAATCCTTGACGCTTGCCACAAAGGACCCACCGGTGGTCACTTTGGTCCCAACTACACCGCCAAAAAAGTGTTTGACTCGGGATTTTATTGGCCCACCATCTACCGTGATGCTCACGAGATGGTTAAACGATGTGATGCTTGCCAAAAACAAGGCAAGATCACACATAAAGACGAGATGCCTCAGAATTTCATACAATAATGTGAAATCTTTGATGTTTGGGGTATCGACTTTATGGGGCCATTCCCTTCTTCTAAAGGAAACAATACATCCTTGTAGCCGTTGACTACGTCTCCAAATGGGTTGAAGCCAAAGCTTTACCCACTAATGACGCAAGGGTGGTTTGTAACTTTTTGAAATCGCTATTCGCTAGATTCGGTGTGCCTCGTGCCATTATTAGTGATCGTGGGACTCATTTTTGCAATGACCAATTTGCAAGAGTCATGGCAAAGTACGGTGTAAATCATCGTCTTTCCACCGCCTACCACCCACAAACTAATGGCCAGGCTGAAATTTCCAACCGAGGATTAAAGCGGATTCTTGAAAGAACCGTGGGAGAGCATCGTGCCTCATGGGCTGATAAACTTGATGATGCTTTGTGGGCTTTTCGTACCGCTTACAAGACTCCGATTGGTTGTACACCATATCGTCTCGTGTACGGGAAAGCGTGCCACCTCCCCATTGAGTTGGAGCACAAGGCTTACTGGGCCTTGAAGTGGGCTAATTTTGATATCAACAAAGCCGGTGACCTACGCAAGATCCAACTCAATGAGCTGAATGAACTCCGTAATGATGCTTATGAAAATTCTTTGATCTATAAGGATAAGACTAAGCTCATTCACGACTCTAAGATTAAGAACCGAGAGTTCCAAGTAGGAGACAAAGTTTTACTCTTTAACTCTCGGTTGAAAATCTTTTCGGGCAAGCTGAAATCTCGTTGGTCCGGCCCATTCACCATTGCCCAAATTTTTCCATATGGTACTCTCGAGCTCGCTCAACCTAATGGACCTAATTTTAAGGTGAATGGCCAACGAGTGAAGTTGTACTTTGGTGAGGACATCTCTCAGGAGATGACTCCATCCCTCACCACGTTCCCCATGAACTAATTTTGGGTCGAGTCAGGCTCGTGACTCGGTTATCAAAAATAAGCGCTCCTCGGGAGGCAGCCCGAGTATCTATCCTTTTCCGTTTTAACCTCCTAAGTGTAGGGGAACCTCAATAGGTGTTTGTCTTTGTGTGGTGATGTGATTACAGGGATGACTGCACTTTTGGAACCTTCGAAGAACCGTGCTCCCGTGTTATCCGAAATCCGGTTCTATCTCTCAACTATCGTGATTCAATTTTCTTCATACTCACATTTGAAATTGATCACTTTAGTCGTCTCTTCCTTAACTTGAGTTAACCAACGTGCCCAATGTCATAAGTGTAGGGGAGACTTTTCCCACATACTTAAACATTGAGGACAATGTTTATCTTAAGTGTAGGGGGGACTTCTATCGAAGTTTTAAGTGGACTTTTCCATGAAAATGCCTTCATTTAACTGGAAAATCATCTTTTTCAACATTTTTCAAAATTTTAATTAACTTTGGCCATTTTGTCATAATTTTTAAATTTTTATCGTTGCTTTCATATGTATATATTCCGCAATAAAGTCAAAATTATTAATTAAGTGGTGTAGCTAGTTTAGAAGTCTTTGACATATTAGGCCCGTTGCGATTATTTTGACTCAACCCGAATAGACTTATCCAAGTTTATTCTAGCTAGTATCCTTAACCATGTAGACCTTAATTGGTTTATTAGGCTAAGCATCCGCGAGTCTCATTACTTGAGATTTTAAATTGTGGAGGACGAGAAATGATAGAGTCAATTATAAGTCGGTAATCTTGCACAAGCTCACTTGGTGTAATTATTTGCCTATTCTCCCATCACTTGCTAATAATTTATCTGCAATAAGTAAGGTCGTACGATTTGAAAAGTTACTTAGCTTCTAGCTCAAGATCGTTTAAAAGTTGCTCGGTAATGATAAGAGTTCATAGCCAAGGCATAACTTATGAAGCGGGGCACGAAGATTGGCGAGTCCGAAAAGGCCCTAACAAGGCATGAGGATTCCATTTTATTGCTGAAGATCCAAAAGTGATGTGAAAAGCATTATTCCCAAAATCAATATGAAGGATCAAGACTCATGACGAAAAGCAATCAACTCCCATAAAGATCATGGAGAAGTCTATCCGAAAAGACCCTAACAAGGTATGAGGATAAATAGATCCAAGTCCGAAAAGGAGGCGGATCGTTGTATCTCAAAATCCCAATTAGAGATTGAAGAATAATCATGAAGTCGTGGTCAACAAAGTTGGAGTACCCCTCAAAAGTCTGCAAGTGAAGAAACTCTATTAACGATGAGAAGACCATTATCTCAAGAACGTCTCTCAAGATATGAAGTATGGAGTACATGCCAAATATCGGCCCGAGAAAGGTCTCAAATCGTGAACCAAGTTATGCCAAGATATGAACTTTTTGATATCCCGAGAAGCAGTTTTAAGAGATTTTGTCCTTTAGCTAACTATTGATCAAATCGTCCTACTTTGCTTTCAGCCTAAATAAACTATCGAAATAAGTCCAAAAATGCATCTCTGTGATCATTCTAAGACAAAAATAAAATATAAGAGTTACACCTAGGAATAAGGGAGTTTAAGCATTTAATTAAGCCATGTGTGTAAGTGTTTGATATGCTAACTTATAATAACAATGATCTCGTTTTTAAGCTTAGTTTGGGGAACGTGAAACTTGAGGATGATAGATCTTCGCAGCACCAAAGCCCTAATGTAAGTCCTTGATCTCTTTGCAAGTTATTTCCATCCTTTTGTTTACTTTAAAGTTCTAATTTTTCTTAGTACTTTAATTTTTGTTTAGTAGTATGTTAATAAGGCCAAGGTTGATTGACTATGAGAAAAATGTAAATTTGCTTTATCACTAAGCATTGCATGAGGGCATGGCAATGGTTAAGTGTAGGGGATTTGATAGGTGTGAAAACACCCATCCTTTTACCACTTATTTCTGGCTAAAACAAGACCAAAACACGTATTTAATATCATTTGTTTGGAATTATGCGTGGTATTTGTGTTTAATGTGTTTTCAGAGTCAACCGGATGAATATTGAAGAAAACATGGGATTGCACGGGTTTTATCAAGGAAAAAGACTAAAGACGAAGTCTAATGTCTAAGAGATGCAAAAGATTTGAAGTCAATGGGCCTATTTGAAGATTTATCGAAGAAAAGGACCAAAGATGGAAGATTTACATATGTCGAAGAAACTCAAGTCTATTAAACGAAGAAATTAAAAGACGAGTTGAATTTAATCGTCGACAAATCCCGAATCAGAATCGAAAACGTCAACTTTTCTGAAAAGACGAGAAGACAAGAAGAAATGGACAAAAGCCCACTCACCAACCAACCACTTAGCCTATATAAGGGAATCACCCTCACAATTTTTGTATCTAGCTTTTCTTTCAGTTACACTCTTCCTAGTTCGTAGGAAACCATCTCCCTTAAGGAGTGGTTTTTCATCTTCTTTGATTTTGTTCTTTAATCTTGTAAGTTTGATCCTTTCCTTTTGTTTACTGAATCTTGATCATCAATACAAGTTCTCCTTTAAACTTTTCATTCCTCTTGTTCATCATCTTCTTTTATTCAAAGTATTTAAGTTCTTATTTAGTTGGTTTGATCTTCAAAAGTTGTTAATTTTGTGTTTTTATGATTGGGATTTGATCCTTATGGTTAGTAAATGATTATGGGTTAGTTTGGTAAAAACATTTTTGTTCATTTGGTTCGATTTGGTTAAAAAAGTCGCGTTCCCCTGTTCTTTTTGCGGTTACTGTTCTTCATCCAGTTGTTCCGAATAGTCGATTGGTTGTTTCCCCTATTCGGAATATTGTATTTTTCCGAATAGCCTTGTTCTTTTTCTCTTATTCGGAATATTATATATTCCGGATAGTTTTCTTAGATTATTCCTTATTCGGGATATTTTATATATTCCGAATAGGCCCCTTATTCCGCACAGTAACTGTATTCCGAATTGAGCATTTATTCCGCATAAACCCATTTATTCCGAATAGAACTTATTCTGCATGGTTTCATTTTTCCACATAGAATAATTATTCCGAATAGCATTTATTTTCCGCATAGGATTTATTCCGAATAGAGTCATTTATTCCGAATAGCATGTTTTCCGTATAGTGTTTATATTCCGAATAGAGCAATTTTCAGTAAGGGTTTTTGATTTATTTCATCATTTAACTGTTTAACTTTAATTCGAGTTTTATTTTGATTTTATTAAACTGTTTTTGGCTTTAATTTTCAGTTACTCCATTTATTTACCTTTTTAATAGAATAGATAAACAACCCCCTTATTTGTCACCAAGAACATTCATTCCACTTTGAGCTGTGATCAATTCGAGAGGATACCGAGATCGAACTTTCAACTAGGAAAATCCATTATATCAGTAATTCTCGGGAAGACGACAAGAATTCATGGCCCGCACTTAAACAATATTTTCCATTCAAATACTTTGTAAAACTTTGTATGAAATAATATGACTTGGGACCTATGTAACTTTGATATTTATGAATGGAAATGCTTTATTAATAAACGACGCGATTTTTATGCGTTGTCTATGATGTGAGTAATGTGCTATCCCGTAACACCAACTAGTCTTCCGCTGAACTGAGTTGTACAAATTTGGGGGTGTTACACTTCGTTTGTTACATATTCCGGATAAGCCACGTTTTCCGGATAACCGATTCCGGATAAGGATTGTTTGGGTATTGCAGATAAGGATTTTGGTCGTTTTCCGGATAAAGGTAAAGAAGTGTATTGCGGATATGTCACTTAGTTTTTATTCTGGATAAGCTCTCGGTGAAGGATTCTGGATAAGCTTAACAAGTTCATTCCGGACAATTATTCCGGATAAGTCATTCCAGATAAGCTTCCTTAGTTTATTCCGGGTAAGCCCAAGAAGAGATATTCCGGATAAGCATCGTTTCTTCATTATTCCGGATAAGCCTTCATTGTCATTTATTCCGGATTAGCTGCATCAATTTATTCCGGATAAAGGTTTTGGCCAGCATTCCGGATAAGTCTCCCAACTTATTACGGATAACCCTTCTGATCACAATCCGGATATTATTCCGGATAAGGTTCTTTACTTTCAGTTTTTGAATTTTTACTTTTCCCGCCTTTTTACTTAGATATATTTTAACTTGTCTTGCTTTAATTCACTCTTTAAAGTTTACATTTTTATAAGTTTTAATCATTTACTTCTCAATTTTTAAAGTCTTCATTTATAGTTTTAAATTTTCAAGCTTTCATTTTCATTTATTTACTCAACGACATTTTCATTTTTAGTTTAAAATAGATAACCAAACCTTTTTATTTTCCACCAAGAACAATTGAGTCGCACTTTCAACCAGTAATCAATTCGAATAGATCGGAATAACGAATTTTGAGACATTTAGTAAATCTATGTATTAGGTACTTGGTTCCAAAACGGTACCTCAAAAATTTGACCTATTCATGCATTCCACTATCATTGTAACCTCTTTTATCTTAATCTAATAACCTGCAATCACATAAAAAACACAAACAAACACTATACAATAATAATTAGCATACAAATTGTACAACTGTTACCTCCCCTTAACATATGCAACAGTTATTGGTTGAGTATAGAAATATGTGTTACCAAGAACTCAAATCTCTTTGTATTAAATGCCTTGGTTAATAAATCAGCTACATTGTTATCTGTATGGGTCTTCAGAACCTGAATAAGCTTTTTGTCATAAGCATCTCTTAGAAAGTGATGTCTTATTTCGATATGCTTTGTTTTGGAGTGAAAGACTAGATTCTTGACAATACAAATTGTACTTTCATTATCAATGTAGATCTTGGTGTTCATGAAGTTGAAACCATAGTCTAACAACTGATTTTGGATCCAAAGTACTTATCCACAACAATGAGCAGCAACTACATATTCAGCTTTAGTTGTAGAAGTAGCAACAATAGTTTGCTTCTTACACTGCCATGATATGAGTCTTCTGCCTAGGAATTGACAACCTCCTGTTGTGGATTTCTTATCATGATTGGCTCCAGCATAATCACTATCTAAGTAAGCTTCCAAATCAAATGTAGAATCTCTAGGATACCATAATCCTAAGTTCGGCTGACTTTTAAGATACTTAAAAATCCTTTTCACAACATGTAGATGTGACATCTTTGGATTAACTTGAAATCTTGAACACGCACACACATCAAACATAATATCTGGTCTTGAAGCAGTAAGATACATCAATGAACCAATCATTGATCTATATAGGCGAATATCAACATTTTCACCATGTTCATCTTTTGACAAAGACTTTTTAGCTTCAAAAGGTGTGCTTGTACTCCTTGTATCCATACTTGAAAATTTCTTTAAGACTTCAGCAACATATTTATCTTGGCTGATAAATATTCCATCCTTCCTTTGTTTGAATTGAAGTCCTAAAAAGAAGGTAAGTTCTCCCATAGAACTCATCTAAAATAATCCTTTCATTAAAGCTTCAAACTCCTCACACCATGATTTCTTGGTTGAACCAAAAATAATATCATCAACATAGACCTGAACTAGGATAATATCCTTAGCATTATTTTTGTTGAAAAGAGTTTTGTCAATGGTCCCTCTCCTATACCCATGTTCCAAGAGGAAATTATAGAAAGTTGCGTACCAAGCCCTTGGAGCTTGATGTAGACCATAAAGAGCTTTAATAACTTTGTAGACTCTGTTAGGGAACTTAGGATCTACAAAACCTGGAGGTTGTGAAACATATAACTCCTCAGAAATAGTACCATAAAGAAGGCACTTTTCACATCCATTTGATAGACTATAAAACCCATATATGATGCAAATGCCAAAAATAACCTAATGGCTTCTATCCTTGCCACTAGTGCACAAACCTCATCATAGTCTATCCATTCGTCCTGTCTATAGCCTTGAGAAACAATCCTAGCCTTGTTCCTCACAACAACACCTCTCTCATCCTTTTTATTCCTGAAAACCTACCTAGTACCAATAACTCTTTTTCTAGAAGGAAGATCCACAAGAATCCAAACCTTTTGTAGTTCAAATTGCATTAATTCTTCTTGCATGACATCTACCCAACTTTCTTCATCAAGAGCTTGAGAAATATTCTTAGGCTTTACTTATGATAAGAAACAAGCAAACAAACAATGCTGAGTATCTTTATGATTAGTTCTCTGCTGTTGTTTGACATAGCTTACAAGTGCATGAGTTTTAGTACTAGCTTGAAGCTGTCTTCTGGTTTGCACAACAGACTTTGGGTCTCCAATGATTTGAGCTGTAGGATGATTGTTATTGACTTTATGAGTGGGAATAGAACTGACTAGTAATTTAGTTTCCAAATTTTTGAAATCAGTCACTGCACCCTACTCATCATAGGAAGCTCTAGAGAAGATTCTATCATTTGGACTAGTATATGCATATTCACTGTCCATTGCTTGTAGAACATCTTCTAATGAATCAACAGACTTTGTAGAACTTGTCTTAGCAATACTTGCAGATGAAGTACCGCTAGGTTGAATATGTATTGCTGAGTGTTGTGATTCCAAAGATTCTTCTCCTGAATGCTTATTATTAGTTGTAGAATTCTTTTCTTGATCTTTAAGCCTATGAAGCTCTTGTGAGGCTTGATCATTATTGGATGGCACTTGTTGCTTCTGTTGGGGGCTGGCAACCATAAGAGAGATAGTAGGCATACTGGGTACATAGATATGAACATCATCATCTTGAGAGTCTGATGAAGAAGGTCCTTCCTGAGTACCTAAAGTTGTTGTGCCAGTCTCTTTACTTGCATTGTTAGTTTGACAATCTTTTTGCACATAATAGTAATCCATGGAGTTAGTTAGATAATCCAATTCAAACATCCAAGCATAACCTATTCCTGGGACATTGGGCGTATTCTCTAAGAATTTGACATTGGCATTTTCTTTAACTTTTCTAGATGCCAAATTATAAACCCTATATGCTTTACTTTGCAAAGAATATCCTACTAGATATCCTAAATCATATTTTCCATCAAACTTCCCCAACTGATCAAGAGTATTCAAAATAGACACATGACACCCAAAAGGTTTCAAGTGACTTATGGTTGGCTTAACACCAGTCAAAAGTTTATAAGGTGTTTTGTTTTGAGGCTTGGTCACTAAGACTCTATTTAGCACATAACATGCAGTATTGTTGCTTCTGCCCAAAAGGTGTTTGAAAAAAGGGAATTAGCTAGCCTAGTCCTAGCAGCCTCAATTAGTGTCCTATTTTTCCTTTCAGATACTCTATTTTTGTGGAGTCCTAGGATTGCTAAATTATCTCTTGATACCTTTAGACCTACAAAATTCATCAAATTGAACATTCTTAAATTCTGTCCCATTATCTGTCCTAATGATCAAGACTTGTTTAGTGAACTATTTTTAACTAAAGTGACAAAGTCCTTATGTAATTCATTGGTTTCATTCTTGTGTGCTAAAAAAACCCAACTAAATCAACTAAAATCATCAGTTATAACTAGGCAAAAGGTCTTGTGACTAATACTCCTAACATAAACTGGACCAAACAAATCCATATGTAAGAGTTGCAAAGGTTTAGTCACATAATTAACAGTCTTGGTCTTGCAATAGGCTCTATGTTGCTTACCCTTTTGACAAGCAGTACATGTGAGATCATTTTGAAAAGATGTGTTAGGTAACCCTCTAACCAAATTTCTATTAACCAATTTATTTAGGTTCTTAAAATTCACATGACCTAACCTCCTATGTCAAATTAGACTCATCATTAGAAGCTTTGGCTAACAAACATGTAATGCCACTTGTTGGAGTAATAGTATGAAGATTGAAGGTGTACATATTTTCTTGCCTGTGTACCTTAAGCTGTACTTGAAATTCCTTTGGCATCTCAAAGTATTTGGAGAGCACCAAGCAGTCAGTGTCTGTAAAAACCACCTTGTTCTTTTTATCACACATCTGTGATACAAAGAAGAGATTGAACTCATTCAATTCTTTTCCAAAGAACACATCTTCAAATTCCAACTTTCCTGTGTTGATTTTTCTTTTTCTAGTAATCCTGCCTTTACTTCTACCAAAGGCTACTAGTCCACCTCTGAATTCTTCAAATTCAGCAAGGAAATCTCTGTTCCCTGTCATGTGCCTTGAGCATACACTATCTACAATACCTTTGTTTTTCAACTCATCAATTAGATGTCCCTCAGTATCTTCATGAGAGAGATCCATCAAGTTAAGCTCTTCTTCTTCTTCCTATTTAGTCCAGTTAACCACTCCATCTATTATAACCAATGCTTTAGTTCCTTTGAGACTTCTGCTATCTCCTTTTGGAAAGCTTTCAGAGACTCTTGGACTGGTTCTATAGTTGTTCTTGGACTTCTGACTGCTCCCTTCAGCCTTATCCCTATTGCACTCCCTTTCAAAGTGTCCATTCCTTCCACCGTTGTAGCATTCAACTTTTGATTTGTCATATCCTAATGGTTCATTAGGATCAACATTCATCTTCCTTCTAGTCCTTTTGTAGAGTCTATTAGATCTTACAGAGACCATAGCAGCTTGCCATTTGAGATCCATCTCTTCAATGTCATCATCATCCATTTGGAACAAGTCATTGAGGGTCAACCTTGGTCGGTTGTCTTGTCCAACAAAGAATGAGAAGGCATCATTGTCACTAAACAGTGATGAGGATCTTCCTTGTGAATTCTGAGATGTTAATGGACTGCCTTCAGTACCGCTACTTGATCCACCAGCGGTATTTTGAGAGTAAAGACCGCTGCTTCCTTCTGACACAAAAGCCAAGCTAGACTTTGGTGCTGCTGTTGCTTTGGTTACTTCAATGCCTTTAACATCCATCTCATAAACTCTAAGATTGTTATAGAGATGATCAAAAGGAGTTGAATCCAGGTCATCCCTTGTGATGAAGTGCATGGCCATTGCTTTCCACTCTTGTGGAACACTTCTTAAGAACTTTAGATTGGCTTCTTCATGAGGAATTACTAGTCCATAAACTGCTAATTGAATGAGCAATTTACTGAACCTTTCATAACCACTATGGATTCCTTTTGTACTGGAAATTGAGAAGTTATCAAATTCTTGTTTTAAAACAATCTTTTTCATCTTCTTAGACTTGTCATTGCCTCCAAATCTAAGCTTGATAGCTGCCCACATAGCCTTTGCATACTTAAAGTGATGAAAGCTAGGTAGAATGTCTTCTGAAAGTGCCATAGCTAAGGCAGTTATGACCTTTCTTTCTCTGATCTCTGCTTGTACCTCTTCAACAGTGACAATAGGCAAAGCATAACATGTACCATCAAGTAACAAATACAACTTCTTAGGACTTTTCCCATTCTTGATGACCTCTCACAGAATGTAATCTGTGTGATTCAAGTAATGTTCCATCTGCATTGCCCATGTCTCATAGTTATCACTTTTGAGAACAGGGAGTTTCACAGCAGAAAGAGTATGGGAAGAAGGTGTAGTTGTATGAGTAACTACAACATATGTAGCTTGTGCACATTTTGCAGGTGGATTTGCAGGTGTAGGATGCACGATTTGAGGTTGTCCTTGTGGTATGGGATCAGGAATTGGAATTTCTTCCAAGTGAGGATTATGACCGGCTTGATACATTGAATTTGTGTTAGTGTAGATTTAGTGTTGTGTTCTTCTTATTCAGAGTTTCTCAACATGCTCTGATACCACTTGTTGATCCCTTTGAATGGATCTATATTATGTTAAGAATTTGTACAATAGCTTGTAATCAAACTAGAGCACTTGAGAACTCTTACTCAACCAAATAAGTTATGCGGAATCTAACTTATAAAGCAAAGAAGAACAAAATTACCTTTAACTATTCGATCTTCTGTTAATCGACTTTCAATGAGGTACAATAAACTCATCAAACCTGTGTTCCTTTTATAGTGTAAGGAACCCTAGAAACCTTAGAATATTTTATTATGATAAGTATATCACATACGATATATTATCAATATTCTAAACTATTAAGTATATCACATAAGATATACTCTCACTATAACTATGACATATCTTTTCTAAAGATATATTCGTCCTAATCAATATGGCGGTACTTACATTATAACTAACAGTACTTGCTATGTACCACATTAACACTAATGGTACTTGCCAACACTAACAATACTTGTACTTGCACTAACAGTACTTGATACTTTACAAATAATTCCCAACAAGAAGTACCGTCAACAGGACATGGGATGAAAAGGAAAGGGTACTCACACTTCATAGTAGGATAGCCATACCATTAGAGTGTGTAGACATAAATGAACCACCCGTTAGTTCACGGTTGTGGAACAAAGATTGAAGACAGTAATCCATCCCCAATACCCAGAGTAGACGGTGGCAATAGGGGGAAAGCTATCAAATCAAGGAAAAGAAGACCTATGCAACCTACTAAAACAAAACCTGGATATATTCACATAGGAACCCAAAGATATGATGGGTTTCCCAAGGTAGGTACCGGAGCATAGCTTGAATATCAGGGAAGGCTACCCACCAGTAAGGCAAAATAGAAGGGGACAAGCCCCAGAGAAAAGCAAAGTAATACTCGAAGAGGTAACCAAACTAGTGGAAGCCGGAATAATGAAGGGAGTCTATTGCAATAGCTGGTTAGCCAACCCCGTGATGGTAAGAAAACATGATGAAAGCTGGAGAATGTACGTGGACTTCACAAACCTCAAAAAAGCATGTCCCCAAGACTGCTATCCACTTCCATAAATCGATTGGAAAATAGAATCCCTATGCGGATATCTATTTAAATGTTTCCTAGATGCTTACAAGGGATATCATCAAATACAAATGGCGGAAGAGGATGAGGAAAAATGGCGTTCGTCACAAGCCAAGGCACCTTTTGCTACACAAAGATGACATTCGGACTAAAAAACGCCCGAGCGACATACCAACGCTTAGTAGACAAAGCTTTCGAGATGCAAGTAGGTAGAAACTTGGAGGTATATGTAGACGACTTAGTAATAAAAAGCCACACATAAAAAGAAATCCTTAAAGACATTGAAGAAACATTCAAGGCATTGAGAAGGATAAAATATGAAACTCAATCCAAAAAATGCACATTCGGTGTAGACGAAGGAGAATTCATGGGTCACATAATAACCACAAAAGGGATAAAAGTGTGCCCAGAAAAAATAGCCATTATCTTAAATCTACCTACCCCACAAAGTGTCAAAGACATCCAAAGACTATACGGAAAGCTAGTAAGTCTAACCAGATTCATTTCAAAATCAGTAGAAAGATCCCTACCACTCTTCAAGACACTCAAAGGATGTGTAAAGAAAAGTGATTTCTTATGGACAAGGGATGCAGACAAAGATTTCCGAGAAATTAAGGAGAAAGTGGCGAGATTACCAATGCTCACAGCTCCGATTCTAAAAGAAGAGCTCACCTTATACCCATCCGCCTCTAAAGAAGCAATAAGCATTGTGTTGCAGGCGGAAAATAGTCAAGGCAAACACCAATCTATTTTGTCAGCATGGCACTCAGAGGGCCAGAAATAAACTACACAATAATGGAGAAACTAGTACTAGCCTTGGTCCACGCGACCAAGAGATTAAAAAGGTACTTTCAAGCACATCATGTGGCGGTAATCAAAAATCAACCAATTGAACAAGTATTGTCAAGTATAGAAGCAGAAGGATGAATGCAGAAATGGAACGTCCCCCTAGGTGCGTATGGCATTTGCTACAGACCTCGGACCTCTGTGAAAGGACAATTCCCAACGGACTTCTTATCTGAGAAGCCAGAAGAAGATACGCCCATGGAAGAAAGACAAAGCCAACCTACAAAACCATGGGCGCTCTTCACAAACGCATCATCATGTGTTGAGGTCTCAAGAGAGGGTCTCATACTCACGATCCCGTAAGGGACAAAATTTATCTACGCTTTGAGATTTTAGTTCCAAACATCAAACAACGAAGCAGAACATGAGGCATTACTGGCTGGACTAAAGATAGCAAAGGAGATGGGAGTCAAGAGCTTACAAGCAAGTGTATACTCAAGGCTGGTAGTAAACCAAATCAATGGGTACTACACGGCCAAAGGAAAAACATGAGGCGGTATTTACAAAAGTAAGATAATTAGCTGAAGACTTCTAAAACTTCTCAGTACAACAAGTACCAAGGTCCGAAAACAAAAAGGCGGACACGCTAAGCAAGGTCGCCTGAACAAGCTTTCCCCATCTTGCCAAGCAAGTATTAATGGAGGTGGTAAACAGGAGATCTACGGAGGAAGTATAAATCCTATCGGTCGTTGAAGAAGAAGGAAACAACTGGACGACTCCAATATACAACTTCTTATCTATGGACATGTTGCCAATGAATAAAGAAGATGCAAGAGAAATGAAGATCAAGGCACGACAATACGCCATCAAGGACGGAACCTTATAAAGAAATTTCGTTCCTCGAACCATGGTTACATTGTCTTGGTATAACACAAGCCAGCAACATACAAAGAGAAATCCATGAAGGAACATGCAACAAGCATTCCGGGACCAGATCCATAGTAAAAAAGGCAATACGGACTAGACACTATTGGTCGACAATGCACAAGGATGTAAGAGAGGTTATAAACAGATGCCAAGAATGCCAGACGTACAAGTCGGCTGATAAATACCCCAAGCAGGACCCAACACCTATGACATCACCATGGCCATTCCACACATAGAGTATGGACATAGCAGGCCCCTTCCAGGAGGGACAAGGGAAAGGCAAATTTCTAATTGTTGTTGCCGACCACTTCACCAGTTGGATAACTGTAAAACCAATAACAACAATAACACGATATGGTAGTGTGGTGGTGATTCGGTGGTGATTGCACGACAGAGACGGCCACAAGGATGGTTGAGGGTCGATTTTGATGGCGGATTTGGTGGGTTGTATAGATCGGATGTTTTTAATGACGGGAGTGGCGGGTGGCCGGAAGTTGGCTGGAATGATGGCTGGAAAAGTGACGGCCGATGAATTGAGATGGAGGAGTGTGTGTAACTTTTTAGGGTTAGGGTTGTGGAGTTATGAGGATGAAACCCTAGATTTTAATATTCATACTCAAATGTTTTAAAAATAAAGTGAAGTGTTTATTATAGTTGAGGTTAAAATAAATTTATTTACTTAACTTTCTTGTATCTTTTCGTTTAAATATAGCTTGGTACTTGATCGGGTTTGATAAAATTTGATTCGGTTTACAAAATTCGCGCCATTAATTTTTAAATGATTGTTCTAATAAATTATAGTATTTGCTCGATTAATTTTTTGTAATCGTTATATATATTTATTTAAAGAAATCACTATTTATCGGATATTCTCGTGTGATCTGCGTTCAAAGAAAATATACTTCAACTTGTATATTCTCATTTTCAACTTCCGTTATAAAAATTAAAAACTAAAATTAAAATATTAAATAATTTAATAAATCTTTGTATCAAATATCTTTGAATAATTAAATATAAATTTAATTTGTGTCGCGTCAGTTCTCAGATTTTGCGTAATCTTTTACAATATGTAAAATAAACTCTCGTTTTCGAACCAAATAACTTTGATATCTCTCGAAAACGAATTTCGATTAATAAATAATATAATTTATTATATTTAAAGCCTGGAAAATTCTCGATTGTTACAAAATCCCTGCATAATATATTAATATTGGAAACGTGAGTAGTAGTAGTAGAATCAAACCACCAAGTATTAGAAGGAACTTCAGACTAGTTTGATTCAAAGCCTACAGAAACATAATGTATACCTTTCTTTTTGAACTACGACTTACGTTAAGACAATCCTTTTTTAAATACCCCCTTTCTCGCAAAATTTATATTTGTTGTCCCTTTGTTCCTTCTTTTCAACATTTGCAAACTTCGAGGTTGTACCATGTTGTTTCTTTTTGAAGTTCTTGGGTTTTGGTTTGAGTTTCTTGTCAACTCCTTGATTCACTAAGTTAATAGAGTGAACGATTTGTTTCTTTAGACTTGATTCCTCTTGAATAAGCTTACTAGACAATTCATCAATATTTCACTTATCATTTAATGTGTTATAACTGATGTGGAACGGTCTATATTCAGAAGGAAGTGAATTCATAATGAATTGCACCAAGAGTCTTGTCTATAGAAGGAAGTGAATTCATAATGAATTGCACCAAGAGTCTTGTCGATTTATTCATACCTACTGCCTTAAGTCTTGTCGATTTATTAGTCATGTCAAGGACATGTTGATGCATACTCTTTGAACCATCAAATTTCATGGTAGTGAGTTCAGTCATAAGTGTCCCTGCTAGTGGTTTGTAAGTAGAACAAAACATCTTTTCCACTAACTTAAGAAAATCTTTAGCATTCTGATTTTCAAAGTGAGTAAGAGAAGACTTAATGTTGTTGGCAATTGACATCCACATAAAGTTCAAGCAAAGTCTGTTAGACCTTGTCCATGCCTTATGGTGTGATTTTGAGACTATGTACTTTTATCAGTAAGGTTAGCGGGCTTATCCTCCATTGGCGCCAAGTCAAGATCCAAATCACCTAAATGGAAAGCGACTTGTTCGCTCCATGTGGAGAAATTCAGACCGGTAAACAAGGTAACAAAAGAAGCTTGAGAATGAAGGTCTCCTTTGGGTAAACACAATAAGAATGTAATGAAATTTTACAAGAAAATAAAATATACTTTGTCAAATGTAGAAAGCATCTTTGAATAACTACACACGCATGACAAAAGTGTATCAATTTTCAATTTATTAGTTATAGAAGATCAAATTTTCATTTGGGCAAAATTTATAATTTCTATCTACTAATAGAAAATACATAATAACATTCGTTATAAAAAATAACATTATATGACTAACATTTGAAATCAACTTGGTCACTTTATGTCTCATAATTATATGTCACATAACATAGTATAATTAAATCATAATGAGACAAACTCATCTTTAAAGTTTTGTTGAATCCATGATAAGCAAATTTAGATTATATTATACGTATCAAATATAAACTTCACATATGAAACAAGGTTCAAGGTCTTAACAATAAAAGATAGTTTAAAATATGGATTATTGTCTATCTAATAACAATGGTTCTAGATACCACATGTAAGTTATTATTGTGTGTAGACATTAACATCACATATAAATGATGAACACATTAAATCATTATGTCACAAAATCTTAGAGTATGATAATAATCAGATAGATAAGATGCAAGAGTATAACGTACCGGAAGCCATAGATGGTGTTGACATGATGTTGTGTATAGTAACACCTTAATCACAAACTAGTTTCTAACCCTTGACCTACTTTATTTTAGAGAGTTTGAAGGAGAGCTAAATAATTCTACGGTGTGTTGTATTATGCTAGGGTAGCGAGAGGACTAGTTTATATAGGGACTTTAGATTAGCATGTCCATCAATGCTAGTTATTTATAACGGGAAGGAAATAACCGACCATTAAGAATGTAATCAATAAAATTAATAAGAGTTTATCATGTCACTTAATATGGAATATTACAATATATTATATTACAGTATAATATTTCTTACAAGATGTAATCAACATAACCTCGAAACCAGAATCATGACCAAAGTGTCATTACCAATACCAATGCTAATGCCAAATACAGGTACCAAATACCGTTACTAATTTCAATTCACGAACCGACCAACAATCACCAACATCGATCAAACAAAACTAATAAACCAATGATTAACACCAACCCATTAAACAAAATTGAACCAATGCAATAACCGTTAAACATATTGTCTTATTTCTTTTACATGATGCGAACAATTAACCAAAAAGTTGCTTCCAAGTAAACAAATTGATCGAAAAATAACATAATATATAATTAAACGTTCATTCAAATTTAATAAACCCCATTAAAACCAAACCATATACACCGAACAATTAAAATAGTCAACCATTTCGATCGAAACCATGACCAACCTTATTTACATTCATTAACTCATCAATTCCATCAATAATTAATCAATCAATTCATCTGTTTTCTTTTACCCGGTGAACCAGTAAATTCAAACGAATGAACAAACTTACCTAGCGAGAACTAAGACAATGAATCACCAAGGAACAACTAACAATAAACGGATCCCTCCGGATCATTAGCAATTAGCTGATTAGCAATTAGTTGATGACCGGAGAATTACAATTTATAACGAATTTACCTAGGCTCTTGATATGATGTAGAAACCGAACATATAACAAAACAAATGTATTACTTTGTAATAATGTTTTATGGAAACAAGACATTAAATAGGCTACAAAATAAGAAAACCCTAAAAGAGAAATAGGCCTAAATAAATGGTTGGACCTATAAGTTGTTGCAGAATAACCGCGATAATATCCCACCGAATAGGTAAATAGCGTGAAATAACTCAACACTATAAGCTTACCCTAAACTAGATTATTGAAAACTAGACACTAAGAAAATGAACAAGATGGCACACGAATGATTTATATATTTCTTATAGAAACATATTACAAAACTAGAAAGCTACTTGTATAAAAGAAATGAAGAAACACTACAAGATTGCTTGTGCGTGTTTTTGGTGTACTAAAACTCAAAGGAAATGCTCCTATTTATAACATTCAAGAATGCCTCAAGTTTATTCCATGTTGGTTCCAAGTTGCTTTCAACTTGCTAGATGCTCTCAAGTTGTATTATCCACTTGCTTGCATTCATTGAACTTAGAATATGAGCCATAAACAACAATATTCCACCCTGTAAAATATCAATTCCTCAATCTCGCCGTCAACCATCCACAGTGGAGTCTTCAAACCAACCTTCAAGTTTTCACAACGTTGATCAAGTCCAAACAATAATTAAACTTGATCCCAACTAATTCTTTAGTCAAAATACCTGTAGGATTCATAGAAATATGAATCTGCTGGATTCTAATTTTACCTTCTTCCAGTATCTCTCGTATGAAATGATACCAAACATCAATGTGCTTCGTTCTTGGGTGATAAACCTGATTCTTCGCTAAGTGAATTTGTAAAACCCGCATATAAATAGCATGAACAGTACACCACATAAATATACGAGTTAATTAAAACTTTCCATTTATATAATAAACACGTGTCATAAAATTTAATTACCGAGAACTACGTAATATATAAATGCACGATAATTATTAAGTATAATAATTTAAGTCACGAATAATAAACACGAACGTACACAAATAATATGTAACATGAAAAATGTATGCATTTGTGTGTGTGGGCTTGTGTACCCGCGACAAAGGAAGGAAGGAAGGGGGCCCAACCCGTTTTAAAAATAAACTAGTAAACAAATATTCCCCAGGGATTTTCATAACACAGTTTTTACAAAAAAAAAAACCTAGCCTCCCTCTCCCTTATAGCCGGGCATTCATCAACCCCACATGGACGATTCGTTTGCTTTTGATCTTTGATTCATACCTGTTTGTATTCGTGTTTCAATTCTACATTTAATCACACCATCGGTAATCATGATCTTGATCTTTATTCCATTTTATTTTTAAATCACATGTTCTTGAATCTTAAAAAAAATAAAACATGTAAAGGTTATGATGAGACTGCTTTTATACATAGTCTCATCGTCCAATTTGGGCTTAAAATGTATTAAATATCATTGAATATGCCAAACATATGCTCGTGTTTGTTGCTTGTGTATTTTAGGTACGGATATTGAGGAAAAGACAAAAAGATCACAAGAATCAATCAAAAACGAACACGGGAAACGAAGCCGCACAATGAACCGGGCCCAAGAATGGAATTTCCAAAAATGACCTTGAAGAATTGAAGATTGGCAAGAATGGTCCCTCAACTTTAGAAGATTTGTCATTTTATACCCCTGTGGGTCCTTAAAATATCAAGTATGTACAAGAACAGCCCTTGAAGATTGAAGAAATTGCATTTAAAGTCCTTGTTTAAGGTTGTGACAACACTTGTGCCAAATTTGACAAGTTGGCAAAGTTGATTATAAAGGAAATGGAATTTGTGGCTATTTAAAACAAAGTGAACAAAGAAAGAACATGGGGGGGGAGGGGGGGGGGGGCAAACTGGCCAGACAACCAAACTTCACCCACCAACCAGAAACTTACACATCACCCTCCACGTCACCTAACCCGACCCTACCCTTTTACCCAACCTAAAACCCGTCCAAACCCATTACCCAAACCCACTCACCCAGTTTATTTATTAAACTGGGTCAACACCCAGTCAACCCTTTTAATTTTCCCACCAAAACACCTTATTTAAATAAACCCACCCCAATACGGATTAAACACGCCTTAATTACCCTATAAACCTTAAATTAATCCCAGACCCAATTGAACTAAAAACAAAGGGTAAATGGTTTAGCTTTTCCAGATCATTGATTACCATCACCCTCACCTAAACCCACGCAAAAACCGTGACCCAAACACACCCATGTGTCTTGTGGGACCTCCCCTGCCCCTGATGCACCCCAACAGCAGACTAGATCAACGTTCCAAAGTATTCTTGGTCCCAAAGGAATGCATCAACGTCCCTGATGCACCCATAACAGCTGTCTCATCACATGATTCCATTTGACCAAGTTTGAAGAATCAAGACTCAAGGGCTTTTAAGGAATTTCCAGGATTAGGGTTTAGCAAACGTATTATTTTATTCAGTAGCACTAGAACCTTTTCTTATAGCTTATAAAAGGGAATGTAGCTTGTACATTCACCTTTGTTCCATTTTCTAGCAATCCTTTTTGTAATTCATTTTTATCAAATATAAAGTTGGTGTTTTTGTTAAAATATAATTCCTTTTATTATTTATAAAAGTTGGTGATAAGGTTGCTTAGAATCTGAGTTCCATCATTATTTGGTAAAACGTTTTGAGTTTCAGTTTTCAAAGAGTTATAAGAAAGGTTTTGATATTTTCAGAAATTCAAGGTTCCAAAGAAGTGAAAGTCGACTTGGATTATTGGATTTCTGAACTTGTATTTGCTTTAAAACGTATTCATTGGTTCCAATGTTTATTGGTTTGTAAAAGATTTTTGGAAGAAAGAAATCAGATTTTTCTTGTTATTCACCTTTGTTGATCTTAGCAGATTTTCATTTGGAAGCTTGTTTTCCAAAAGGTTCTGCACAAGCCCGAGCTTGTTGGAGGTGGCTTTTCAGCCATTGTGGGGCCTGGATGTGGGTCCCACAAGGTAACTATCTTGTACCTTTTTCAGTTTCAAAATTTATGATCTAAATCATTTATGTGATTTTGGAAAAAAATTGTTTATGTGTTTGTTAAGCTGTTTGATTATGCTCACTTAGGGCTTTCATGCATGTTAGAAGTGTTTAAAATCAGATTGAGTAGTTTTGAAAGCATTTGGTGTGTTGAAATTTGATTTTCATAATTAAAGGGGTGTTTGGGAACAGGGGATAAGCTCATATAAGCTACTGCTTTTCAGCTTAAAAACTGCCTAACACACTCATCTTGTTGGTATTGGGTTATTTACAACTTAGGATTTCAGTATTGTAGGTTTTAAAGTAACATTGCATGTTCAAACTTTGGTAAAACTAGCTAAAATTCAGTAACTGCTTAAACTGCCTTGTTCTAGCTTGTATTGAACTTTCATTTTGTTTGATTTGTGAGAACTTGGTAGTGTTTAGGGTCAAGACTTGTTTGTTGAATACTTGTGAAGGAATTGAGTGAGTTTTGGCCAACCAACTCACCCAATTGCCAATTAGTTTAGCAAAGGTCTCACAGACCTTTTTTCAGTCATCACAGTAACTTGATTAGGCTTGTTTGTGTGGTTTTTGTTTAGCAACTTGTTGATTTTCTTGTTTATTTGACTTCCCACAAGCCAACTGGTTGTGGGAGTGCCTTATTGTCCAAGGAAAAGCCATCAATAAGCTTCCCTAAGCTTATAAGGTCAACTGACCAAAAAAATACACTAACAGCGGGAACAAAGTTCCCCCCTGCTTGTGCTATTATTTCCACTGCTCAGCAAAAGGACAAAGTCCTTGACATGTCACTTTCAGAAAGTAGTATTTTTTGTCTTTAGTGCACTTAATTAGGAATTAGGTTTTGAAATTTATTTTATTATTTTTCTAATTTAATTTTTGATTTTTTTATTTAATTAGAATTTTTGTTACTGTTCATTTTATATTTTTTAAATTAAATTGCTATTTTTAATTGACTTTTTACTTTCTGTTTTTGTCTTTTAGTGACAAAAATATTTATTTTTCAGTTTTAAAATTTTTCATAGATTAAGAAAAATAATTTAACATTTTTGGTTTAAAAAGTTTTTACTGTTCACTTTTTAATTATTTTTTAGAATTAATTTAGTTTAATTAGGGTTTTTATTATAAATGTTTTTGTCTTTTAGTGAAAAATTTAATATTTTTCAAACTTTTTCATTTTTCTACTGTTCTTTAGAGTAATTTAGGATTTTTAAAAGTGTCAAATTATTTTTAGCATTATTTTATTATTTTTTATGATTATTTTAGTTTAAAAATAGTTTTTAGTGATTTAAAAATAGAAAAATAGTTTTTAAAATTTAGGAAAAATACTTTTTAGTCTTTAAATAAAATACGTAACTTATTAGTTCAATAAAATAATATTTTGGACATTTTGATTAATTATATTTAATTTTAGTGCTTTAATTAGCATTTAAAATTGAATATTTAATTAATAAAAGGTTTTAAAATATTTTTGTTGGATTTTTATGCTTATTTATATTATTTTAGACTTAGTTTTAACTTTTAATTAATTTTTAGGTTTAAAATTTTAATTTGTAGCTTTTTACGGTTTTACGTGAACGCCTTTTTCGTTTTAGTTTAATCCGTCCTCGTAACCATCATTCTCTTCTCATCCTATTTCTATTTTTTCTTTCTCTCAATATAATCACAAACCATTATCCAAATCATTACACACATAACACACTAGCCTCCTCGAGAACGAACTCACTTTAGGGTCATTTACACACGGTTTTCCTAAATTGTCGTGCTTACTTCCCTATTTTTTGGTACTCTTTTCCTAAAGAGTGCTAATTTTACAACTATCATTTTGGCGCCACTGCCGTGGAGGCGTGTTGTGTTTTGATTGGAATTGTTGTTTTTATATACTAACCATAATTAGTATTTGTATTAGTAGCACTCTACTAATACGTATTATCGGTTTTTGGTTTTTGTGTGAATACTATTACTATATTGTATACGTAGAACAATAAATTCACAAGTACTCCAAATACGTGAGAAATCACAACCTTGACTTGGGAGGTCATTACCCAATCATTGTATTCGAATCTCAAACCAAAGAAAAAGGCAAAAATAGATAAATACTTTCGTGAAGCTCGATTTTGAAAAATACAAACTATAAGGTGGGTATAAGGCGGTTGTATTTCACGACCTAAAGGAAAAAGGCTCTTAAGTGCTTCGCGCCGCCTCGTTTCCTCCGCTTGCTTGTGCGTATTTTGAGATTGAAAGCTAATCGAGGGTTTTGCCGCCCAAAGTATTACTAAGTATCATATATATTTTCTTGGTTTCTATTGATTAAACCCTCTTGAACGTTTTGGTGTTCCACCAACGTTCTAAAGTCATCGAAGGCGTTCACTTCACGTGATCGTTTTCATTCCTTGAGGATTCTTTAATCGAGAGATTTGATTAAGGAGGAGATTTGTAGATTTGTGTCTACTTAATACATTCACCAAATTCCAAAAAGGTTAATACAATCAAAAACCACAAGAAAATTGAAAAAATACAAAACACCAAAAAGAATCTTCTTTGCTCGTCCCCTCGTTGTACGTGACGTTTATGCTAACTCGTAATCAAGCAAGACGTGCACGTAAACGAAAGAACAAAACTCCCACTCCAAATCATTCTAGTGAGGAGTCTCCTATTGACGAACCCATTGTAAGAGAAGCACCAACCATGGCGAATCGAACTATGATGGAGTTACTTCAAGCACCCACCGAGGGTTATGGAGAAGCGATTGTGATTCCCGCTATCCTTGCGGAGAATTTTGAGGTGAAAACGGGTTTGTTGTCGATGATCCAAAACAACAAATTCCGAGGTGATGAGAAGGACAATCCACACAACCATATCCGCCAATTCAATCGTCTTACCGCTACTTCCAAGTTTAAGGATGTCTCGAATGACTCGATTAAGATGATGCTTTTTCCGTATTCCTTAGCGGGGCCCGCTAAAATTTGGTTAGAGAAAGAGCCACCCAATTCTATATTTACGTGGAAGGATCTCGTTTTGAAATTTATGAACCAATTTTTTCCGCCCTCTAAGACTACGCATTTGAAAAACGAGATTTCAAAGTTTTCACAAGAATCAAATGAAAGTTTTTCAACGGCTTGGAATAGGTTTAAGTAGATGTTACATGAATGTCCTCATCACGGTTTTTCTGACTTGCATCAAATTGACACGTTTTACAATGGACTTAATGATCATGAAAGGGATTATTTAAATGCCGCCGCGGGTGGTAATTTTTTGTGTAAAACGGTTGAAGAAGCTTTGGTGATAATTGAAAATAGGTCTAAGGTCTATAGCCCTCGTAACACATCGAGTGTTGCCAAATTGGGCTCGTCATCATCATCATCGTCTCGTAGCATTAATGCCTTACATGATGAAGCTAATGAGGAAAATCGGTTTTTCGATAGGTTTTCAACTCTTATGTCCCATTGGAAAGCTCAAGAAGCTTCGAATTCCGCTTCGGTTAAAGCGGTTGCTAAGAGTTGTTTGTCTTGCGGTGGAGCTCATGATCTTTCCGAGTGCATTACCGCGGATGGTAACACTTCGAGTGCTTATGTAGCCACGGGAACTTATAACCAAAACGGTCAAGGTTCCCGCCAAAATCAAGCTCCACCAAATCAAAATGCTAATAACTATCGAAACAACAATCAAGGTGGTAATTATCAAGGCAATAAACGTAATTACAACAAGGGTAATTATCAAAGTGGGAATGGGCAAATTTCAAACCAAAACCAAAACCGTGATTTTCAAACTACCACACAAGGTTTTCAAAATGATCACACCAAAAATCTTCAAGGAGAATTTTTGAATTATGCTAAGGCAAACGATGCTAAGTTTGACAATATGCAACGTGAAATGGTTAGCTTAAGATCCGAGTTGAAAAACGAGCTTAAAAACAAACTTGCTAATGAACTTAAAATTCATGCTAATAAAATGGAAGGAAATGTTCAACGACTCCAACAAAATCAACAAAAAATGGAGCAAGGTCAACATGAGATTAAGCAAGAGTTGTTAAAAGCGGATGCTAGGCAATCTATGTTTGAAGACCGAATGGGAAAAATGTTTGAAGCTATCATGTGTAAACCTTCTTCTTCGAGTAGTCTTCCTAGTGATACCATCGTAAACCCCAAAGGAGAGATGAAAGTGATTACCACACGTAGTGGTAAGACACTTAAAGAACCGACTCCTCAACCAATTACTCCAACGGTGGAGGAAATTGAGGAAGAACCCGAGGTGGTGGTCGAAAAGGAGCATATCTCAAGCCCACAAAGTACCGCTCATGCCACACCTACAGTTTACCCATTACCAACATTGGAACCCGAGATTCCAAAGGCTATGCCTACTATGCCCCAACCCACACCACCTTTGTCCTATCCATCGAGACTTAGGAAGGAGAAACGTCAAGAGCGCGACAATTATCAATTTGAGCTTTTTATGAAAGTGTTTCGTGATTTGCACCTTAATGTGAGTTTCGCCGACGCTTTGGTCATGATGCCTCAATTTGCCGCTAACTTTAAGAGTATGTTGAACAACAAGGAGAAATTACACCAATTGTCTAGTTGTTCGTCAGTTTATCTTAATCGCATACCTCAAAAAGTCGGTGATCCCGGTAAATTTTTGATCCCTTGTGCAATCCAAGATATGGAAGAATGCTATGCCTTGGCCGATCTTGGTGCTAGCATTAACTTGATGCCACTTGCAATCTTCGAGTCGCTCAATCTTCCTAATCTTACTCCTTCACTAATGTCTATCGAGTTGGCCGACCATTCCACGATTCGCGCATGTGGATTGGCGGAAGACGTTTTTGTGAAAGTGGGGAAGTTCTACTATCCCGTAGACTTTATCATTGTCGATATCCCCACGAATCCTCAAGTTCCTCTCATTTTAGGTTGTTTGTTTTTAGATACGTCTATGGCTTTGATCGATGTCCATGCTAGAAAGATCACCTTACGTTTCAACGACGAGGAACTTGTTATAAACGCAACTCAAAATTCTCAACTTTCTCATGTTTATTCCGTTGCTACCATAAACCTCGTTGATATGATCGACGTGGTTTGCGAGGAATTTTCACAAGAAGTTCTAGGTTTTGGTGATGAAGAAACTAGTGGCAATCCCACTATGTTAGATCCAATTCTTGATAATTCGACACCAACCTTCACTCCATTTGAAGGCGGTGGTTTAACGTTGGAAGAATTCAATGTTCCACGTACTTGTAACAAAGACCTCGACAACGATGAGGACTTCTCGATTATCAAGGATTTTCTTAACAATTTCCCATTTCCTCCACCCGAGAAGGTTATGAGTATCGAGCCCAAATCTTCACTTGAGGAACCACCTATCCTCGAGTTGAAAGATTTACCTCCTCACCTCGAATATGTCTATTTGGAGGAGGACGACAAGTTGCCGGTTATTATTGCGAAGGAACTTTCGAATGATGAAAAAACCGCACTTGTCAATGTTCTAAAGGATCACAAAGGGGCAATTGCGTGGAAGTTATCCGACATTAAGGGAATCGATCCCAAGTTTTGTACTCACAAAATATTAATGGAGGAGGATTACAAGCCCGCAATCTAATGTCAAAGGAGGGTGAACCCTAAAATTCACGACGTCATCAAAAAGGAGGTCCTTAAACTCCTTGACGCGACCCTATTTCCGATAGCCCTTGGGTGAGTCCTATTCATTGTGTCCCTAAAAAGGGAGGAATGACCATTGTGCCAAACGATGCCAACGAGTTGATTCCCACTAGACTCGTGACCGGATGGAGAGTGTGCATTGACTATCGAAAGTTGAATGAAGCCACTCGAAAACACCATTTTCCCTTGCCCTTCATGGACCAAATGTTGGAGCGTCTTGCGGGAAACGATTTCTATTGCTTTTTAGATGGTTTTTCCGGTTACTTCCAAATTCCCATCGATCCTCGTGATCAAGAAAAAACTACGTTTACGTGTCCATATGGAACGTTTGCCTATCGTAGAATGCCATTCGGACTTTGCAATGCACCGGGAACCTTACAAAGGTGCATGATGGCTATTTTTCATGACATGATCGAGAAGACGATGGAAGTCTTCATGGATGACTTTTCCGTGTTTGGTAATTCGTTCACTTCGTGTTTGTCGAACCTTGAGAGAATGTTAAAACGTTGTGAGGAAACCAACCTTGTGCTCAATTGGGAAAAGTGTCATTTTATGGTTAAGAGTGGAATCGTCTTAGGGCACAAGGTCTCGAAAGCGGGGATTGAGGTAGATCAAGCTAAGGTAGACGTCATCGCCAAATTACCTCATCCCAAAACTGTTAAGGGAGTTAGGAGTTTCCTAGGCCACGCGGGCTTTTATCGTCGATTATCAAGGATTTTTTGAAGATTTCTCGACCCATTACACATCTTCTTGAAAAAGAGGCACGTTTTGTCTTTGGCGAAGATTGTGTACGAACCTTTGAAATCCTTAAGAGGAAACTTACCGAAGATCCCATTCTTGTTGCTCCCAATTGGAACCTCCCCTTCGAACTCATGTGTGATGCTAGTGATTACGCTATTGGGGCCGTTTTGGGGCAACGTCATGATAAGCACTTCTTGCCTATTCACTACGCTAGCAAGACGATGACCGAGGCTCAACTAAAATACACTACAACGAAAAAGGAGTTCCTTGCCGTGGTGTATGCATTTGAGAAGTTCTGACCTTACCTCGTCTTAGCTAAATGCATAGTGTATACGGACCATTCGGCAATCAAGTATCTCATGGCAAAGCAAGATGCTAAGCCTAGATTACTTCGTTAGATTCTCCTCCTTCAAGAATTTGATCACACCATCGTTGACAAAAAAGGAGCCGAGAATCTAGCGGCCGATCATCTTTCTCGTTTGGAAGATCCTCACCAAAGTGTTTACGAGCCCAAGGAAATCACCGAAACATTTCCGCTCGAGACACTTGGTGTAGTGAATTCTAAACTTGATCCTTCCACCCCATGGTTTGCGGATTTTGCAAATTACCATGCGGGTAACTTCATCATTAAGGGTATGACGACTCAAGAAAAACGAAAATTCTTTCGTGACGTCAAGTTCTACTTTTGGAACGACCCTTACTTGTTTCGAACTTGTGCGGATCAAATCATCCGACGTTGTGTATTTGGCACCGAAGCTTCTAAAATCCTTAGAGCTTGCCATGAGGGACCCACATGTGGTCACCACGGTGCTAATCTCACGGCTAAGAAGGTGCTTGATGCCGGCTTCTTTTGGCCTACTATTTACCGAGATGCACAAGATCTTGTGAAGTCTTGTGATTCATGCCAACGACAAGGAAAAGCCTCACAAAAAGATGAAATGCCACAAAATATCATCCAAGTGTGTGAGATCTTTGACGTTTGGGGTATAGACTTTATGGGGCCGTTCCCATCATCTCGTGGTAATAAGTACATTCTCGTTGCGGTTGACTACCTATCTAAGTGGGTGGAGGCCAAAGCCTTGCCCACCAATGATGCTCGTGTGGTAGTTAAGTTCTTGAAAAGCTTGTTTTCTCGGTTTGGAACCCCTCGTGCGATCATAAGCGATCGTGGAACCCATTTTTGTAACGACCAATTTGAAAGGGTCCTAAGGAAATATGGGGTTACACATCGGCTTTCTACGGCTTATCACCCACAAACGAGTGGGCAAGTCGAGGTTTCAAACCGAGCTTTGAAGAGGATCTTAGAGAGATCTGTTGGGGAAAACCGACAATCATGGTCGGATAAGTTGGACGATGCTTTATGGGCCTGTAGGACCGCTCATAAGACGCCCATTGGGTGCACTCCCTATAAGCTTGTGTATGGAAAGAATTGTCATTTGCCTATCGAATTAGAACACAAGGCTTATTGGGCCCTAAAGCATTGTAATGATGATATGGAGACCGCGGGAAAACACAAGAAAATGCAATTGAATGAATTGGATGAATTGAGAGACATTGCTTATGAAAATTCATTGATTTATAAGGAAAAAACTAAAAAGTTGCATGATTCTAAAATTAAAAACCGGGTTTTTAACATTGGGGATCAAGTTTTGCTTTTTAACTCTCGCTTGAAAATCTTTTCCGGTAAGTTGAAATCCCGTTGGTCCGGTCCATTCACCGTGACTCAAGTGTTTCCGTATGGGACCATCGAGCTAGCTCAAGATGATGGTTCTAACTTCAAGGTGAATGGACATAGGTTGAAGCACTACTTTGGCGGGGAAGTTCCATCCTTGAACTACCTCGACCAAGTCACCTTCCCCAATGATAATTAGTATTGAGGGGATCGAGTCGAGCTCATGACTCGGTAATAAAAAACGAGGTGCCTCGTGGGGGAGTCCCATGCTTATCCTATGTACATATTATTGCTTTCTAATTAGTTTAATGTGAGGGGATTTGTTCCCTTCCAACCTTTGTTCCGTGGTTGTTTGTGAATTGTGGTTTTTAGATCACGATCTTCACGATTGGAGCCTCTCGTGTTCATTTTATGGGAGCACTCGATCGTTTGCTTCGAAGACTTTCTAAATATCCAAATGATATATCCTTTTGATGTTCTAACCTTAGGTTTTTAGCACACTTCATAAACGGCTATTAATTTATTGGTTACACCCTTTCCATGCTAGATTAGGCATTCGACTACGTCTCTAGTATGGGGGTGTTTTGCACCCCTAGACTCGAAACATTGAGGACAATGTTTAACTTTAGTATGGGGGGGGGGGGTGAATAGATACTTGCCTTGCCAAACCTTCACGCTTTCCAAAGTTTATCTTTTTGTTTATCGTTTTTGTTGCAAAATAAGGCTAAAAATGGCCAAATTTTAAAATTTTTCTCATGTTTTATAAGTGTTTGAAGACACGAATGTAGGTTTTCCGATGGCGAGAATAAGAGTAATTTTTGACTCGACCGTGCGTGTTGGGCACTTAGCTTTGGTTGCTTAACTATACATTAGGCTAATTCTCTTAAATGAGGACGAGAAATGATAGGGTTAATTATAAGTTACTATGCTAAACGTAGAGTACTCGTATTCTTTCAAAAACTCATGTGTTCTCGTTGTTTGCTTATTCTCCCTTCGCATGTAAATATTTTTTGCTTAATAAATATTGACTTAGCGGTTTAGTTAGGATTGTTGGGTTTCTAGTCTTTTCTAGTAGCTTCCGTGTAATTAAATTGGGAAGACATTAAGGTATCGCCAGCGTCACGGTTTTGAAGTATTGGCAACCTGAATAATCGAAAGCTTCACCCAATAATAAGATTTCAAGTGCTCACCTAAATCAAGCAAACAATTTGAAGCCCCACAAGGCCGAAAAATCTATGCAAAATTGAAAGTGAATCAAGCCTTAATTTTCGAAGCTTTAAAGATCCAAAATTCGCTTTAGCGTGAGGATATACGTCTTTGGCTAATAAAACCACCGATGAGGCGGATAATAAAAGGCAAGGCAAGACCGAAGTCATAATAAAAGCTTCATGGCGAAGTTGAATAAAAGATGGAGGTAAACCAAAGATAATAAGGCCCTTCCGTTAGGGGGCGTATAAAAGTCTTGGTAATAAGTCTCATGTTCAAAACCGTTATAAAACCGTGTTTATCGATCCTTCTTGTTGACTTAATTTTTTGACATCGTTGTCTATTATGAGGGGTTATTGATTCGATGGTCTTGGTTACACCGTTAGGACTCTATTTTTAGACCTAAATCTCTATTATCGCATAAGTCAAACAATGTATCCTCGTGAAACATTCAAGACAAAATAAAATATAAGAGATACAACTTAGGAATAATGGGAGGATAAGTACGTGATTAGGGCATATGAGTAGTGTTAGCATTACTAACTTATAATGACAATGATCTCGTTGCACGCTTGGCATGGAATTAGGGTGAAAATCGAGGATGATGAAATTATTTCTAACGAAGCATTCACGTGTTCTTATTCTATGAACCTAAACGTCCCATTTTGCGATGAAAATCATACATTATGTCTAAAACACAAGTAGCAATAGTAGTAGTGTAGCTATTTTATCATTCAATAAAGTGAATAAAAATGAATTTTGGAGGTGCTACGATACTTTATTCTAGGATTGCGTGAGGGCACGGCAATGGTTTAGTATGGGGGAGTGATGAGACTGCTTTTATACATAGTCTCATCGTCCAATTTGGGCTTAAAATGTATTAAATATCATTGAATATGCCAAATATATGCTCGTGTTTGTTGCTTGTGTATTTTAGGTACGGATATTGAGGAAAAGACAAAAAGATCACAAGAATCAGTCAAAAACGAACACGGGAAACGAAACCGCACAATGAACCGGGCCCAAGAATGGAATTTCTAAAAATGACCTTGAAGAATTGAAGATTGGCAAGAATGGTCCCTCAACTTTAGAAGATTTGTCATTTTATACCCCTGTGGGTCCCTAAAATATCAAGTATGTACAAGAACAGCCCTTGAAGATTGAAGAAATTGCATTTAAAGTCCTTGTTTAAAGTTGTAAAACCCGCATACTTTTACCATGCATAGTACCCTTAGGATCGTACATACTAGTTAAAAACTTTCCTAATATAGCATGATTACGATTACGTGTTAGGAGTTTATGTATTACGTACGTGTTAGAACACGATAAGTATTTAATATGCACGATCACGCACTAATTATTTAGCAATAATTAATCACGAACATACGATCACGAAATCACGAGCGTAATTAAAACACGAGCTATTATTAATTACGTATATATATTTAATACGAGCGTAATTAAATATATTAGAGTATTGTATTTACGTAACGAGAACATTTAAAACACGAACATAATTAAACACAAACGACCAACTAAATAACGAGACACGAAACGAGGTACGGGAACCCCATGGGGGGGTCCCTACCCGCGGCTAAAACAAGGGTAATGGGCCAAGCCCATTACCAATTTTACTAAAAGGAGGGTTAATAATTTTTACTACTCAAAAATTACTTTACAGAAGATTCAAGAAAAACCTAAACCCTCCCTTTTCTCCTCCTCTTTGTGCCGCCACCTACAAATCACCAACAAGGTGATTTCTTGATCTTGGATCATGTTGATTTATTGTTTGTTCGTGTTTGTTCTTCATTCCCTTGATCCACGAATACGGTAAAACCTTTTTAAACCTTTTCTTTTTAATTAATCTTTTTATTAATGATGAACATGGGATGTTTTTATAAAAACACATTAATTAAACATAGATCTAACATGTTTTGATGATTAATTAAATCAAATGGTCGATTAAGGGGTGTTTTGTTTTGGGCCGCAGGCTACAACCGACCCCAAAGGGGTTTTGGTTTGCTTAAGCCGACCACCACCAAGACCTTTTGGTCTTGGTTGGTGCGTGTGGGTCCCACGGCAGCAAGGGGTACCCCGATTTGGGTCGGGGTACGGTGTCGATTCATGTCCGGTTCATGTTTTTAAGCTTAGATCCGGATCATGGTTATGTTAGTTTTTTTTATGTTATAAACTTATGTTAAAATTAAATTAATAAAAGATGAGATTAATTTAATAACATGACTTAGGTTAATTAATTATTAATAATCATGAAATTATTTTAACCTAAGTGTTTATATTATTAAGACTTATAATTAATTAATTATTTAAAAACCATGGATATACTTAATTAATTAACATGACTTAGGTTATATTATTAATATTTAATAATACATATTTTAACCTAAGTATTTAATATATTTAATTAAAAACATGTCATACTTTAATTAAATATTATAACCTATAGTTTAATTAAATTACATGAAATAATTATTAAACTATACAATATATCATATGACTTAGAAAATAATTATGAAAACACTTGGGCTTATTTACTTAGCTTATTTAACCAGCTTATTTCTAATTATGGAAACTTTCTATTTTTAGAAACTTAATTAAATAAGGCAGCTAATTTACTTATGGAAACCAGCAATTTTTAGAAACTTATTTATTTAAGGCAGCTAATCTATTTATGGAAACTTATTGAATTAAGGCAGTTAATCTATTTATGGAAACTTTCTATTTTTAGAAACTTATCTATTTTAAGCAGTAAATCTATTTTTGGAAACTTTCTTTTTTTGGAAACTTTCTATTTTTGGAAACTTTCTATTTTTGGTAACTTTCTATTTTTGGAAACTTTCTATTTTTGGAAACTTTCTAATTTTGGAAACTTTCTATTTTTGGAAACTTTCTATTTTAGGAAACCTGCTATTTTTGGAAAGTTACTTATTATTACACAGTAAGTATAATAACACATGAAATATCAGAAATACTTAATCAGAGTGAACAGAATATAAGATTTAACACAGTTTAAGGCTTTAAACAGTAAAACATAGTAAGAACACATAAAATAAGCTAAGACATGACATAAAACCAACTAAGTATTTAGTAAGCAGATACTTATTTCATGTACGTATTTATGTAGCACTAGTGTTTCGGAAGTAGGATTCTCGCAGTTCATCGTTCTCGTTCACTGGACATAAGGTACGGATTCCCGTCCTTTCAGTATGGACATTCTTTCCTTATTAGGATTTCCCCGTATGCAGCCAACTGTTTTCCAGTAGTATAAGTATGAGTTTGATTGCTTATGTTTAAATATGATTACCTATAGCCATATACATGCATGACCAGTTTCACCTAGTTATGGAGGTATCATAACCATAACATTAGAGGCACTGATGTTATGACTTCACCATGGCGGAGTGATTGCTCGTGGCGTCCCTTCAGCTTTTGGCCATATATTTATATTTATCATGTGGGGGCGTATGGGTGCATCCTAGTTACACGTTTTTATTCAGGATTTCATGGTGAATGTGGTGTGTGCCTTGCATCCTTCACAAGGAGCTGATCCCTCCTACCCATAAAACCAGTATATTAAATTAGAGGCAGCCCCTCTAATTTGCATGATGAGGTCACCCCTCCAATTATTCATGCACGGTGGATTTTCATGACCTATATTGGCTAATGGTAAAATATGACAAACAGTTTTTATAAGATAAACATAAGACTTTCAAACTATAAAACCAGTTTTATTAAGACTTAACCAGGTTACTCGGGACTTAGTTTCTTCCGCTGTTATTATGTTATATGCTTATCCTATTCATGCTTTATTGTATATCCGTGCACTGAGCGTATTGCTCAGCCGTTTTCCTTTTCTATGTTCCCAAAACGGCAGGTACTCAGGGACGCTCGTAGACACTAAGAGTACGTGCATATGGACTGGAAGCTGTCTAGCCTTCTTTACATTATGCATTTCCTTTCTTTATGATACTTATGCTTTGGACATTGTTTAGTCCTTTTCCTTTACTATACTATGTTTGTGTGTGATGAGCTTTACTTTTGGACTACCGATGTTTGATTCCGGTATTTTCCTTTATATGGTCAAGTAATGTGTAGACATTTTACCTTGTATGCTTTGATGACACGCCATAATTACTGTGATATTTCCATTTCCAAAATGGGGTGTTACAATTATGGTATCAGAGCCAAGGCTTCGACCTGTAGGCTCTCAAATATGACCTGTGATTAGTGGGTAGTCACTACGGTCTTCCTAGAACTGACAGTTGTTTTCATGCATTCATCATTTTTAAGCATACATATACATGTCATTGTTACAGGGTTTTTGACTAAGTAATGGTTGGTACAGGACTGTCCCTATTTAGTCGCATGTGTTTTATCGAAACTTTTAGATTTGGGACCGACCCATAGGCTTCCCCTCGCAATGTTTTTGTTTTGGGTGAACTGACCAGAGGCGTTCACTCTCGAGCATACAAAAGTTTTCATAAAACTGCATCATGCATTCATACACAAAATTTTCTTGCATAAAATTTTTCTCGTGAAATCTTTAGTATAATTTTTTTTTCATGTATACATTTTATATTTTATGTTTTGATCTGTTTAATCATATGTTTTATGTCATACTGTCAGATGGCAAACGCAAACGATATCTGGGCAATATTTGTAGCTGCTGATGCAGAGATGCAAGACGCTCTTCTTCATAACGACGGTTATCCTCCCCCGCCTAACATCTTTCCCATGGAAGGAAGGAATCGGCTCATGAGGGAATACTATAGCCTCAGACAGCGACCTGACGAAGACATCAATGACTTCATGCAACGTTTCCTTCGCTATACTGGTGTCCTGAGAGCAGCTGCGGGCACCACTGAAGAACAAGCAATACACTTTCGTTGGGCTCTAAATCCAAGGATTGCAAATAACTTATCAGGTGCTCCATTGGAAACGATAGCCCATGTAGCAGATGCAGCACGTAGACTGGATATGCTGCAGGAGAGGGATGAGTTCGGGGAAGCTGAAAGACCCGACAAGAGGTAAACCTTCGTATTCAAGCGATGACCAATCCGTATACCTTCCATATGTCAATTATTCATCCCCTTAACTGTATCTTCCAGGCAGAAAAATGGGGACCGGTCTCAGCCGGCTACTCAACAACAGCCTCACCAGCCCAAGGGAAACGGTCAGACTAACGACCGTTCTGCTACGGATAGGCGTGGCGGTAATGACAATTACCGTAACAACGCCGGGCAATCCAGCAACAGCAGGTCCTAATACTTACGAAATTCCTTATGTTTATGTTATAACTCATATTCTGACACTTTAGCAAACTTCTACCAGGAACCATGGAAACGGTAGGGACCAGAACCAGAGAGGTTCGCAGCCTAGCCGTCCAGCTATCACTGGTATTCAATCTTACGATTATCCGCTTCGTCCTTTGTACCCAAATATTATGTCTTATGTAAAATATTTTATCAGGTCCTCAGCCAGCCAGAGCACCTGCTGGAGGATACACTCATCCTCTTTGCTCTACTTGCCACCGTAGGCACCCAGGACCATGTCGCCGTAATACTGATGCGTGCTTCAAGTGTGGTCTTCCTGGCCATATTATGAAGGATTGCCGTAAGGGCGAGATGGAGGGTACATCGGGACATGCTGATACCAAGCCGCCTCCTACTGTCGGGCGTGTCTACACGACATCTCGAGACCAGGCCAACAAGTCTACAGGTACCATCACTGGAATCTTGTATATGTATGGTCGCGCTGCATGTGTTCTTTTCGATACGGGTGCTACTCACTCGGTTATTTCTACTGCTTATGCTAAGAACATTAGGATGCCTCCCTTGCCACTAGAAAATCGGCTTACTATTTCCACGCCTTTGAGGGACTCTATATTAATCACCCATGTATACAAGAGTCTTCCCCTAGAATTTGATGATAAGGTTCGACCTGTCGACGCACTTCCGCTGGACATGAATGACTTCGACATGATTTTGGGCATGGATTGGCTATCCAAGTATCATGCTACCATAGACTGCCATGCATATCGAGTTATCTTCGGTGATGTCAATGCACCAGAGTACATTCCTAATGGGTTCATACCCGGACGGTCTGTACAAGTCATATCCACCCTGCAAGCGCGTGCACTACTGTCACATGGCTGCGAGGGTTATCTAGCTACGGTTCATGACATAAATGCTGAATCTCCATCGATTCAGGATCAACCAATAGTGTCGGAATTCCAAGACGTGTTTCCAACAGAACTTCCGGGCATACCACCTGCACGAGAAGTGGAATTCAGTATCGAGCTGGTTCCAGGAGCTGAACCAATCTCCAAGGCTCCTTATCGCATGGCTCCCATATGTTATGACTTCACCACGGCGGAGTGATTGCTCGTGGCGTCCCTTCAGCTTTTGGCCATATATTTATATTTATCATGTGGGGCGTATGGGTGCATCCTAGTTACACGTTTTTATTCAGGATTTCAAGGTGAATGTGGTGTGTGCCTTGCATCTTTCACAAGGAGCTGATCCCTCCTACCAATAAAACCAGTATATTAAATTAGAGGCAGCCCCTCTAATTTGCATGATGAGGTCACCCCTCCAATTATTCATGCACGGTGGATTTTCATGACCTATATTGGCTAATGGTAAAATATGACAAACAGTTTTTATAAGATAAACATAAGACTTTCAAACTATAAAACCAGTTTTATTAAGACTTAACCAGGTTACTCGGGACTTAGTTTCTTCCGCTGTTATTATGTTATATGCTTATCCTATTCATGCTTTATTGTATATCCGTGCACTGAGCGTATTGCTCAGCCGTTTTCCTTTTCTATGTTCCCAAAACGGCAGGTACTCAGGGACGCTCGTAGACACTAAGAGTACGTGCATATGGACTGGAAGTTGTCTAGCCTTCTTTACATTATGCATTTCCTTTCTTTATGATACTTATGCTTTAGACATTGTTTAGTCCTTTTCCTTTACTATACTATGTTTGTGTGTGATGAGCTTTACTTTTGAACTACCGATGTTTGATTCCGGTATTTTCCTTTATATGGTCAAGTAATGTTTAGACATTTTACCTTGTATGCTTTGATGACACGCCATAATTACTGTGATATTTCCATTTCTAAAATGGGGTGTTACAAAAGTTGTGACAACACTTGTGCCAAATTTGACAAGTTGGCAAAGTTGATTATAAAGGAAATGGAATTTGGCTATTTAAAACAAAGTGAACAAAGAAAAGAACATGGGGGGGCCAAACTGGCCAGACAACCAAACTTCACCTACCAACCAGAAACTTACACATCACCCTCCACGTCACCTAACCCGACCCTACCCTTTTACCCAACCCAAAACCCGTCCAAACCCATTACCTAAACCCACTCACCCAGTTTATTACCCTTTTAATTTTCCCACCAAAACACCTTATTTAAATAAACCCACCCAATACGGATTAAACACGCCCTAATTACCCTATAAACCCTAAATTAATCCCAGACCCAATTGAACTAAAAACAAAGGGTAAATGGTTTAGCTTTTCCAGATCATTGATTACCATCAGCCTCACCTAAACCCACACAAAAACCGTGACCCAGACACACCCATGTGTCTTGTGGGACCTCCCCTGCCCCGTCTCTTTCACACAAAACCCTAACAGCAGACAAGATCAACGTTCCAAAAGTATTCTTGGTCCCAAAGGAATGCATCAACGTCCCTGATGCACCCATAACAGCTGTCTCATCACATGATTCCATTTGACCAAGTTTGAAGAATCAAGACTCAAGGGCTTTTAAGGAATTTCCAGGATTAGGGTTTAGCAAACGTATTATTTTATTTAGTAGCACTAGAACCTTCTCTTAAAGCTTATAAAAGGGAATATGGCTTGTACATTCACCTTTGTTCCATTTTCTAGCAATCCTTTTTGTAATTCCTTTTTATCAAATATAAAGTTGGTGTTTTTGTTAAAATATAATTCCTTTTATTATTTATAAAAGTTGGTGATAAGTTGCTTAGAATCTGAGTTCCATCATTATTTGGTAAAACGTTTTGAGTTTCCGTTTTCAAAGAGTTATAAGAAAGGTTTTGATATTTTCAGAAATTCAAGGTTCCAAAGAAGTGAAAGTGGACTTGGATTATTGGATTTCTGAACTTGTATTTGCTTTAAAACGTATTCATTGGTTCCAAGGTTTATTGGTTTGTAAAAGATTTTTGGAAGAAAGAAATCAGATTTTTCTTGTTATTCACCTTTGTTGATCTTAGCAGATTTTCATTTGGAAGCTTGTTTTCCAAAAGGTTCTGCACAAGCCCGAGCTTGTTGGAGGTGGCTTTTCAGCCATTGTGGGGTCTGGATGTGGGTCCCATAAGGTAACTATCTTGTACCTTTTTCAGTTTCAAAATTTGTGATCTAAATGATTTATGTGATTTTGGAAAAAAATTGTTTATGTGTTTGTTAAGCTGTTTGATTATGCTCACTTAGGGATTTCATGCATGTTAGAAGTGTTTAAAATCAGATTGAGTAGTTTTGAAAGCATTTGGTGTGTTGAAATTTGATTTTCATAATTAAAGGGGTGTTTGGGAATAGGGGATAAGCTCATATAAGCTACTGCTTTTCTGCTTAAAAACTTCCTAACACACTCATCTTGTTGGTATTGGGTTATTTACCACTTAGGATTTCAGTATTGTAGGTTTTAAAGTAACATTGCATGTTCAAACTTTGGTAAAACTAGCTAAAATTCAGTAACTGCTTAAACTGCCTTGTTCTAGCTTGTATTGAACTTTCATTTTGTTTGATTTGTGAGAACTTGGTAGTGTTTAGGGTCAAGACTTGTTTGTTGAATACTTGTGAAGGAATTGAGTGAGTTTTGGCCAACCAAAACTCACCCAATTGACAATTAGTTCAGCAAAGGTCTCACAGACCTTTTTTCAGTCATCACAGTAACTTGATTAGGCTTGTTTGTGTGGTTTTTGTTTAGCAACTTGTTGATTTTCTTGTTTATTTGACTTCCCACAACCCAACTGGTTGTGGGAGTGCCTTATTGTCCAAGGAAAAGCCATCAATAAGCTTCCCTAAGCTTATAAGGTCAACTCACCAAAGAAATACACTAATAGTGGGAACAAAGTTCCCCCTGCTTGTGCTATTATTTCCACTGCTCAGCAAAAGGACAAAGTCCTTGACATGTCACTTTCAGAAAGTTGTATTTTTTGTCTTTAGTGCACTTAATTAGGAATTAGGTTTTGAAATTTGTTTTATTATTTTTCTAATTTAATTTTTGATTTTTCTGTTTAATTAGAATTTTTGTTACTGTTCATTTTATATTTTTTAGATTAAATTGCTATTTTTAATTAACTTTTTACTTTCTGTTTTTGTCTTTTAGTGACAAAAATATTTATTTCTCAGTTCTAAAATTTTTCATAGATTAAGAAAAATAATTTAAGATTTTTGGTTTAAAAAGTTTTTACTGTTCACTTTTTAATTATTTTTTAGAATTAATTTAGTTTAAATAGGGTTTTTATTATAACTGTTTTTGTCTTTTAGTGAAAAATTTAATATTTTTCAAACCTTTTCATTTTCTACTATTCTTTAGAGTAATTTAGGATTTTTAAAAGTGTCAAATTATTTTTAGCATTATTTTATTATTTTTTATGATTATTTTAGTTTAAAAATAGTTTTTAGTGATTTAAAAATAGAAAAATAGTTTTTAAAATTTAGGAAAAATACTTTTTAGTTTTTAAATAATATAAGTAACTTATTAATTCAATAAAATAATATTTTGGACATTTTGATTAATTATATTTAATTTTAGGGCTTTAATTAGCATTTAAAATTGAATATTTAATTAATAAAAGGTTTTAAAATATTTTTGTTGGATTTTTATTCTTATTTATATTATTTTAGACTTAGTTTTAACATTTAATTAATTTTTAGGTTTAAATTATTAATTTATAGCTTTTTACGGTTTTACGTGAACGCCTTTTTCGTCATAGTTTAATCTGTCCTCGTAACCGTCATTCTCTTCTCATCCTATTTCTATTTTTTCTTTCTATCAATATATTCACAAACCATTATCCAAATCATTACACACATAACACACTAGCCTCCTCGAGAACAAACTCACTTTAGGGTCATTTACACACGGTTTTCCTAAATCGTCGTGCTTACTTCCTTATTTTTTGGTACTCTTTTCCTAAAGAGTGCTAATTTTACAACTATCAGGTTACGAATTAAACAAGGTTAAGGGTTCGTTTGGTTTTGGGTTTGATCTGGCGCACCAACCGAGAGCACAAGGCTCTCGGTGGTGGTTTTGGTCCACAACCGAGACCCCCATTAGGGGCTCAGTGTTGGTTTTGTTCGGACAACAGGAAGACCAAGGCCCCCAGGGGGAACCTTGGCCCGATAGTGGCTACACAGGCTAGGCCAGGGGGAACCACCGGCTTAAGCCGGTGGGAACTTTGGTTTGGCAGTGGGAAGCCGCGACGCAGCCGCAGCCATGGCTGTCGCCGTTGGCTGTGCAGCCACTGACCGCCACCACAGCCGTTGCTATTGGTGGTGGTTGGAGCTCGGGGTTTTTGTTTTCTTAGGTTTTGGGTTCGGGATAATTTGATTATTTTATAAGTTAATTAAATTAATTTTCATGACCAATTAATTAATTTAATTAAAACCATGAACTTAGGTTATATTATTAAAATTTAATAATGCATGTTTTAACCTAAGTATTTTTATTTAGACTATTGTTTTATTAATTAATTATTTTACTTAACTACATGAACTAATAACTAATTAATAATTCATGACTTAGGTTAGTTTATTTATTTAATAAAACATGTCATAACCTAAT
The DNA here is from genome assembly GCA_025667525.1 of Glebionis coronaria. Lineage (NCBI taxonomy): Eukaryota > Viridiplantae > Streptophyta > Magnoliopsida > Asterales > Asteraceae > Glebionis > Glebionis coronaria. Next base: position 617,306,519 of record CM046875.1, on the reverse strand, counting down.
TATTTTATCTAGCCTAATTAAATTAAAACTATGTTTAACTTAATTATTGTTATAAGGTAATGTTTTATTAAGATTATCATGACATATTATTAATTATTAAAACATGCATTTCCTTAATAATTAATAATCATCAACCTATAGTATTTATTTAAAAACTTTACTTTATTTTTAAAAAAACTTATTAATCTAGCTTATTTCTATTTATGAAAACTTTCTAATTCATGAGACTTACTATTTTTGGAAACTTTCTATTTTTAGAAACTTACTCTTTTGGAAACTTTCTATTTTTGGAAACTTTCTATTTTTGGAAACTTTCTATTTTTAGAAACTTTCTATTTTTGGAAACCTGCTATTTTTAGAAAGTTATTTATTATTACACTACAAGTATAATAATATAAGAATACATGAAAATACATAATCAGAATACATGTAAAACAGGATTAAATACAAGATAACTTTTAAAACAGTAAAACATAACAAGAACATATAAAATATGCTAAGAACGTACAGAACCAGTGACATACTTAGTAATCAGACAACTCATACATGTCCCTTATCTATGTAGCACTAGTGAGGTCGGAGTAGGACCATTCATACTTTCATCTTTCCTCGTTCACTGGACATAAGGTACATATATTTCGTCCTTCAGTATGGACACTCTCTTCCTTATTAGGATTCCTCGTTTGCAACCAACTATTTCCCCAAGTATTTGTTTTATATGTTTTGATTGCTTATGTTTAGTTTTAAACCTAAGCCATATACATGTATGCCATGTCATCTAGTTATGGAGGTACCATAACCATAATACTGGAGGCACCAGTGTTATGACTTCTCCACGGCGAAGTGATTGCTCGTGGCGTCCCTTTAAATTTTTGGCCATTTATTTATATTATCATGTGGAGCGTATGGGTGCATCCTAGTTACATGTTTTTACAGTATTTTCATGGTGAATGTGGTGTGTGCCTTGCATCCTTCACAAGGAGTTGATCCCTCCTACCCAAACTAATTTAATTAGAGGCATCCCCTCTAATTGCATGATAAGGTCACCCCTCTATGTATTCATGCATGGTGAACCTCATGACCTATATGGGATATTGGCTAATTAAAATACTATAAAAACGTAAGTCTTTTCAAACTATAAAACCAGTTTATGAACATGTTCCAAGTTATCTGGGACTTATACATTTCCGCTCCTATTAGTCGTATTATGCTTATGTCATTTCATAATATGCTTTATATCCGTTCACTGGGCGTATTGCTCAACCGTTTTTCCTTTTCATGTTCCCAAACGGCAGGTACTCTGGGACGTACGTAGGACCTTGAGAGTATGTGCATACGGATGGAAGCTATATAGCCTTCATTACTTTATGCATTTTCATACACTACATTACTTTATCTCTTTGGACATTGTTTAGTCCTTTCCTTTCAGTACTTATATTCATGTGTGTGAGCTTATGTTGGACTACCGATGTTTGTTTCTAGTATTTCCTTTTATGGTCATTTAATGTTTTAGACATTTACCTTGCATGCTTTGATGACACGCCATAATTACCATGTGATATTCCATTTGTCAAAATAGGGTGTAACAATTATGGTATCAGAGCCAAGGTTTCGACCTCTAGGCTCTAAAAACTTGACCTGTGACTAGTGGGTAGTCATTAGTGTCTTCCTAAAACTGACAGTTGTTTTCATGCGTTTGTTTCATGTATCATTGTTGTAGGAATTTTTACTAAGTAATGGTTGGTACATGACTGGCCATATTTAGTCGCATGTGCTTTTAATTCGAATTATTTTTCTTGGTGAACCGACCCATAGGTGTTCACATTAGCTCATATCATTTTGTTTTTATGAACCGACCCATAGGCGTTCATCCTCGTCATGTCAGTTTTGTTTTGGTGGACCAACCCATAGGCGTTCACCTAAACTCATGTCATTTTCGTTGGCTATGCCTTCATACATTGTTTCATGCATAATTTTTTTTCATGTTTATATTATGTTCTAATCAGACTAATCATTGCATTTTGTTTTATACTATCAGATGGTTCTCACACGTGAGCAAGAACAACTGAATGCAGCAGTCCAAGCTGCTCTTCAAGCTTTGCTTCCTCAACTGAGGAATGAGATTCGGGCCGAGGTGCAAGACAACCACAATTAGCACCCTCACCAGAATTAGAATCCTCCTCCTCCACCTCCATCTACCTTGATCACATGGTTGGAAAGGTTCAATAAGCAGCGACCTTAATCATTCGAGCATACGGACAACCCTTTTGAGGCTGAGAGCTGGATCGCTCACATTGAGAAGATTTTTGACGCTATGGGGTTCGATCATGTTTTTAAGGCGAGGTTAGCTTGTTACAAGTTCGAGGGAGACGTGCTATCATGGTGGAAGGCACTCAAGCAGTCAAATGGAGGCGACGACTGGGTTACTGGCTTGACTAGGGCGCAGTTTAAGGAGTTGGTTATGGGTCAGTTCTTCCTAAAAGCTGTGCAGGATCGACTCAAGAGGGAGTATCATGGTATTAGACAGAGAGCTGGGGAAAATAGCACTGAATTTATGCAGAGGTTCCTTCGACTTGCTGGATTCCTTGGCGCAGCAGCCGCGACTGTAGAAGAGCAGGTGTATCACTTTCGTTGGGCTCTTCTTACCTCTTTCGCCAACAACTTGGTGTGTGCTACATTTAATACTATGACGCATGTGGCAGATGCAGCTCGCAAGCTAGAGATGCTGTAGGAGAGAGATGAGTTTGGAGAGGCAGAAAGACCTGATAAGAGGTATATCTCCGTCATCAAACAGTGATCATTTCATTCAATTTAGTACTGTTAATTTATATCATTCTATTTACAATTGCATCTTTTAGGCAGAAGACTAGGGACCGGTCCCAACCGGCCACTCAGCAGAAACAGCCTAAGGGAAACGGTCAGACTCAGGACCGTTCTGCATCGGATAGGCGTGGCGGTAATGACAATTACTGTAACAACGCCAACAACTCCAGCAACAACAGGTCCTTATATTATTCATTTCTATGTTATGTTGCTTTATGATTCATAAATTATGATACTTCAGCATCTACTACCAGGAACATTGTCAACGGACGGGATTAGGACCGCAGAGGTTCACAGCCCAACCGTGCAGCTTCATCTGGTATTACATCTTAAACTTTCTGCGTAATCCTGTTTGTACCCAATAATCGTGTCTCACTCATACTTTCTAAAACAGGCTCCCAACCAGCTAGGGCACCTGTTGGAGGGTACACTCACCCTCTTTGCACCACGTGTAACCGCAGACACCCAGGGTCGTGCCGCCGTGCTAGCGATGTATGCTTCTAATGTGGCCAACCAAGCCACCAGATGAAGGATTGCCGAAAGGGTGAGATTGAGGGTACTTCTGGGCACGCTGATTCTAAGCCACCTCTGACTACTGGACGTGTGTACACTACCACGCGTGACCAAGCAAACAAGTCATCAGGTACCATCACTGGAATCTTGTTTATGTATGGTCAAGCTGCTTTTGTTTTGTTTGACACGGGTGCGACTCATTCGGCCATAACTACTACTTATGCTAATCATGTTAGGATATTCCCTATGCCACTAGAAAATGTCTTAAACATTTCCACGCCCCTGAAAGACTCTGTACGCATCACACATGTGTACAAAGATCTTCCCTTTAAGTGTGACGACATAATTCGTTTAGTTGACGAACTTCCATTGGACATGTGCGAATTCGACATGATATTAGGCATGGACTAGTTATCCAAGCACCACGCCACCATAGATTTCCATTCATATCCGGTTATTTTTGGTGATGTCGATGCGCCAGAGTACATTCACAATGGTTTCATACCAGGAAAGTATGTAAAGATAATTTCAGCCTTACAAGCATGTGCCTTACTGTCACATGGCTGTGAGTGTTTCTTAGCTATTTTTCATGATATTGAGGCTGAGTCTCCATCCATTCAGGATCAACCTATAGTGTCAGAATTACCCGACGTGTTTCCTGAAGAACTTCCGGGTATACCACCTGCTCGTGAAGTAGAGTTTAATATTGAGCTCATCCCAGGAGCTGAGCCAATCTCCAAGGCTCCTTACCGTATGGCTCCCATTGAGCTTAAGAATTAAAGGAGCAACTGCAGGAATTTTTGGAGCGAGGTTTCATCCGCCCTAATGTATCTCCATGGGCTGCACCGGTGTTGTTCGTGAAGAAGAAGGATGGCAGTATGCGACTATGCATTGATTACCGTGAGCTTAATAAGATCACCATCAAACTCCGATATCCTTTGCCACGTATAGACGATCTATTTTACCAACTGAAAGGTGCCAAAAATTTATCCAAAATCGATCTGAGGTCTCGCTACCGTTAACTACGGGTAAAAGAGAAGGATATATCTAAGACCGCTTTCCGTACACGCTATGGACACTACGAATTTGTAGTCATGCCTTTTGGACTTACCAATGCTCCAGCAGTCTTCATGGATCTGATGAACCGTGTCTTCCATGAGTTTCTGGACAAGTTCGTTATCGTCTTCATTGATGATATTCTGATTTTCTCTAAATCCAAGGAGGAACACGAAGTCCATCTTCGTGCAGTATTACAGATACTTCGCCAGAAGCAGTTGTATGCCAAGTTCTCCAAATGCGAATTCTGGTTGAGTAAAGTGGCGTTTCTGGGCCACATCGTATCCGTAGAGGGAAGAACCATGGATCCTGCGAAGGTTGAGGCTATTACCAAGTGGCCAAGACCGACGTCGGTGACGGAAGTTCGCAGCTTTCTAGGCTTAGCTGGTTACTACCGTAGGTTCGTGGATAACTTTTCCCGACTAGCACTGCAGTTGACCAAACTGATGCACAAAAGGGAGAAATTCATTTGGACTGAAGAAAGAGAGAAGAGCTTAGACGAACTAAAGTAGAGGTTGGTATCTGCACCTATTCTTACTCTCCCATCTGGTACAGTTGGATTTCAGATCTATAGTGATGCTTCAGGGAAGGGTCTTGGTTGTGTTCTCATGCAACATGGGAAAGTGATTGCTTATGCATCACGACAGCTTAAGCCTTATGAGGAGAACTATCCTACCCATGACTTAGAGCTTGCAGCATTGGTGTTTGCACTAAAGATTTGGAGGCATTACTTGTATGGCAAATCATGTGATATCTTTATAGATCACAAGAGCCTGAAATATATCTTCACCCAGCGTGAACTGAACATGAGGCAAATAAGGTAATTAGAGCTGTTGAAGGATTATGACATTAATCTTCAGTATCATCCCGGCAAGGCGAATATAGTGGCAGATGCTTAATATGACTCTTGTTGATGTATTATTTGAGTTTGAGTGTTGTTCGTACTCGATTCAATTCGAATTGATCACGGTTTAAAGTTGAATTTTCGTTTTTGGTAACTAAAAGGGGGAGCTTTTGATTATCTATTTTAAACTAAAATGAGTTAAGACAAATGGCAAATATAAAGAGATAAAACAAATTTAAGACTTAATAAAAAGTAAGTTAAAAATAAAATAAGACAAGACAATATAAAATTAAACTTGACAAAAATGGCGGGAAAGAAATGAACTTTGAAAAATAACTAAGAAAAATAAACAAGGACAGTGGTCAGATCACAACACGCGATCGCAAAAACCAACGATCACAACAAGGGATCGCACCCTGGATCGCAATCAGGGATCGCACCTTGGATCGCAACACACGATCTCAACCAGGATCGCAACTAGCGATCGCAGTCTTTGATCGCAACTAGGATCGCAACTAGCGATCGCAATCTTGATCGCAGCTTTGATCGCAGCTTGTGATCACAGTTTGTGATCGCAGTGTTTGATCGTAGTATTTGATCGCAAGTAGAAACCCTAAGGCTTATGCGATCAAAATACTCGATCGGAACCTCTAAAACCCTTAGAACTTTCGATGGAATGTAAAATGAAAATAAGCAGAACCGAATAAGCACTTACCGAAACTTAACCAACTCAATATCAAAGAGAAATAAATAAATTACGAATGAATTTTTTTCAAAAGACCGAATAAGCAAGATTTATTAAATAATCTTTAAAAAGATTAAACTTTTAAAAACACTTAAAAGAAAATAAGCTAAATACGAAATAAGCTAAAAGCACAAAAAGGTGAGACCATCAATCGTATGAAAATGATAAGAACAAAAAGATGAGCACTTTAATCAAATAAGCATCAAGATGAAACAAGTTACATACTTGAGCCGAATCAAAATCAAGATTAAAACAAGAAAGGTAGAATAAGATAGATTATGAAAAGCTTTGAATTAAGATAAAGATTCGACACAAATTAAAAAGGAAGATTGAGGATCTTACATGATAAACTTGAAGAAAGAAGAACAATATTTAAAGACAATATGAAAAGCTTGAAAACATAAAAATGGAGAACTAAACTTAATTAGCTAACACCTCAAAAATGAGAATGAGGTCTTCTATTTATAGGGAGTGGAGTTGGTAGGATGCTTCCTTCTTTCTTCCTTTTGTCTTCTCGTCTTTTTTTTATAACTCGTGTTTTTCGACTTTGTCTCGGGATTAGTCGAATGATAAAATGAACTCGTCTTCTAATTTTCTTCTTTTAGTAGAGTTGGTTCTTCGACTTCGTCAAACTTCCGTCTTTAGACTTTTTATTCGATAAATCTTCAGAATAGGCCTTTGACTTCCGTTCTTCTTGCACTTTTGATCTTTTGACTTCGTCTTTTGTCTTTTTCTTCGATAAAAGCCCGTGAAATCCCATGTTTTCTTACTTTTTCATCCTTTGGTCCTAAAACACAATTAAAACATAAACCACGCATAATTCCGACTTTTACGACATAAAATACACGTTTTGGTCTTGTTTTTGTTATAATTAAGTGGTAAAAGGATAATTGTTTTCACACTTATTAAATCTCCTACACTTGACCATTGCAATGCCCTCATGCAATGCATTAATTTCAAAGCATAGTTTAACATTTTCCATCATAATTAACCCACCTTGGCCTTTATTAAATGCTAGACACTTAAGGAAACTAAAAAGATAGAAAACTACAAAATGCTAGAAGGAGGAACAAGTAAAGAGATCGAAGACTTACATTAGGGCTTTGGTTGTCATGAATGTTTATCACCCTCAAGTTTCACGTTCCCCGTACTAAGCTTAAAAACGAGATCATTGTTATTATAAGTTAGTAAGCTAACACTCACTCATGTGGCTCAATTATTCGCTTAGACTCCCTTATTCCTAGGTGTATATCTTATATTTTACTGTTGTCTCGAATGATCATGAGGATGCATTGTTGACTTATTTCGATAGTTTATTTAGACTAAAAATAAAGTAGGACGATTTAATCAGTAGTTAGCTAAAGGACAAAATCTTTTAAAACTGCTTCTCGGGACCTCATAAAGTTCATATCTTGGCATAACTCGCTTCAGGATTTGAGACCTTTCACGGACCGATATTTGGCATTGACTTCATACTTCAAATCTTGAGAGACGTTCTAGAAATAATGGTCTTCTCTTCATAATAGGAATTTCTTCACTTGAAGTTTTTGAGAGATTCTTCAAACTTGGACCACGACTTCTTCATTTTTCTTCAATCTTTATTTTGGATTTTGATATACAACGATCCGCCTCCTTTTAGGACTTGGATCTATTTATCCTCATACCTTGTTAGGGTCTTTTCGGATAGACTTATCCATGATCTTTAGGGGAGTAGTTGTTTTTCGTCGTGTGTCTCGATCCTTTATATTGATTTTTGATAAATGATTCTTCACATCACTTTGGATCTTTAGCAACAAAATGTAGCCCTCATGCCTTGTTAGGGCCTTTTCGGACTCTCCAATATTCGCATCCCGCTTCAATAAGTTATGCCTTGGCTATAAACTCTAATTAATACCGAGCAACTTTTAAACGATCTTGTGCTAGAAGCTAAGTAACTTTTCAAATCGTACGACCTTACTTATTGCAATTATATTTATATAACAAGCGATGGGAGGAAAAGCTCATAATTAACTCACATAAATTCATGAAAGAATACCAAACTTATAATTGACTCTATCATCTCTCGTTCTCCATAATTTAAAATCTCAAGGAATGAGACTCGTGGATGCTTAGCCTATTAAATCAAATTTTTGGGTTTTTAAGTCATCTATAGGATCTTGCAACTTCTTAGACTTTTTCAAGTTTAGAATTCGCATTTTAAAGTTCCCTTGGTAAACGACTTTCTAGGATCAATTATAGGAACTTGCGAGAAGTTCTTGTTCTTAACCCGTATGAGTTAAGACTTTCGCGTTTTAAAGTTCCCTATATAAAAGCCTAGCAAAACTTGATTTAAACACGTTAAGGATACTAGCTAGAGTAAACTCAAATAAGTAAACTCGGGTTGAGTCAAAAGATTCATGATGGGCCTAATATGTCAAAGATATCTAAACTCATTAAAACCATTTTATTTAACTTTATTCTTGAAATGAAATATATACATACGATGCAAGAAAAAAAAATAAACAATAATAATTGAAAAATACTACTAGGCCAAAATAGATCAAAAACTTTGAAAAATGTCGAAAAAATTAAATTTTCTGGTTAAAATGAGGACAAATTAATGGAAAAGCCCACTTAACTTTGATAGAAGTCCCCCTACACTTGATATAAACATTGTCCTCAATGTTTAAGCATGTGGGAGTAAACTCCCCTACACTTAGGACATTGTGCACTTTGTCTAAATCTTGCTAAGGAATAGACAACTATAGTGATATCAATGTCAACATATATGATATGAAATATTGAATCACAACAGTTTAGGATAGAACTGGGAAGACGAGAACTCGGGATCACGGGTCATCAAATAGCATCAAAAGTGGCTCTTTGAAAGCTTTAATCCCTGCACATCATAAGAAACAAGACAACAAACACCTAGTAGATCCCCTACACTTATTATAAAAATGGGTAAAAGGATAGATCATCGGGTTGCCTCTCGAGAAGCGCTTGTTTTTGTTAATCGAGTCACGAGCCTGACTCGACCCAGAATTAATTCAAGGGAAACGTGGTGAGGGGTGGAATCATCTCATGAGAGATATCCACACCAAAGTATAACTTAACACGTTGGACATTCATCTTAAAGTTTGTCCCATTTGGTTGCGATAACTCAATGGTGCCATAAGGGAAGATTTTAGCAACGGTGAATGGACTGGACCAACGGCTCTTAAGCTTTCCTAAAAAGATTTTCAACCGAGAGTTAAAGATTAAACCTTGATCACCTATGTGAAACTCTTGGTTCTTAATCTTGGAATCATGAATGAGCTTGGTTTTCTCCTTGTAGATCAATGAATTCTCATAAGCCTCATTCCTTAGTTCATTAAGTTCATTGAGTTGGATCTTCCTAAGATCACCGGCTTTGTTTATGTCAAAATTAGCCCATTTCAAAGCCCAAGAAGCCTTATGCTCCAACTCAATGGGGAGGTGGCATGCCTTTCCGTACACAAGACGATATGGAGTGCAACCAATAGGTGTCTTATATGCGGTACGAAAAGCCCACAAAGCATCATCTAACTTATCGGCCCATGAGGCACGATGCTCTCCCACAGTACGCTCTAAGATTCGCTTAAGTCCACGGTTAGAGATCTCGGCTTGACCATTAGTTTGTGGATGATACGCGGTGGAAAGACGGTGATTGACACCATACTTATCCATGACTCGAGCAAATTGATCATTGCAAAAATGAGTCCCGCGATCACTAATGATAGCACGAGGAACACCGAATCGAGCAAATAATTGTTTCAAAAAGTTCACAACCACCCTCGCATCGTTCTTAGGTAAAGCCTTAATTCAACCCATTTAGATACGTAGTCAACGACTACGAGGATGTACTTGTTCCTTTTAGATGATGGAAATGGCCCCATAAAGTCGATGCCCCATACGTCAAAGATTTCACATTCTTGGATGAAATTTTGAGGCATCTCATCTTTATGTGTGATCTTGCCTTGTCTTTGGCAAGCATCACAATGCTTAACCATTTCATGAGCGTCATGATAAATGGTGGGCCAATAAAATCCGGAGTCAAAAACTTTCTTCGCGGTATAGTTAGGACCAAAGTGACCACCGGTGGGTCCTTTGTGGCAAGCTTCAAGGATTAGTAAAGTTGTCGACCCATCAACACACCGACAAATAACAAGATCCGCACATTGCTTGAAAAGGTAAGGGTCGTCCCAATAATAGTGTTTAATATCCTTAAAGAATTTTTTCTTTTGTTGGGACGTTAACCCTTCCATAAGAACACAACCCGCTAAATAGTTTGCAATGTCTGCAAACCATGGGGTATCGTCAAGATTGGAGTTAATAGACATTAAGGCCTCAAGGGGAAAAGATTCATTAATCTCTTGATTTGGAAGTTTCCCTTGATAAGGATCCTCGAGTCTACTAAGATGATCTGCGGCTAGGTTTTCCGCTCCCTTTTTATCAAGAATTTTGATTTTAAATTCTTGTAGGAGCAAAACCCAACGAAGGAGTCTCGGTTTAGCATCTTGCTTGGTCAACAAGTATTTCAAGGCGGAATGATCGGTGTAAACGATGGTGGTGGAAAGCACAAGATAGGAGCGGAATTTCTCAAAAGCATACACTATGGCTAAAAGCTCTTTTTCGGTAGTGGTATAATGCGATTGAGCCCCCGTCATTGTCTCGCTAGCATACTGGATTGGTTGGAAATGTTTGTTCAATCGTTGACCTAAAACGCTCCTGCCGCGTAATCACTAGCATCGCACATGAGCTCGAAAGGTAAATCCAAATTTAGAGAGACTAAGACCGGTGCCTTAGTTAATTTACCTTTAAGAAGTTCGAAAGAATCGAGACATTCTTGAGAAAAGATGAAAGGAGCATCCTTTTCTAAGAGATGAGTCATTGGTCGAGCTATCTTAGAGAAATCTTGGATGAAACGACGATAAAATCCCGCATGACCTAAAAACTCCTAACTCCTTTGACGGTGGTAGGTGGAGGTAACTTAGCAACGACGTCAACTTTAGCACGGTCGACTTCGATAACGGCTTTGGAAGTTTTTTGACCTAGGACAATGCCTTCTTTTACCATGAAATGACATTTTTCACAATTAAGAACGAGACGAGTGTCTTCACACCGTTTAATCATACGTTCTAAATTGGCAAGGCAAGATGAGAAAGAATCACCATAGACCGAGAAATCGTCCATAAAGACTTCCATAGTTTCTTCAACCATGTCATGGAATATAGCCATCATACACCTTTGGAAAGTCCCAGGAGCATTGCATAACCCGAAAGGCATTCTTTTGTAAGCAAATGTTCCATAAGGATAAGTGAATGTGGTTTTCTCTTGGTCTTTTGGATCGATAGGAATTTGAAAATACCCGGAGAAACCGTCTAAGAAGCAATAGTAGTCATTACCCTCTAGACGCTCGAGCATTTGATCCATGAAAGGAAGAGGAAAATGATCCTTACGAGTGGCATCACTGAGCTTGTGATAGTCTATGCAAACTCGCCAACCCGTGACAAGTCGAGTAGGAATCAACTCGTTGTTTTCATTGGGAACAACAGTTATTCCGCCTTTCTTAGGCACACAATGGACGGGACTAACCCATGGCGAATCCGAAATAAGGTAAATCATTTCGGCATCTAGAAGTTTGATAACTTCTTTCTTGATGACGTCAAGAATTTTTGGATTAACCCTTCTTTGGCTCTGGATTGCGGGTTTAAATCCGTCTTCCATGAGAATTTTATGAGTGCAAAAGTTAGGATCAATTCCGCGGATGTCGGAAATTTTCCAAGCAATTGCTTTCTTATGATTTTTGAGCACATCGATAAGTCGTGATTTTTCATCCTCTTTTAAGTCCTTTGCAATGATGACTGGTGACTTCTTATTGTCTTCTAGGAAAACGTATTCAAGATGAGACGGTAAATCCTTAAGCTCTAAATCCGGAGGATTGTTGATGGAAGGTTTAGTTAAATTTGGATCATTGTTTGTAATTTCCATAGGAGAAGGTGGAGAAATATGGTCCGCATTGAGAAGTTTCTCAATGGTACGAATGTCTTCTTCCCAATCTGTGGGAGAATCGTCATATTTTAAGTCCACATCTCCTAAACTTGCTTCAAATTCTTTCATAAGAAAGTCACTTTCTCCAAATGGAGTCAATGATGGAGCAATAGAGGCAACAGTCTCAACAATGGGTAGAAAAGAAAAACCACTTTTACAAGCGTCTTTGAAATGTTCTTCACAAGCCTCATCAAGTACGTCAATGAAATTAATGCTCTCGTGTTCATAAGGTTGCTTAGAAAGTTTACCCATATTAAAGACGATTTTGTCGTCACCAACTCTCATGATTAATTCGCCCGCGGCTACATTAATAAGAGTGCGACCGGTCCTCAAGAATGGACGTCCAACTATTAATGGATCACGGGGATCCATCTCGTAGTCAACGACAACAAAATCCGTCGGAAAGGTGAATTTGTCGACATCGACGAAGACATCTTCGGTTATCCCCACCGGATAAGCAACCGTACGGTTAGCTAACTCCAATTTCATTCGTGTGGGGACTAGCTCGGGTAGAGATAATTGTTTCCAAACGCTTAATGGCGTTAAGTTGATACTAGCACCTAGATCGGCTAGGCCATACAATTCTCTACCCCGGAAAAGTTGCAAGGAATGAGAAAGCGACCCGGATCACCAAGTTTGGTTGGTAATTTCCTTAAAAGAACCGCAGATCAATTCTCATTAAGTTGGGTTTGAGCAATATCAAGGAGTTTTTCCTTATCACTTAGAAGATCTTTGAACATTTTAGCATATTTAGGCATGTGAGCGAGAGCCTCGGCAAAGGAGATGTTGAAATTCAATTGTTTAAACATTTTAAGAAAGTTTGAAACTTGAATATCATCCTTGTTCTTCAACTTCTCTTTCCTCAACCTTGAAGGGTAAGGTATATCAGGTTGAGAGGAAGGCTTTGGAATGGAATTCTCACTCACATCCTTGGGTGGAGGAGGGGTGGGGTTGGAAAGTGAAGGAATTGGTGAAGGGGGCTCGTTATCCTTTGTCACAATCACCGGAGTAGGTTTAGGAATCTCGGGTTCCTTATAGCCTTTTCCACTGCGGGTGGTGATTGCTTTCATCTCCCCTCTTGGGTTTGCAATGGTGTTACTCGGAAGAGAACCCGAAGCAGAGGGTTGATTACTTTGGAAGAAACTAGCCATCATATCATTAAGTCATTCGTTTGATTGCTTAAAGAGTTTTGCATGTCATTCCTAAGCTTGGCTCGAAGATCATTCCCTTGTTTAGCCATGTCACCTTTCAAGTTAATAATTTGGCTCTGAAGATTCTTTACCAGCGCGTCATTAGTCCTCATGTAAGTTTCGACCTCGTGATTAAATGTCGTGGGTTGGTTGGGAGGGGGAGCTTGGTAAGCGGGTGGTTGATATGTGGGAGGTTGGTAAACTTGATTATTTCCTTGAGGTGGATATGGGTTTCTTTGGGTTTGATATTGATTAGGAGCTCGAGGTTGGCTTTGATTGTAGCGATTGAGGTTATTTTAGTTTTGAGGAGGAAAATCGGGTGGTGAAAGAAAATTGTTTGAACGATAACTTAGCAAATTACGGTCACCTTGAGGACGTGCTTGATAGCCTCCAGTGGAAAAGTTACCGTTAGCCGCATACACGTTTTCACAAGGATTGTCTTGAGTAGAAGGATAATCGGTGTATGAATGAGGACCGCCGCAAGTCTCACAAGAAAGTGCTACAGCTTTAACTTGTTGAAATTGGTTCGCATCCATGGTTAAGAAATTTTTGTTCATCTGGGCTAGTTGGCGGGTGAGTTGGGTGAGTTCGGTTATCTCGGGGTTTGATGAAGTTGAAGAAACATTGACCCTCGGGTTATTTCTTGAAGATGCGGATGAATCCTAATTTTTGTGATGAGTGGTCATGTTCTCGATTAGCTCTCTACACTCCTCGGGTCTTCTTTTCATAAATGTACCACTGGCGGCTACATTAATCGTATCACGATCACAAAAAGTTAAACCGTTGTAGAAAGTATCAATTGGAGTGACGGGGAGCATATTATGGTTAGGACAACGATCGATCAAGACATTATAACGTTCCCATGCATCAAAAAGAGACTCATCGGGTTCTTGAGTGAAACCATTGATTTGATTCCTAAGACTAGTTACCATGGATGGTGGAAAATATCTTGACAAATTTTTTTGAATCATCTCGTCCCATGTATGAATTGAGTTTTTAAGAAGACGATCAAACCATTTTTCGGCATGGTGGGATAAAGTGTGTGGAAAAAGATGAAGGCGGAGAAAATCCATGGTAACACCGGGCAATTTCATGCTTTGAGTGATGGTTATGAATTTATCGAGGTGTTTGTTGGCATCATCATCCGGTAATCCGCGAAATGGGCAAGCATTTTAAACTTGTTGTGTGATGCTTCAACGAGAATTCGGGAGCCGTGATTTGCATCGGCGCAATCGGTCCTCCACGTCCATTCATAGTCGGTTGACATAGCTCCTCCATCGTACGAAGGTCGGGTTGAGGGTGTTGGTTGTTATTATTCACAACAGGGTGAGGTGGATTATTATTATTATGCACACCGGCCATATGGGTCTCTACGAGTCTCGGACTCAAGATAAGACGAAGATCGAGTACGCATACACTAAAAATGAAATACAATTTTTTTGATTTTTTTATCTTTTTTTATTATTTATTTTTTTGGATTTTTGAGAATTTTATATTTTTCAGGATTTTTTGAAATTTTTATGCTATGAAAATAACGTTCCCAAGAGAACGAAACCCAAAATCCAATTTTTCTCACAAAAAACCGTTAATCTTTACGAAAAGAGCCGGCAGCGGCGCCATTTTAATATGACTCTTGTTGATGTATTCTTTGAGTTTGAGTGTTGTTCGTACTCGATTCAATTCGAATTGATCACGGTTTAAGGTGGAATTGTCGTTTTTGGTAACTAAAAGGGGGAGCTTTTGATTATCTATTTTAAACTAAAATGAGTTAAGACAAATGAAAAATATAAAGAGATAAAACACATTTAAGACTTAATAAAAAGTAAGTTTAAAGTAAAATAAGACAAGACAATATAAAATTAAACTTGACAAAAATGGCGGGAAAGAAATGAACTTTGAAAAATAACTAAGTAAAATAAACAAGGACAGTGGTCAAATCGCAACACGCGATCGCAACAACCAACGATCGCAACAAGGTCGCACCCTGGATCACAACACACGATCTCAACCAGGATCGCAACTAGCGATCACAGTCTGTGATCGCAACCAGGATCGCAACTAGCGATCGCAGTCTTGATCGCAGCTTTGATCGCAGCTTGTGTTCACAGTTTGTGATCGCAGTGTTTGATCGCAGTATTTGATCGCAAGTAGAAACCCTAAGGCTTATGCGATCACAATACTCGATCGGAACCTCTAAAACCCTTAGAACTTTCGATGGAATGTAAAATGAAAATAAGCAGGACTGAATAAGCACTTTCTTAATACGCACTTACCGAAACTTAACCAACTCAATATCAATGAGAACTAAATAAACCACGAGTGAAAATTTTTCAAAACACCGAATAAGCAAGATTTATTAAATAATTTTTAAAAAGATTAAACTTTTAAAAACACTTAAAAGAAAATAAGCTAAATACAAAATAAGCAAAAAGCACAAAAAGGTGAGACCATCAATCGTATGAAAATGATAAGAACAAAAAGATGAGCACTTTAATCAAATAAGCATCAAGATGAAACAAGTTACATACTTGAGCCGAATCAAAATCAAGATTAAAACAAGAAAGGTAGAATAAGATAGATTATGAAAAGCTTTGAATTAAGATAAAGATTCGACACAAATTAAAAAGGAAGATTGAGGATCTTACATGATAAACTTGAAGAAAGAAGAACAATATTTAAAGACAATATGAAAAGCTTGAAAACATAGAAATGGAGAACTAAACTTAATTAGCTAACACCTCAAAAAATGAGAATGAGGACTTCTATTTATA
The DNA here is from genome assembly GCA_025667525.1 of Glebionis coronaria. Lineage (NCBI taxonomy): Eukaryota > Viridiplantae > Streptophyta > Magnoliopsida > Asterales > Asteraceae > Glebionis > Glebionis coronaria. Next base: position 617,290,526 of record CM046875.1, on the reverse strand, counting down.
GGGAGTGGAGTTGGTAGGATGCTTCCTTCTTTCTTCCTTTTGTCTTCTTGTCTTTTTTTATAACTCGTCTTTTTCGACTTTGTCTCGGGATTAATCGAATGATAAAATGAACTCGTCTTCTAGTTTTCTTCTTTTAGTAGACTTGGTTCTTCGACTTCGTCAAACTTCCGTCTTTAGACTTTTTTTCGATAAATCTTCAGAATAGGCCTTTGAATTCCGTTCTTCTTACACTTTTGATCTTTTGACTTCGTCTTTTTTTCTTTGATAAAAGCCCGTGAAAGCCTGTGTTTTCTTACTTTTTCATCTTTTGGTCCTAAAACATAATAAAAATACAAACCACTCATAATTCCAACTTTTATGACATAATATACACGTTTTGGTCTTGTTTTTATTATAATTAAATGGTAAAAGGATATGTGTTTTCACACTTATTAATGCTCTTAGTAGGAAGTCGGGTAAGATCAACGGTATTAAGATGGAGCAGAAAATCATACGTGACTTGGAACGACTGGACATTGAGTTTATGATACGTGGGCAGTGAAATGTGTATAGTTGAAGTTCGTTTTTCTCAGTTCTTAACAAATTGAAAGTCCTAACAAGATCGGGTTTTTAATTGTTTTTGGTTGGTAATGTTTTTTTGGATATTCTATTGCTAATTCAAACAAAACCTTGCTAAAATGAAAAATATCGTCTACTTATATGTAAAACAAAGTGCAAATACCAAGTTTTTATTCAATTAAAATTCTAAAAGTAAATTCCACATACTATAAGGACTGGAAATGTAAATTCTATGAAATATAAATGCTAAAAATGTAAAGCTAAAAAAGTTTAAGGACTAAATGTGTAAAAACAGTAAACTATATGGACTCAAAATGAAAACTATTCAAACATGTAACTAATTTTCAACTAAATTTGAAACTAACTAACTAATTTTGAACAATTCTGAAAATATAGGGACTGATTATTTGAAAACCCTAAAAAGTAGAAAGATTAGCTAGGATTACAAACATATTAATTCTACAAGGACCAAAATGAAATTTTCAAATCTTTTTTAACAAAAACAGGTTTACAACTTCAATAAGCTCGTTTGAGCTTATTTCTCAACCAAATTTGATCAAACCAGTTTCAAACGACTTAAAATCAAATTTTAGCTAGACCTATCCAAGGAATTAAGCTAAAAGTGACTAGAACTCTGATAAGCTAAATCCAATAAGCTCAAAATAAGCTACCAGTTAAGCCAGACTTGCACAACTAGATTTTAATGGAAATTCTTGTTAATAAGCTCAAAAGAAAGACGGGAAATCAAGTCTCAAGAAAAATGATCAAGTAATAAGCTCTGAATCTGAAAATAAGCCAAATTTGTGCTTATGTTGACTTCTGTTGACCAAATATTTCAAAAAGCTCAAAATCTCAAAATCTATCCAGGAACACTTTTGGAATGAAATTGTGAAAGAAAATTAACTAGTTATTGAAGTAGAAATGGAGATATGAAAAATCAGTTTGCCCAAGTTATAGAAACTTGCATTTGCTCTTGATCTTAAAGTTTGGCTTATTACTTGCTCAATATTGGATACTGTACAGTTTCCTTATACACACTCAAACTTCATATATTGACTGAAAGATGAGGACTGGTTTGGAGTGATTTCATCAAGTAACAAAGAAATGCCAGTCAAATCAAAATCAACATATGAAGTTTGAGTGTGTATAAGGAAACTGTACAGTATCCAATATTGAGCAAGTAATAAGCCAAAGTTTAAGATCAAGAGCAAATGCAAGTTTATGTAACTTGGGCAAACTGATTTTTCATATCTCCATTTCTACTTCAATAACTAGTTAATTTTCTTTCACAATTTCATTCCAAAAGTGTTCCTAGATAGATTATGAGATTTTGAGCTTTTTGAAATATTTGGTCAACAAAAGTCAACATAAGCACAAATTTGGCTTATTTTCAGATTCAGAGCTTATTACTTGATCATTTTTCTTGAGACTTGATTTCCCGTCTTTCTTTTGAGCTTATTAACAAGAATTTCCATTAAAATCTAGTTGTGCAAGTCTGGCTTAATTGGTAGCTTATTTTGAGCTTATTGGATTTAGCTTATCAGAGTTCTAGTCACTTTTAGCTTAATTCCTAGGATAGGTCTAGCTAAAATTTGATTTTAAGTCGTTTGAAACTGGTTTGATCAAATTTGGTTGAGAAATAAGCTCAAACGAGCTTATTGAAGTTGTAAACCCGTTTTTGTTAAAAAAGATTTGAAAATTGCATTTTGGTCCTTGTAGAATTAATCTGTTTGTAATCCTAGCTAATCTTTCTACTTTTTAGGGTTTTCAAATAATCAGTCCCTATATTTTCAGAATTGTTCAAAATTAGTTAGTTAGTTTCAAATTTAGTTGAAAATTAGTTACATGTTTGAATAGTTTTCATTTTGAGTCTATATAGTTTACTGTTTTTACACATTTAGTCCTTAAACTTTTTTAGCTTTACATTTTTAGCATTTATATTTCATAGAATTTACATTTCCAGTCCTTATAGTTTGTGGAATTTACTTTTAGAATTTTAATTGAATAAAAACTTGGTATTTGCACTTTGTTTTACATATAAGTAGACGATATTTTTCATTTTAGCAAGGTTTTGTTTGAATTAGCAATAGAATATCCAAACAAACATTACCAACCAAAAACAATTAAAAACCCGATCTTGTTAGGACTTTCAATTTGTTAAGAACTGAGAAAAACGAACTTCAACTATACACATTTCAAATGGCGCCGCTGCCGGTTCTTTGACTTTACGAGAGACTATCGATTGACGGTTTTCATTGGCTTTTGGGATCCGTTCACCTAGTGAACGTTATTTTTACGTATTATAAATCAAAAACAAATAAAAAATCAAATATATAAAAATATATAAAAACTAAAAAATTAACAAAACAATTCTTTTCCTAAAGAATTGACCAAACAAATTAAAAAATCCAAAAAGCAATCTTTTTCCTAAGAGATTGCACCCAAAAATATATATTATTGGATTCTCTCGGTTTTTATGTACATATAGTATTTTCTCTTAAAACTCATAAATACAAAAATATTTTCCATATATTATTATAAGTAAATACGTATACGTATAAGAACAACCAATTTACATATCTTCCATAAGTATTGCCAAGGCAATACACCGTGTTGAGGGGCGTTCCGGTCCTTGACACGTGTATCGATCAAACAAAATAAAGCAAGAATAGATAAATACTTCCAATAAGAAACAATTCGAAGAATACAAACAATTAAGTGAATAGAAAGGCGATGTGCTATAAAATGCCATCTAAGGGTTAATAGGTACTTAAGAGCTTTGCGCCACCTAACCCCCCGTTCACTTGTGAGTATTCTAAGAAGGAAGGCTTCATTGGGGGTCTTGCACCCAAGTAGTACATACGTATATTACTATTTTCTTGTGGATATTTCATATTGAAACTCGAAGAGGATAATCTTTTTCTATTCAAAGTCACACGAGAGCTTCTCTCTCATTCCTCGTATTGAGTTGCATGCTCACTCGCGGGCATGCACAAATACCGATTGGTGTACAACCTCTTCCTCCGAAAAGGAAGAAAAAGAGAAAGAGTAAGACCACCACCGTCCATCAAGCCGATCACGAGAATCGTGCTTTGATTCATCCACAACAAGAAGCCATGGCTGTTGATAATCGTTCTTTGATGGAACGTTTGCAATACAATGTTCACAGATATGCCGATGCTATCAAGATTCCTGACATTCCCGCAAATTCATTTGAGCTAAAAACGGCTATGATTACCTTGGTTTCAAACACACCTTTCTATGGTCACAAGAATGATAATCCTCATGATCACCTTAAGAGATTCCTTGCTCTTTGCAATACCCTTAAGTACAATGGAGTTCCATATGATGCTATTAAGTTGATATTGGTTCCATTTTCACTAGAGGGACCCGCTAAGCATTGGTTAGACACCCAACCACCCGATAGTATCACCACATGGGATGGTTTCACCACTAAGTTTTTGAACAAGTTCTTTCCCCCATCTAAGACCACGGCTTTGAGGAACTTAATTATAGGCTTTCAACAAAAACCTAGTCAATCCTTTAGTAATGCTTGGGAGGAGTTTAGAGAGTTATTGAGGCGATGCCCTAACCATGGATTGGATGAAGTTCACCAAATCAATACTTTCTATGATGGCCTTAAACCTCATCACCAAGATTCACTCAATGCTTCCGCGGGAGGGAATATTCTTCGTAAATCCATTCAAGAGGCTTTGGACACCATTGAGACCAAAGCAATGGTTCAAACAAACACTCAATGTGAAGAAAGGGTTCATGTTATCCAAAACAATTCTCAAACACCTTGTGATAACCAATTCCTCAAGTATCAACAAGAGATCATTCAAAAGATGGATAGAGATAATGAGAGGAGTTTTAAGGCACAACAAGAGATGATTCAAGCCATTAAGAGCCTTTCATTGAACAATTCTTCAAATGATGTGAATGCCATTACTCTTTCTTGTGTAACTTGTGGAGGTCCCCATTCCTATGAACAATGTGATAAGGTGAAAGGTTATCAAGGGGAATGTTATGCTTACCAAGAGGAACATCGTGAACACTTCAAGCCAAATATCAATCCAAATAACATTTCTTACAAGTCCCAAAATTACATTACTCCACCGGGATTCCCACCCCAACCACCCACCCAACTTCAACAAAATCCTCCTGTGACAATCCGTCAATTTATGGTTGATATTTTATTCTCAATATTTATTTGAAAATATTATTTTATGAAATCACTTATTTTTGGGAAGAAATTTGGATTTACGTCTTGAAGTAGCATCGACTACGTCTAAACCGGAGGATTCAACGTTACGTGCTCACGTTTACATACACCGTCTTTGGTGGCAGTCCGACATTTCAGAAAATAAATTTGTCCGTGAATATTATTTTGAGATTTTAAATTTGTGTTGGTTCATAAACTCACAAATTTACGAGAAGAGATTAGGACTTACGATTTTAATTTAACGTCCTTTACGACTAAACCGGAAACCTTAGGATTACGTCTTTACGTTTTCGAACTCCGTTTTTGATGAGACAATTTTTATTAGATTCGTTTTGTGCCGTTGATTCATAATTTATAAAAACGTTTTTTTGTAAAACGACCCGAGGGCACGTAAATCGAGGAAACTAGAATCGAGGAGTACCCGTAAATAAATGGGGATGAGACAAGTGGGACACTTGTCCCACCCCCACTCAAAACCATGACACACACCCTTATGTGTCAAGATTTCCTTAACAAGTTAACACTTGTTAACTTGTAAGCTTACAATGTAAGCTACATCTTTCAAAACCACTAACTAGCTCAAACACAAACCACTAGTCTCATTTCTCTCATGCAAAACAACCAAAATCCTCTCTTCCTCTCTTTATGATTTCGTCCCACTCTCACACAAAACACCCCATTTGATCTAAATTTAACCACAAACTATTGTTATAACTTACATATGTTAATCTCCTTCCCAAGAGATGAAGATTGGTGCAAGTTTTAACATCCAAGGAGAAGTTTCCATGGAGTCTTGGGGATGATTTTCTACAAGGTGTTCATGAAGAATGGTGGTCTTGAAGATAGTCTTGGTTATTCACAAGTTTCTCCATCAAAATCCATGTTTTGATCACAACCTACATCATCATGGTGGTATAAAGAATGTTCTCCCCATCCTCTTGTTATTTTGATTATGTAATCTTGTATTTCTTTTACTTATGTATATGTATATTATGATTAATGATGATTAAAAATATTGTGTGGGGATTTGGTGTTGATAAACATGCTTAAAAAGATGAAAGACTATAAGAAACAAGGCTAAAATCTTGTTTAAATTTGTTGGCTGTATAAAACAGTAGAGAATCAAATGATGAACTAATAAAAATGGCATAGATTAATGGATTTACAGTAAGCTATGGGTCTTGTACACATGTGAGAGTTGGCCATGCAATGGAATCATTGTAATGAGTGAGATATGATCAAAACAAGTTTAAGGTAGAAATCTGAGTTCACTGTTTTGGACGATTTTTAGAAAATACTTGGAGGATGATTCAACAGTAGCTATATAAGAGTTAAATGGAGCACATATCATGTAGTTTATGTGATAAACATTTGAGCTTCTATCTCCATATAGAACTCTAGATATGGCAGTTTTGGTGAACATGAAAATAAAAATCAGATTTTGGAAATTAAAGTATAATAGTATTATATAAGCACTCAAAATTTTATAGTATAAAATGTGAATAAAAACCCACTAACTCATATAATACATTTATATAAATATGTAAAAGGTTAAATAAGTGTATAAATTATAAAAATGGTAGTGGAATAATACTTATAAGTAATAAAAACTATAAACTTGATTTTTACGACTTTTTCGGCTATTACCGTAAAATTTACGTTTTTCGCCAATTAAAACTTAGACGATCAAACCCGTCTAATGTAAAGTTTTTAAAAGTCATATACTGATATATAAGTATCTAAAACAAGTAAAAACCGATAAAACCCGAACTATAGGACATACGGACATTAACGAGCTAAGTAAACATATTGGACTAATAATTGGACTAAATAAGTTAAACACTTATAAAAAGAACTTATTGGACTTAACCCATTTAGGCCCAACTTGTAAAGTGTAGATACTGATAATATAAGTATAACATGGATTAATATAAGTTAAAGAACTTATAATAAGTTTATTGGACTTAAAACATGTAAATAGGTAAACCTAGTAAACTAGTAAGAAGATACCAATACGTAAACACTAAAATGAGTAAAAGAGAACATTTAAACCCACTGGATCATCATATATATAAAATCATCATATGTATACATAATTGTTATTTTTATAAAGTCATTGGACATGAGTCTAAGACGAGTATTATTTGTCTAGGTTTCCGTGATTGAAGCACGTATCGTACGTCCGAATTGCCGATAACCCGCCTTCCCACATCAACGTGAGTTCATAGCCTCACACTCTTTTAAATGTTTTATAAAATGATCTGTAAACCCGCGAGGGAGATAACATGTTAGTTTTTATAAAATAGGACACCATTTGTCCCGATTGTTTGTTTATTGATTTGGACCCGAATGATTGTATGACCCGATTGTATGACCCGATAAATGATTAAAGGACCCGATAGATGAAATCAAATGGATTATTAAAGTTAGGTTATGTCACTAAAAGTCCCATTAGCATGAATTGTGAAATACCGGGATTGGTAGACGCTTATGCATATAATATTACTATTTGGGGATGATCACCCCAGTTCGCGCCTTGACGGTTGATCCCCGTCGTGCCACATTGATTGGTAAGCAAATTTATGTATGAGAAGATTTCCATAGCATGACCTTTGTGACGACACGCTAACTTAGATGGGCAAATTTGGTATTGGGTTAGCTACCCGTTGTTTGTTGTAGTAAGGTAACAATGTCATGCGGCTTATAATAATCCGATTAACGAAATACTACTAGGCACACTGAATTATGATGTATTGCCTGACTAGCAATACAGGGTCATACTATTGATATTATGTTCGTGTTTTGGTTTTCATTACCACATTCATATAACGGTTTTTATTTTCATACACGTCATAAGACGTATTGTATGATGTTTTTTTACGACATTGGCTCGTACAATGATTTTTAAGGCAAATGCCTATATTATGATTTTCGATAAGGATTTGTTTAAAAATGACCTTGGCTATTTTATGGCCTATTACAATGATTTGTACGAAATGGTTTTTGGTAATAATTTTATACCAAAGTTATATTGATGGAATTTATTAAACTCTATGAATTCACTCGGCGTTATCACTGACCTTTTCTTTTAACATGTTTATCTCAGGTACTTGAAGGTAATTCTCGGGAAGACAACAAGAATTCATGGCCCGCACTTAAATAACAATTTCCATTCAAATCTTTTGTAAACTTGTATGAAATAATTATGACTTGGGACCGATGTAACTTTGATGTTTATGACTGAAAATGATTTATTATTAAACGACGTGATTTTTATGCGTTATTTATAATGTGAGTAATGTGATATCCCGTAACACCAACGAGTCTTCCGCTGTATTGAGTTGTATAAATTTGGGGGTGTTACAGTTTGGTATCAGAGCTCTCGTTATAGAGAACGAAAGATTTTTAAAACCAAGGTTTTGAATAAAACATTTCAAAATCTTTTAACCATAGACATTTTTCTAAAAATGTATAAAAATCTTTTGACTATAACGGTGCCGAAGAATTCCCGAGTTACCAACAAGGCCAGACTGAGAAGTGTAATTTTAATATATATATAACTTGGATTATATTATATATTTGATGTAATTTTATTACATGATTGATTGATGATTATTTCGATATTTATACGAGGTATTTATACGACGTAGATTGTCACAAGTAACCCTAAATCCCCTAGTAAGTTAATCGAAGCTATTCTCGTAGGAATTCTAGTTATCCTAGATCTAAACCAAGTTGTGGATATTTATGATCCCAACAAATGGTTGATATTCGTAGAAATATAGGTATTAGTTGATTGTGATATTGAAGAAGAATTGGCGAGATTAAATCTGATATCGATGTCATGACGATCTTTCCATATAGAGTGGAGTTTGACAAAACGATACCACCTAGAAAGATGTCATCTGATTCGTTGTCATCCAATTCTTAAATTTGAAATCGAAAGGGTGAATGTTGCACTTGAGGCTGTCATTGGAACCATTACCCAAAAGCCTCATGCCACTAGTACCTTTCCGAGAAGTCTAATTGAATGTGTGAGTCATCTCATGCTAGTGACTCATTTGATAATTGTTGTTGTAAGAGCTATAGGATTGGAATTAAGTGTTGATTCATATCGAGCTTTTATTGCCCTTTTAAGATCTAAGAATAAGATTGAAAGTATTGGAATATGAGGTAGGATATCGAAGTGAGTATAAGTTGATTGAAACTTGAATAAGATAAAATTTAACTTGTATGGAATATGAGATTGTTAAGAGGAAGTCGTTAAGTTCTATGATTGAATTATAAGGTTTTAAATGATTATTAGTTTGTGTTAAGTGTTGTTCCTAGGCCATTGTCCAATAATGAGGATGCCCAGTGTCCAACAAATAAATTGAAGAAATCTTCTTCTGAAATTGGGACCGATGGATCTTCCGGGACAGGTAGGACACCTAATGACTCTTGTAGATTAGTATTCATTGTGGTACTGAGATATCAGTTGGTAGGATGAGTTCTGAGAATTGTATGACATAGTGACACGTAATGTGTTACGGTACAATTTTGACTTTTTGTGATTAATGAAAAAGACTACCTTTGATTGCTAAATCCTACATGTATCGATGTTATCTATCTTTTATTGCTTCATCCTAATGTTCGCATTAGTGATGCAACCATTGAGCAAGTACTCATCTCTGTTTGAGTTACGTTGTGGATTATTCTTTTGAGTGCCATCGAGGTCATGAACCTCATGATTATTTGGCTAAGATTATTTCCTATTAGATTGTAGTTAGTTCTTAGTGAACAACTTTTCGTCACTCTTTTGCAGATCACTCATTGTTTTTATAAGATAAAACAGTATCCCTTGAGAAAAATTGAATTTTCATCACTATAAGGATTATTCAAATTAAGATTTATAAGTGATTGTTATCGAAATGAAGTTGTTTGTAAAACACCTTGGAAAACTTAATTGTTTTCATAATAAAGAAAATCTTTGTAAATTTATTTTTGATTCTTATTTAAGAATCAAGCATGAAAATGTTTTTATTATAAACATGATGATAAAATTTTGACGAACTGAGTATTGCATCGTTAATCTTGAAATTGTATATAGTTGCGCGCCTACATATAATTTGGAATGGACCATGCAAGGCTGATTAGTAGTCACCATAAAATAAATGAATAAACACTACATTTTCTTTGAAGATTGTGAAAGATTAAATTTTATGAGATCTGCAAGAAGTGAAAATAGGGACATAGTGTTAGGGACACCTACATATGTGCCTGTAGCATCTATTCTTCTGAGTCGAATTTATTCATCTGTGGAAATTGTCTTATTTGACAATTGACAATTCTTTCTTGTCCAATTCGCCCGTAGTGAGATTCTTATGAAAAATATCTGATTACCGAGTGTTGATACCCGACTGGATATATCGACGTTCCTATCATTTCTTTTGATTTGATTTCATTTGAATGACCTGGGTAACGATCCGAGGAGCTTTCGAATGCGTACTCAAATTATGAAAACATGGGATATATTCATATTCGTTAAATGTTTTCGTCTGTATCTGATTTGAAATTCTCTCGTGTAGATTATGCGTTGACCTTACTCTTTTAAGGTTAGTTATGTCTCCTGATATCCTTGAATTTGTGAAGAATTATGAGTTATTATTAGTCTTTTGAGAAATTCACATCTTATCGACGGCAATAAAACTGGAAAGTTGATAGTGCCAGTAGAATGGATTGATTGATTATGACATGACGACATTGTCTTAATTGATGGGAACTCGAATTGAATTCCCCTAAATGATAAGATGTTGATTATCAAAAGCGATCTAAATAATTCTTGATGGATGACTATATCCTGTATTTAGACTTGAAATTATACTGTGAATGGTTGTAAGTTAGTTATAGACATTGTAATCTAGAAGAACCTAATATGAATTTATTAAAAGATGTTTATGTTATCTGAAACTTTAGGAGGTATTTGTTGCTGAATTACCTAGACTTTCACCATTAAGGCAAGATTGAATTTGGTATTGATTCTATTCTCGGTGCTGCACCTGTGGCTTGTGCACTGTACGTCAGCACCATCTGAATTAAAGGAATTACCATACAACTGAGAGAGTTGTCGGAGAAAGATTTTATTCTACCGAGCTCGTCATCATGAAGAGCTATGGTGTTATCATTCCTTATATTTATTGATTACTGTGAACTGAGTAAATTGACAATCAAAAACGATATCCATAACTCGAAATGGAAGATTTGTTCGATCATTTACAAGGTTTTTGATCCTCAGCATGGTTATCATCAACTTCGCATCTGCGAAAAGAATTATCTATTCCCATCACTACATCCAGAACTTGTAATGAACATTATGAGTTTCACGTGATGTCGTTTGGATTGACCGATACACATGTAGCATCTATAAATTGGTGAAGCACGTGTGTAGGATGTAATTTGATAAATTTATGCCCGTGATCATTAAGGACCATTTATTTGTTTATAAGAATAAGAATGAGTTAATAATTATTTATAGATTGCCCTGAATTGTCCGAACAATTAAAAATTGTACCTTGAATATTTAACATAAGACTTAAGACTTAATACTTTACATGATTTAACCGCGTGATTAATAGATAATGGAATATTAATTGACTCTTCAAAATTTAGAAGTCATTTAAGACTTTAAGTTATACTAAAAAGAAAGTGCAAATATATTTTGACAAATGTTTTAACAAAGGATTTTAAGGTATTATTCCCTTATACACAAACCATTTAACTAAACTTCTGTTTAGGGGTAAATGTTTGTGTATACCTCAAGATAACCTAAGAAGGATTGAGGAAACCCATTTAAACCATAACTTGAAATTTGAAACGACAATTTTTGCTTTTCAACTAAGAAAATTTTGACCAAATATTTTTCAAACATTTACGAATCTTATTAATTATTTTCGATAAATCAACAAAATCTTGTTAATTAAATTCAAATTATTTTTGAACATTTTATATAATTGGACAAACTGAGAAAATTTAAACTTTTACGTTTACGTTTCATAAGAATTTAATAATTGTTATATAATTAATTGTAATAATTATCGACGCTTTAGACGTCGGATTGAGTAAAACATATAAAGATAATAGTAAATACGAAACTAAAACATAGAAGATATGAAGAAAGAATTTTGAATAAATACGGTTATGATATTTTCATCAGGAAAGTGAACGTAATTACTGACGCATTATGTATAAAAGAATAAAGAATAAATTAGGATGTGTTCCTTAATAATGATGGTACAAAGTAAATTGCCGAACAATTTAAAAATAGTTGATGTTTGTAAAAAGAGATAATATAGATAATAAAAAGGTGTTCCCGACTAATGTGAACCATTAGTAATAAGAACCGATGGCGTTAAATGTTTAAAAGGTCACTTGTGGTTGCCTAAATATGGAGATTTTGAGATATAATTATATTGGAATCTTGTAAGTATAAGTATTATCTGTATGTCATTTTTGACTAAAAGTATCTTTGTCTGAAGAAGTTGTACTGATGGCAATTATGAAGGCAGACATCGCCTCATACATTAGTAAACGTCTAGCTATTGCAAAGGTCATCATCTGAATTTGATTCGATTTGGGTCATCCTCGACAGACTGACCAAATCTGCTAATATCATTCCTGTTAATGATAAATGCAAAACAGTTATGTAAACATAGTGTGCCTGTATCGAACATCTTTATCAAGATCCTCGCTTCGCATCGACTTTCTAGAGATTTGCTCAGAAATCATTGAGAACGAACCTTGATGAGAGTACTATGTACCACCCCAATCGAAGGGATGAGGTAAAGTAACAATACAAAATACTATAAGCACTATTTTATGATTGAATGATTGACCTTTGGTGATAGACTGTAAAATCGTTTTCCTTTGGAGAGACTACCATTGATAATCATCGTATTAGGATTGAGATCGAATCTTGCTAGGATCTAAATCTTAGAGCATCTGTAAGCAGGAGTTGAGATGAAGACATCCGACATACACCCATTGTGAGTTGGACATGTCTTTTAGGTTTAAGGTTTCCTATGATGGCGAACCTAACCTTACAAAATATTCGACCCGCGAGACCCAAAATGATTGTTGAAATTAGGATTTAATTATTGACTGCCGATAGTGGGCGGGAGGTTATATGAATATGAAATGTAGATCTTGAAGTGCCAGATGGGTAGCGAAGTTATGCCAAAATTTTAACCTTGGAAAAATGAATTAATGATCTGACAAATCATGGGATATAAGTCCCGGTTGTATGGGACCATTGAGATGATGTAAAAGATTTGGTTTGAAAGGCATATAAGCTGGATCTACCCTAGGACTTCAAGAGCTGCGTGAATTAGGTATCGTATATCGAACTTGATAAAATGCCTATCAAGTGAAAATCTGACTATTCCTTAATGAAGCTTAGATCGGCGAAAAGTTGCATTCATCAAAAACCCGTGAACATCATGGATAGAGAAAGTAAGTCAACATTAAGCCTGATCTTATTCCCGTAGTTATGTTTGATAAAACTCGCGTATTGTAATGAATTGCACTTGTGAGAAAAGACCGAATGTGGAGGAAATACCCACATGGCTTTAACTCTACAAGAAGCGAGTAGTAAGATAAGATGATCTTTGAGGACAAAGATCCTGTTTAGGGGTAAATGCTGTGACAATCCGTCAATTTATGGTTGATATTTTATTCTCAATATTTATTTGAAAATATTATTTTATGAACTCACTTATTTTTGGGAAGAAATTTGGATTTACGTCTTGAAGTAGCATCGACTACGTCTAAACCGGAGGATTCAACGTTACGTGCTCACGTTTACATACACCGTCTTTGGTGACAGTCCGACATTTCAGAAAATAAATTTGTCCGTGAATATTATTTTGAGATTTTAAATTTGTATTGGTTCATAAACTCACAAATTTACGAGAAGATATTAGGACTTACGATTTTAATTTAACATCCTTTACGACTAAACCGGAAACCTTAGGATTACGTCTTTACGTTTTCGAACTCCGTTTTTGATGAGACAATTTTTATTAGATTCGTTTTGTGCTGTTGATTCATAATTTATAAAAAAAAAATTTGTAAAACGACCCGAGGGCACGCAAATCGAGGAAACTAGAATCAAGGAGTACCCGTAAATAAATGGGGATGAGACAAGTGGGACACTTGTCCCACCCCCACTCAAAACCATGACACACACCCTTATGTGTCAAGATTTCCTTAACAAGTTAACACTTGTTAACTTGTAAGCTTACAATGTAAGCTACATCTTTCAAAACCACTAACTAGCTCAAACACAAACCACTAGTCTCATTTCTCTCATGCAAAACAACCAAAATCCTCTCTTCCTCTCTCTATGATTTCGTCCCACTCTCACACAAAACACCCCATTTGATCTAAATTTAACCACAAACTATTGTTATAACTTACATATGTTAATCTCCTTCCCAAGAGATGAAGATTGGTGCAAGTTTTAACATCCAAGGAGAAGTTTCCATGGAGTCTTGGGGCTGATTTTCTACAAGGTGTTCATGAAGAATGGTGGTCTTGAAGATAGTCTTGGTTATTCACAAGTTTCTCCATCAAAATCCATGTTTTGATCACAACCTACATCATCATGTTGGTATAAAGAATGTTCTCCCCATCCTCTTGTTATTTTGATTATGTAATCTTGTATTTCTTTTACTTATGTATATGTATATGATGATTAATGATGATTAAAAATATTGTGTGGGGATTTGGTGTTGATAAACATGCTTAAAAAGATGAAAGACTATAAGAAACAAGGCTAAAATCTTGTTTAAATTTGTTGGCTGTATAAAACAGTAAAGAATCAAATGATGAACTGATAAAAATGGCATATATTAATGGATTTACAGTAAGCTATGGGTCTTGTACACATGTGAGAGTTGGCCATGCAATGGAATCATTGTAATGAGTGAGATATGATCAAAACAAGTTTAAGGTACAAATCTGAGTTCACTGTTTTGGACGATTTTTAGAAAATACTTGGAGGATGATTCAACAGTAGCTATATGAGAGTTAATTAGGGCACATATCATGTAGTTTATGTGATAAAAATTTGAGCTTTTATCTTCATATAGAACTCTAGATATGGCAGTTTTGGTGAACATGAAAATAAAAATCAGATTTTGGAAATTAAAGTATAATAGTATTATATAAGCACTCAAAATTTTATAGTATAAAATGTGAATAAAAACCCACTAACTCATATAATACATTTATATAAATATGTAAAAGGTTAAATAAGTGTATAAATTATAAAAATGGTAGTGGAATAATACTTATAAGTAATAAAAACTATAAACTTGATTTTTACGACTTTTTCGGCTATTACCGTAAAATTTACGTTTTTCGCCAATTAAAACTTAGACGATCAAACCCGTCTAATGTAAAGTTTTAAAAGTCATATACTGATATATAAGTATCTAAAACAAGTAAAAACAGATAAAACCCGAACTATAGGACATACGGACATTCACGAGCTAAGTAAACATATTGGACTAATAATTGGACTAAATAAGTTAAACACTTATAAAAAGAACTTATTGGACTTAACCCATTTAGGCCCAACTTGTAAAGTGTAGATACTGATAATATAAGTATAACATGGATTAATATAAGTTAAAGAACTTATAATAAGTTTATTGGACTTAAAACATGTAAATAGGTAAACTTAGTAAACTAGTAAGAAGATACCAATACGTAAACACTAAAATGAGTAAAAGAGAACATGTAAACCCACTGGATCATCATATATATAAAATCATCATATGTATACATAATTGTTATTTTTATAAAGTCATTGGACATGAGTCTAAGACGAGTATTATTTGTCTAGGTTTCTGTGATTGAAGCACGTACCGTACGTCCGAATTGCCGATAACCCGCCTTCCCACATCAACGTGAGTTCATAGCCTCGCACTCTTTTAAATGTTTTATAAAATGATTTGTAAACCCGCGAGGGAGATAACATGTTAGTTTTTATAAAATAGGACACCATTTGTCCCGATAGTTTGTTTATTGATTTGGACCCGAATGATTGTATGACCCGATTGTATGACCCGATAAATGATTAAAGGACCCGATAGATGAAATCAAATGGATTATTAAAGTTAGGTTATGTCACTAAAAGTCCCATTAGCATGAATTGTGAAATACCGGGATTGGTAGACGCTTATGCATATAATAGTACTATTTGGGGACGATCACCCCAGTTCGCGCCTTGACGGTTGATCCCCGTCGTGCCACATTGATTGGTAAGCGAATTTATGTATGATAAGATTTCCATAGCGTGACCTTTGTGACGACACGCTAACTTAGATGGGCAAATTTGGTATCGGGTTAGCTACCCGTTGTTTGTTGTAGTAAGGTAACAATGTCATGCGGCTTATAATAATCCGATTAACGAAATACTACTAGACACACCGAATTACGATGTATTGCCTGACTAGCAATACAGGGTCATACTATTGATATTATGTTCGTGTTTTGGTTTTCATAACCACATTCATATAACGGTTTTTATTTTCATACACGTCATAAGACGTATTGTATGATGTTTTTTTACGACATTGGCTCATATAATGATTTTTAAGGCAAATGCCTATATTATGATTTTCGATAAGGATTTGTATAAAAATGTCCTTGGCTATTTTATGGCCTATTACAATGATTTGTACGAAATGGTTTTTGGTAATAATTTTATACCAAAGTTATATTGATGGAATTTATTAAACTCTATGAATTCACTCGGCGTTATCTCTGACCTTTCTTTTAACATGTTTTATCTCAGGTACTTGAATGTAATTCTCGGGAAGACAACAAGAATTCATGGCCCGCACTTAAATAACAATTTCCATTCAAATCTTTTGTAAACTTGTATGAAATAATTATGACTTGGGACCGATGTAACTTTGATGTTTATGAATGGAAATGATTTATTATTAAACGACGCGATTTGTATGCGTTGTCTATAATATGAGTAATGTGCTATCCCGTAACACCAACGAGTCTTCCGCTGTATTGATTTGTATAAATTTGGGGGTGTTACACCTCCTCAAGTGTTACAAAGGAATCAAGGTACAAGACCACATTACCAAGGAAATAACTACAAGGCACCCAACAATTTTCAACAACAAGGAAATAACTTTTATCCAACACATCAAGGATTTAATCAACCACTTCCACCTTTTCCAAATCAAGGATATTCTCAAATACCAAATCAAGCTTACCCTCAACTTCAAAATCAAGGAATTGGGATACAAGAGACTCATGAGTATGTTGACAAGAGAATTCGTGAAAGTGAAAAGAGAATGAATGACCAAATGAAACTTGCATTGGATACACAAACCAATAGGATTTTAATGGCATTCAATCAAAGACCACAAGGGGCTTTACCTTCTAACACACAAACAATGCCAAGGGCAAATGTCAATGCTATTACAACAAGAAGTGGAAAGACAACAAAGGATCCTTCACCTCCTAAACCTCCTATTGTTCCACCCACTTTGGTTCCTACTTGTGACAAGCCTTCTACCTCTACTTCACCACCTCAAAATGATCCCATTCAATCAAACACACCTTCTCAACCTATTCCTACTTCTCCTCTACCTTCCACACTTCCCAGTGAAGAAGCTAACAAAGACAAATCATCTACTACAACACCTATTCCACCTACACCAAAACCAACTCTTCCATATCCTTCAAGGTTGAAAAAGGACAAGTTAAAGAACAAGGATGACATCCAAGTCTCAAATTTCTTAAGAATGTTCAAGCAACTCAACATCAACATATCCTTTGCGGAAGCTCTTGCTTATATGCCAAAGTTTGCTAAGATGTTCAAGGATTTACTCTCAAACAAGGAAAAATTGGTTGATTTTCCCAACACATCCCTTAATGAAAATTGTTCCGCCGTGCTACTTAAAACCTTACCAACAAAACTTGGAGATCCGGGGCGCTTCTTGATACCTTGTAATTTTCCCGGTGTAGAAAATTGCATGGCTTTGGCGGATCTAGGGGCAAGCATAAACCTCATGCCTTTATCGGTTTGGAAAAAACTCTCTCTTCCCGAGCTCACTCCCACTAGGATGACCCTTGAATTAGCCAACCGAACCATAACTTACCCCGTAGGTATAGCGGAGGATGTGTTTGTAGGTGTGGATAAGTTTACATTTCCGGCCGACTTTGTAGTGGTTGATTATGACATGGATCCTAGAGTTCCTTTGATTGTTGGTAGACCGTTTTTGAGAACGGGTCGTACTTTGATAGATGTGGCGGAAGGAGAACTAATTATGAGAGTAGAGGGTGAGAAAGTGGTGTTTAAGTTAGGGAAAGTTTGTGATAGGAAAGAGGTTAAGGAGTCTAGACCGTGTGAGACTATTAACATAGTTGATGTGCTAGATGAGGTGTGTGATGAACACTTTCATGATGCTTGCAAGAGTACTAGTGATGAGATGCCCCATGTTGAAACTGTAGCCTCAATTGCTCCCTCTTTAACACCTTTTGGAGAGAGTGATTTCCTCTTGGAGGAATTTGAGTCAAACTTTCTTGGTGATGATGATTCTCCCATTAATTGGGAAGAAGATATTCTTACTATCCAAAAGTTGCTCAATGAGGACCCTATTCCTTCTCCTACTCCACAAGAAGTTACCAATGAGGATCCTTCCATAGTAAAACCTTCCATAGAGAGTCCACCTCCAATTGAACTTAAGGACCTTCCATCCCACCTAGAGTATGCTTTCTTAGAGGGCAAAGACCAATTACCCGTGATCATTGCTAAAGAGTTGAAAGAGGATGAGAAGGAGCAACTCATTGAAGTCCTTAAGAAACACAAGAAAGCTTTAGCTTGGAAAATATCCGACATAAGGGGAATTGATCCACATTTTTGTACACACAAAATCCTATTACAAACCCGCCATTCAAAGTCAACGAAGAGTTAACCCAAAAATCCATGAGGTCATTAAGAAGGAAGTGATTAAACTCCTTGATGCGGGTATGATTTACCCCATTTCCGACTCTCCATATGTTAGCCCGGTACATTGTGTTCCAAAGAAGGGTGGAATCACCGTAGTGCCTAATGAGAACAATGAGCTTATTCCTACAAGACTTGTTACCGGTTGGAGAGTTTGTATTGACTATAGGAAACTCAATGAGGCTACTAGGAAAGACCATTTCCCATTACCTTTTATGGATCAAATGCTTGAACGCTTAGCGGGAAATGAGTACTATTGCTTTCTTGATGGCTTTTCGGGTTATTTCCAAATACCCATTGACCCTAAGGATCAAGAAAATACCACATTCACTTGTCCCTACGGTACATTTGCTTACAAGAGGATGCCTTTTGGCTTATGTAATGCACCGGGGACGTTTCAAAGGTGCATGATGGCGATTTTCCATGACATGATAGAGCAAACTATGGAGGTTTTTATGGATGATTTTTCCGTCTTTGGAAATTCATTTACCTCATGTCTCACCAATCTAGAGAGAATGCTTAAGCGTTGTGAGGAAACACGTTTAGTGCTTAATTGGGAGAAATGTCACTTTATGGTGAAAGAGGGAATTGTTTTAGGACACAAAATATCCAACAAGGGATTAGAAGTGGATCGAGCTAAAATTGATGTGATTGCTAAGCTTCCCCCACCCACCTCGGTTAAAGGTGTGAGGAGTTTCTTAGGTCATGCGGGGTTTTATAGGCGCTTTATACAAGATTTTTCTAAGATAGATAGACCGATGACTCACCTCTTGGAAAAAGAGGCTCCTTTCATTTTTAACCAAGATTGTTTGGACTCTTTTGAGACTCTTAAGGAGAAATTGACAAAGGCTCCCGTTTTGGTTTCTCCAAATTGGGAATTACCTTTTGAGCTTATGTGTGACGCTAGTGATTATGTGGTGGGGGCCGTCTTAGGTCAAAGAGTGAATAAGCATTTTCAACCTATACACTATGTGTAGATTTGTAAATCTATGCTTATGTTTTTAGAGAGAGAAAGAGATAGAAAGATGGTGGATTTCACACTTCTAGAGAGAGAAAGTTAAGAACAACTATGTGTAAAATAATAAAAACCACACCCTCTCCATCAAAGGAGAGGGTTTATATACCCAAGCCTTGTAATGGGCTTGGGCTTACACTTTTGGGCCGGCCTACACATGTTGTAGGCTAGGCTTGGACTTGTTTGATAAGTAATAAAGATTAACTAAACTACGAGCTATTACATGGACTATTAATGGAGTGACCGATCCTTCTTAATACGTAAAACGTATTTCCAACAATCTCCCCCTAAGGGAGGTCACTCCAAACAAGGGCGTTACCCAAGTTACAATAATAAACCTAGCATACTATGCTTGTCTTGAGCTCGTAGTCTTCGTCTTTCTTTTTCTTTTTCTTTTTCTGGTGAACATGCTAATGTGATCTTTGATATCAATCTTTGAGCATTAATCTCTTGCCTTGATCTTGTGCATCCATCACTTGTGATCTTAGCCTCTTCGTGACCTCACGTCCCACATACTTATACCTTCGTAATTCTTGAAAGCTTCAGAGTTTGAAACAGCGGAAGACTTAACTTTTAGGCTTTCTTGAATTAGATGAGATATTAAGTGCATAAAGTATAAGCATGCGGGGACGACTTCTTCTTGGATTCCGCAACGCCACCGTCTTCAAATGCCGCAACATAAGTAGACACGAACGAAATGGCTTTGAACATTTCATTCTAAATCGGTAGCATTTTACCTCCGGTCGGTGAAGACCGTTGGACGATATTAGATATCGTACCCGTGACGGATAGTTTCAATTAAGTAACTTCCTGACAGGATTTCGCGGGTAAACCCGTTCTCTTTATTCGACCGTCCAAAGCTGACTGCGAACATAAAGAGTGAATCATTTGGATAAAGATATCCGCATGATTTGAAGCCGTCAATTCATGTTCCTGGAACAAGTGAAATTCAATTAAGAACCGCACCATCGTTGCTTTCCAGTTGTCACGAGCTTGATTCGTATAGAATCTTGCAGGTTACCTACCAAGTGCTGTTTGAGGTTAACACTAGAAGGATTTCCACTCATCACTGTGAACACTAAGGTATCACTCTGAGTGTTCTGGCAAGATCACTAAGATATTGCGTAGAGGCCTGGAACGTGTTTAAATTCAGTTAAGAATTAAACAGCCGTTGCTTTCCAGTTATCACAAGTTTGATTCATAAAGAATCGCACAAGTCACCTACCATGAGCTTTTTGATATTCGCTCAAGAAGGATTTCCATCTTCATTGTAAATACTTTCGTATTACTCGGATGTTCAGGCAAGATCATGAAGATTTTGCGTAGGACTCTAAAAATCTTTCTTACTTTTCACAGTGTGTGAAGAAGCAAGGAAATATGAAAGTGTGTCCTAGTGAGATATTTGATGATCTCAAATGGCTCTAGACTCGATCGTGCACTTTGGATTTTAGTGATCGGAGGCTGGAGAGGAGTGCCACCATTTCAATACCAATTTATTCGGAGTGAATAAATCGATAGATAACGTGTTGTCTCCGTGTGATTAAAACAAATACCTTTTGAGAGATATCTGAGTTAGCTGGGATGGGTTGTGCATTGCATCACTGGGTCCATGATGTCTGTCTTCAATATCAAGAATCATTAAAATGATCTCAATAGCATATGTGTTGACCCGGTTTCTGCCTAAGTTGTAAGGAGGGCTTCTTTCTTTACACCCTTTATCTTTACAATTCTTTTTCATTCTTCAACCCCTTCAATGCTTACCAATACGTCATAACTAGCACCTTGTTATGATTGTTCCAGTGCTAACTTAAGTACTTGGTCGGCATTCAGCTACGTTCACAATCTTTCTCCATCTTTCCTAAGGACTACTATTTCTAGCTATGGAATGTCCTTGGGAAGATTCCTCCGGTTCTGGAAGAATCATAGGACTTAACCTATCCTACCATCCTTATGTCACCACAATTTTCATCGTCGTGAAATAAATGGGTTTTGGGTAAGTAAATGTCACCATGAAAATCCATTTTGATATAGCAAATCCATTTTGCTCCCCCTTAACATATGCCACGATATTCGAAAACATTTCGCACATGTCGGGATGAGCCAGCACATTAAGTCAAACCATTTGTGATAATATCCCATATTAAATCACATTTTCTCCCCCATATTAAAAATATTAACCCAATCGATGTTTTTAATATCAATTGATTTAATGAAGTTTTAACAAAGGTTTTGGGAAGAAAAATGCAAGTCCATTTTATCTTCATGATATCAAACGTATGAGATATGATACCGATTTGTAACATGATCACATTTTCACCATATTAGAAAAGAATTGACAAGGTTGGACCTGATAGATGAGAACATCATATGATAAGATCAAATAGTTCGTGGCAGCATATGTTGGTCGCCTCGTCACGTCTGAAGTCATCTCTTGACACCACATGTACGATTGGTGGTGTTGTCTTGACACCAACTTGTGAACTTGGCACGTTCGGCATCGAAGATTCTGAATGCTTGACAATTGCTCCCCCTCAATTGTTGACCCGTGTTCTATTGAAAGAGCTGTAGTCGTCGGTTGAGTAGTCGCATCGTCGAGTATGTAGATACCAAATGTAGATAGCTATGGTTGTAAAGATGATAACTTCATAAAAACAAGACTTCTCTTGTTTTAACAAATAAATGCACTGAAACGTACATATATTTGTGTTAGACCAAGTTATAAAGTAAACTTGATCCCTTACAAGGTTTTAAAGGAAACCTTGCCCGAGAAAATTAATTCCCGTTGTGAGCCAAAGCTTTCATAAGAAATACTTGACTTTAATGTGAAAACCGGGTTGTAGTCAGAAATAACTACAAGCCATAAGGGCATGTTTTATGAAATATTTACAACTTTTGTACGAACTCTATTTATGGCGCCGTGTCGATATTAATCAACATTTCTAAGGCCGTAAATATTATCGTACCAAAAGACATGCCTTTGAAAAATAAAGTAAAATATTTTTGGATTTTTCTGAATTTTTCAACTTTTTATGGTTTTTATATGGTTTTATATTTTTGTATTTTGCTTTTGTGGATAAAAATATAAACAATATATACAAATGATCACCAAGGATACGGAGAATAGTTTTACCACCACTATTCTTTCGCTTCATCTGCTAGTTCCTTAAGAGTCTCAGGCGAGAAGGTTCTCATTCCTAGCTTATCGGCCAAAAATTCAATTCGAGCGCGATCTAAAGCCTTCGTGAAAATATCCGCCAATTGATACTCAGAGCGGACAAAGTAAAGCTCGATTACTCCATTTTCCACTTGCTCCTTGATGAAGTGGTAGCGAATGTCAATATGCTTCGACCGGGAGAATTGAACATTGTTGCAGCATAAGGCAATTGCACTTTTGTTGTCACAGTACATCGGAATCTTGTTGAATCCTAGACCATAGTCGGTTAATTGCGATCTCATCCAAAGAATTTGAGCACAGCAACCGGACATAGCTATGTATTCTGCTTCCGTACTTGAAATTGCAGCGCTTTTCTGCCTTTTCGATGCCCAACTGATTAGTCGATCTCCTAGTAGTTGCAAAGTTCCACTCGTGCTACGCCTTGTATCTTGGCAACCCGCGTGATCCGCATCTGCATATGCCATTAGTGCAATAGAAGAGTCCTTCGAATACCAAAGTCCCCGATTAATGGTTCCTTTAAGATATCGAAAGATCCTTTTAACAGTAGCTAAGTGTAACTCAGTAGGCCTAGTTTGATACCTGGCACACATACATATAGCAAACTGAAGATCAGGTCGACTGGCTGTGATATACAGAAGAGTACCGATCATTCCACGATAAAGTGTCGGATCAACAGCAACTCCATGTGGATCTGCATCAAGCTTAGTTTTCTCCACCATTGGAGTGTCCACGGGGTCGCAAGATTCCATCTTATATTTCTTAAGCGATTCAAGGGCATACTTGGATTGATTGATAAAGATGCCTCTAGGACTCTGAGATATCTGAAGACCTAAGAAGAATGATACCTTGCCCATCATTGACATCTTAAACTTGGAAGACATGAGTGTCCCAAACTCATCCGATAAGGTTTGGGTCGAGGCTGCAAATATAATATCATCAACATATATTTGTACCATAATCATATCTTTACCTCGTTTCTGAATGAACAGCGTGGGATCCACCTTGCCTTTAGCGAAGCCTTGCGTAATGAGGAATTGTGACAAAATATCATACCATGCGCGAGGAGCTTGCTTCAACCCATAGAGAGCCTTCTTAAGCTTATACACATGATTAGGGTAATTAGGATTCACAAAACCATCCGGCTGTTGAACATAGACTTCTTCCTTGATTTCACCATTAAGAAATGCCGTCTTCACATCCATCTGATAGACGATCATATTCATATGGGCTGCATAAGCGAGGAATAGTCTAATAGCTTCCAAACGGGCAACAGGTGCAAAGGATTCCATAAAGTCGACGCCCAATAATTGCTTGTATCCACGAGCTACTAGACGAGCTTTGTTTTTCAATATTCCGCCTAACTCATCGAGTTTCACCTTGTAAACCCATTTTAAAGTGAGTAACTGCACTTGATCCGGGCATGGGACAAGTTCCCATACATCAAGACGTATAAACTCATTAAGTTCTTCTTGCATAGCTTCTATCCAACAGGATTGAGTAAAAGCTTCCTTCCATGTCTTGGGTTCAACTTCAGTGAGAAAAGCATCAAAGTGACAAAACATTGCACTTTCTTGTAACTGACTTCGTGTGGATACCGGACGATTAGGGTCACCAATAATAGAATCTATAGGATGATCCTTTGTCCACTTGCTGTCATGTTCACGAATCCGTGGATTGGAGTAAACTGTAGAAGGAGCTTCCTCTGAGGTGGACGACCCGGCTTGATTAGGGTCGGGAATAGGTACACCAAAGAATGGAAGTTCACGCATTTGAGCAAATTCCAAATCGTGATCATCGTCATCCTCTTCATCATCAATAGGCATGACATGGGTAGTTGTTACTTGTGTTGGTTGAGAATTACTCGTTGTTGGTATACCTTGACCAATTGTTGGTGCAGATGTGTCTGATTGTGCTTCGGTTGCTGGAGCGACAACTTCGGTTACCGGAGCTATTACCTCAGGTTCTGGAGCAACAATAGTTGGAGGAGTAAAGAATTCATCAAAGAACGGTTGAAACAACGTATCCCATTCATTCCTAGTAGGTGGTATAAATGATGAAGTAGGGTTGTTTGGGACAAGACCAGAACTAATATTACTGGGTCCCATTTCATGAAGTGCGGGTTCAGAGCTGCTTTGCTCAGAAGCCATTGCTGTCAGCTCATCAAAATCAACATTCATAGTTTCGAGGATCTTGCGAGAGTTACGGTTGTAGATTCTGTATGCCTTCTTTGCGGGGGCGTAAGCAATGAAAATACCAATATCAGCCTTTGGTTGAAGTTTTCCCAAATTGTCACCATCATTATTTGGATAGCAAAGAGAACCAAATACATGAAGATATGATAAATCTGGTACTTTCCCATGGAGAAGCTCATAGGGTGTTTTACCATGGCGTTTACGAATTAGTGACCGGTTTTGGGTGTACACTGCTGTAGATACTGCTTCTGCCCATAAAAACAATGGAGCCTTTGCGTAAATTAACATCGTTCTAGCAGCTTCCATAAGTGTGCGATTTCGCCTTTCAACGACACCGTTTTGCTGTGGAGTGCGAGCAACGGATGTTTCATGAGAAATGCCAACTTCTTCATAATAATCACGCAAAATTTGATTCACAAATTCGGTTCCATTATCTGTACGAATGCGTCGGACAGTAGTGTTGAGACGCACTTGAATCATCTTGAGAAATCTGATGATGAATTTAGGTGCCTCATTTTTTGCTTTAAGAAATTTCACCCATGTAAACCGAGAGTAATCATCGACAATGACGAGGATGTACTTTTTGCCACTAAGACTTTCAACACGCATTGGCCCACAAAGATCCATATGCAACAGATAAAGTTTCTCTTGGTTGGTGTCTTCAGTCTTGGGTTTGTAAGACTTCTTAGTGCTTTTCCCCATTGTACACGCGGAACACAAATGATCCTTGTGAAATGATAGTTTAGGAAGACCACGAACAAGTTCGTTTTTCGCCAAGTGATTAATAGCGTCAAAGTTAAGATGAGATAACCGTCGATGCCATAACCATGACTTAGTCTTCGATGCTTTTGAGAGAAGACATACGGGAGAAGCGGCCATCATGTCTTGTAGAGACAAAGTATACAAATTATTCCCTCGAGTACCTTTCAATAAATCAACCCCTTCCAAATTACGAATGAAGCAGGTATGCTCTCGAAAAGCAACTTCTAGGTTTGCATCACAAAATTGTCCCACAGAAAATAAGTTGTGACCGAGACCTTCCACGTAATACACTCTTGAAATTATAACATTCCCAATATGATATTCACCATAACCCATTATCTTTGCAATATGATCATTTCCAAATCGAACCGTACCAAGAAACTTGCTGACGAAATTTCTGAGCTGAGAGCGATCTCCGGTCATATGCTTGGAGCAACCAGAGTCCAAATACCAGAGAACAATTTGGACCACCTGTTTTCAATAACAACAGTAGACAATGCATTGGAAACTATTGGTTCCGGAGTGTTAGCAGATACAGATATAGAATTATCAGAATTGCTAACATTTTTGAGACCCTTAGATTTCCTACGTTTTCTAATGTGAGTTTTAGCACTAACAGGTTTTACTGTTCCAACTTTCTTTGGTTTTGGATTATTTGCGGGCACTACAGTGGGAGTAGACCTATTTAAAGGGCACTTGGTTCCTACAGTAGTGTCGGTGTTCCTAGTTAAAGGACACGCTTGTGTTTTGGTAGCCTTGGTACTCCTAGTTAAAGGGCACGCTTTCTTCGCTGTAGTGGGAGTGATCCTAGTCAAAGGGCACATATTTCCTACTATGGTGAAAGTTCTACCAGTGGGGCGCCACATCCAGCCAACTTGGGTTAACACTTTCCCAGTCGGTCTCCATTCTAATCCATTTTTCCGGGCATACATCTCATTCACATGGTCAATAAGGCAAGAATCATGACGACTAGAAAACATACATTCATTGCAATTCCAACATTTTAAATTAGAATTCACAGTAGGCTTAGAATGCTGCACAACCGCAGAGCCTTTAGGTTTAGCTACATGATTCTTTTTATTCAAAACAGAAATAACATTCCTAGGATGGGCTTCTACTTTCTTCTTCACTTGACTACTAGATGGGGGCAAGATCCTATCATTCTTCTTGTTTCTTTTAAGCTTAGATCTTTGAGCCTTAGTAGTGGTGCTTACTCCTGTAGAAGGCAACACGGGAATATTAGAAGCTGGTCTGGATTCCGCCTTATCTTTAGTGACCAAAGTTTGAGATGGTTTAGTCCTAGGGCCCTTGTTAAGTGGTGTGACGGCTATAAGGGTTCTTTTGATTGCACTAGAGGACAATGCTGAGATAGTGGCTGCGTTATCCACAACATTCTTACCTTTGAGAGTACGAAGTGTTTCCTTTAACTCAGCCAAGACCAGATTCTTATCACAAATTTGTTCCCTCAAATAAGATATTTCCACCGACTTTCGATTCAATTGATCAATCAACGATTGATTCTGTGCAGTGGTATCAACACATGCTGGCTGTACTGAATCGAAAAGTCGTGTATTTTTCTGTTTTAAGTTATCAACTTTGGACAACATCTTGGAAACTCGATTATCTAGATCAAGTTTAAAATTCTCAGCGGCCTCAAGTACGTTCACACAGTTAAGCTCCTTAGATTTCTCTAATTCTATCGGCAAAGAGTTAGCAACTTTGTCACTCGGCTGACGCTGTTTTGATCGTAAACTCAATCGAAAATTCTTTTCAAAATTTGTATCATCGATATTAACACCTTCGAATGACGTTTCAAAGATTTCTTGAATAAATTGTTGCTTGCATTCAAGCGAAATACAGTGTGTTTGAATCTCATCAAAACGTTTTGAAAGCGAAGAATATGAATCTTGAAGCTTTAAAAATTCAGCGTCAGATTCGTGACAAGTACTATCTACCACAGTATCCACAGATTCAACATTATGCACAATAGAATCATTATCAACACTTGTATTCACACAGACAGAAACTATATCATGAGACATCACTTGTTTCAGAAGCAGATCATTATGGCGTGAAACCCGTTCTATTTCAAGTAAACTGTTTTCATAAGCATCTTCCATTTCATTGAAAACACGTCTAACTTCTTCTATTTCCAAAAACAAATCTTGATCAATATTACGAAGACAAGCTTTAACATTGTTTACAAACGGAACAATTTCATCACGAAACGCAGCTCTAGTGTGCTCAAAGTTCCATTCACCTTCCGTTATGGCCGTGGCCGTCGTACGTTCCAAAATGACCTTGTCAAAATCGGCTAAGTGTTGGTGAACCGTATTTAAGTTATCGGACGCCTTACTTACCGGTGGAATTAACTTCGTTAAATCCTTTTTGACGAGTGTAGGAGACGTACTAGGAAGGTTTTCATTTGACAAACTTTGGGGCACAAGAACTGTTAATTCTGCTAATTCCTTTTGTAAGCGAATGCGTGTCTTTTTCGAAAATTGATCTTTGTTATGTTGAGCATAATCAATTGTATGGAATTTTGAAAGCATTTTAGAATGAGTTTCATCCCCAAGTGATTGTGTCTCCTCAGTACTACGAACAAAAGGTGCTTCTTTCGATTTTCCAATTATGGTCATGTCATAAAGGCCGGGAATATATTCCTAAGCTTGTTTTGCATAACCGGGATTAGGTGGTAAATCTTGAAGACGCTTAAGTTCGAATTCTTTAAATGATTTAGTTAAAAGATGAACCTTTTCTGTGGAAGCGTATTGTTTTAAAAGCTGTTGTTCTTTGAATTTAAGAAGTTTGGTAGCATTAATTTCCGATTCCACCTTTTTAGACTCGAGAGTTTCGAAATCCATTTTAAGTTTCTGAAAATCATTGACAACCGACTCCTTTTCTTTTAATTCATTGGAAAGATTAGCTTTTAATGATTCTATTTCTTTCAAGTGTTCAATCTTTTCAAAACGAAATTGGTCAAATTCAGAACATGTTATTTTCTCTTCTTGAGGGACCATTTCAAAAGTTTTGACCTTTTCTTTATGCAACGCAAGCTCAGCAGTTAGGGTGGAATTCGTATCTACGGATTGTCTGAGGGCCATATGCATTTGATCAATAATATGTTTAGGCACCATGACCAAATCATGTTGAGCATAAGATTCCATACCCGTCGTAGCGTTTGGTTGAGGTTCACTCAAATGTGTAGGTTTGGGTACCACATCATTTGAATTACTAGTTCCCAAATGCTGTTCGAGGTTGTCATTTTCATGCCCAACTTGATGTTGGTTATCATCAATATTATTAGATGTGGTTGGTACCTCACTGATGACATCAGAACCATAGTGAGAGAGATTGGCAACGAGAGCAGCTTGGGCAGAGTGAATGTCATCACAATCTGAATCGTATGCATCAAGATCATCCGCTTGATAAGCTGCATTAGAAGTGGAAACGACTGCAATGCCTTCAGTATCTGCTGCCCCTGGGTCTGCAAGAAATGCCAACTCCTCTGAATCCAAAATCTTCCCCTTAGACTGAGCATCAACCAAATACATCTTCTCACGAAACCATGCATCATCCCGTCTCCTTTTCGGCTGAGTGCATTCCCTAGCCATATGACCTTGTCCTCGGCAATTGTAGCAAGTCACAACCTTCTTAGGACCAATAGGACTCCCATTCCCACTAGCTTGAGAATTCACAGCTTGATTGTTCCCAGTCCTTGCAGGAGGTCCATATGAATTTTGCCTTCCCTGAATAGGTTGCACTGTCACTTGACCATCTTGAACAGTGGCTTGTTGTCGAGGATTTGATGAGGTGCGGAGCTGATTGTTTGTTGGTGGAAATCCTCTAGTTGCAACAAGTTTTGACAAGTAGGCGGTGAGATGGTTTAGAACATCAGCTGGCGTATCATTTGGAGTAAAGACCGGTGCTTGGATTGGTGGAAGTTCATTAGAGTAGAAAGCTTGTGCTGGTTGTGCTTCTATTGGAAAATATCCTTGCTGAGGAGTATATCCCAATGGAGAAGTGTTGGCTTGTGATGGTGATGTTTGATATGGTGGTTGCTGTTGAAAAGATTGTCGATGAACACTTTGTTGATATTCTTGCTGTGGCATCATTGGTGGTTGATAAGATGGTTGCTGTGGTTGCTGATAGATGTGTGGTGGTGGCTGCTGCAAGTATGATGGTTGTTGATAAGTATAAGCCATGTTTTGTTGAGAAGCATACATTGCAAGTGGATCATGAACTTGAGGTGTAGACAACCGAGCCTCGATCACATGGCATTCGTGTTGTTGAAGAAAAGCTTGAAGTTGATCCACATTGGTGTTATGCAAGTCCTTAGCCAATTTAACATCCGTCACGTATTTTTTCCATTCTGGAGGAAGAGTGTTCAAATACTTGGTGTTCAATTGAAAGGTAGGAATTGCCATGCCATAGATGTTAAGCTCATTCAACAATAGGGTAAA
This sequence comes from Glebionis coronaria, assembly GCA_025667525.1. Lineage (NCBI taxonomy): Eukaryota > Viridiplantae > Streptophyta > Magnoliopsida > Asterales > Asteraceae > Glebionis > Glebionis coronaria. The sequence continues at coordinate 617,260,119 of CM046875.1, read as the reverse complement.
TCTCAGATAGTAATCATTGAGAGTCTCCCCTGGCACATAGGCAAACTTATCAAAAGTATCATAAAGCTTACACTCTCGTTCTTGTTTAGTTAACGAGGTGCCTTGCATTAGAACACGAATTCTATCCCATAACTCTTTGGCAACTTTATGTTTGCTGACGAGTTTGTAGACATCTGGAGGAAGAGCTTGGAGAATGATGTTTGTAGCATACTTATCACATTTATCTTGAATCTTCATATCTCCAGTCAACTCACCCGTTGTGCGAGGACGAGTGGTCGTACCTTCCGTCACAGTACCATAATCTAATGGTCCATTGAGCACCGATGCCCAAATTAGATGTCCATTCTCCTTGTTCAACATATAAAGTTCCATTCGGGAAGCCCATTCCTCATACATAGTCTTCACCAACATTGGTGGACGATTATCCGTACCCGAGAGGATGGACTTATCCGTAAGAGATGTATACTCCATTTCAATAAGTTAAGATTTACAAAGTTGATCGAACAATGAAATAAGGTTAAGTATTTTTGTGTTGTTGTGAGTTAAAACCGAGAAACAATGGAAAAAATTGTGATTATCGGAATGCCAGATCGGAATGTCAGATCGTAATACTAGATCGGAATGTCAGATCGTAAAACCAGATCGGAATGTCAGATCGTAACACCAGATCGGAATGTCAGATCGTAATACCAGATCGGAATATAGCCCTGTCGAAATGTTGTTGGTATCGGAATGTTCAGATCGCAAAGCCCCTATCGGAATGTTCAGATCGCAAAGTGGCTGACAAAATTCGAGCAGAGTAACGACTTAAAATACTTCCTTATACCCGTCGGAATCTCAGATCGCAATAGCTATCGGAATGATTCAGATCGGAATAAGTGATAAAAATCCCACGATCGCAATGAAGAAACCAAACCCTTTCCGATGGAAGGTTATTGTGATGGAAGCCCAAGTACAATTTGTACTTTCCGATGGATGTTTCTGCTTAAATTTCGGAATGATAGAACACAACCTTTTTGCACTTTTGATCCAAAAAATTGATGTTTTAATGAAAAACCAAGATACCAAGAACACTTTTAAGCACAAAATCCTATGTTGCACTACTTGATACTACGATCAAAGCAAAAAATTTTGAAGATTTCAGCAAAACACACTTATACTATACGAATTGTTTAGAAAACAATACGCAACACAAACACAAACCTATATTTCATCCCAAGCTCTTGATACCATTTGTAGATTTGTATATCTATGCTTATGTTTTTAGAGAGAGAAAGAGATAGAAAGATGGTGGATTTCACACTTCTAGAGAGAGAAAGTTAAGAACAACTATGTGTAAAATAATAAAAACCACACCCTCTCCATCAAAGGAGAGGGTTTATATACCCAAGCCTTGTAATGGGCTTGGGCTTACACTTTTGGGCCGGCCTACACATGTTGTAGGCTAGGCTTGGACTTGTTTGATAAGTAATAAAGATTAACTAAACTACGAGCTATTACATGGACTATTAATGGAGTGACCGATCCTTCTTAATACGTAAAACGTATTTCCAACACTATGCGAGTAAAACCATGACCGGTGCACAACTTCATTACACTACCACGGAAAAAGAGTTGCTTGCTATAGTCTATGATTTTGAGAAATTTAGACCATACCTTGTGTTATCCAAAACCATAGTGTATACGGATCATTCCGCTCTCAAGTATCTCATGAAAAAAACAAAATGCTAAGCCTAGGCTTTTGAGATGGGTTTTGTTGCTTCAAGAGTTTAAGATAGAAATTCGTGATAAGAAAGGGGCCGAGAATTTAGCGGCGGATCACTTGAGTAGACTTGAGCATCCTTTTCAAGGAGATTTTCCACATCAAGAAATCAATGAATCCTTTCCATTAGAGGAGCTCATGTCTATATCTTCCCAAGAGGATGTCACTCCTTGGTTTGCGGATATAGCAGACTATCTTGTGGGCAATGTGCTTATTGAGGGTCTTACTTATCAACAAAAGAAGAAATTTCTTAAGGAAGTTAAGTACTACTTTTGGGATGATCCTTATCTTTTTAGGCAATGTGCGGACCAAATCATTAGACGGTGTGTAGATGGTCCCGAGGCATTTAAGATCTTATAAGCATGTCATAAAGGACCTACGGGTGGACATTTTGGGCCCAACTATACCGCCAAGAAAGTCTTTGATTCGGGTTACTATTGGCCTTCCATTTACAAAGATGTCCATGAGATGGTAAAATTTTGTGATGTGTGTCAAAGACAAGGAAAAATTACGCAACGTGATGAGATGCCACAAAATTTTATTCAAGAGTGTGAGATATTTGATGTATGGGGCATTGATTTCATGGGACCTTTTCCATCCTCTAAGGGAAACAAGTATATACTTGTGGCGGTGGATTATGTGTCCAAATGGGTGGAGGCTAAAGCCTTACCTACCAATGATGCTAGAGTTGTTGTGAAGTTCTTAAAGCAATTGTTTGCTAGATTTGGTGTACCTCGGGCCATCATAAGTGATCGTGGTACGCACTTTTGTAATGATCAATTCACGAGAGTTATGAAGAAATATGGAGTTAATCATAGACTTTCTACCGCGTATCACCCTCAAACCAATGGTCAAACCGAGGTCACAAATCGTGGTTTAAAGAGAATTTTAGAAAGAACGGTGGGAGAGCATCGAGCTTCTTGGTCGGATAAGCTTGATGATGCTTTGTGGGCTTTTAGGACGGCTTTTAAGACACCAATTGGTTGTACTCCTTATAGGCTTGTCTATGGTAAAGCGTGCCACCTCCCATTCGAGTTAGAACACAAGGCATCTTGGGCTCTCAAGTGGGCTAACTTTGATTTAAACCAAGCTGGTTCACATAGGAAAGATGAACTTAATGAGATGGATGAATTGAGAGCCAATGCCTATGAAAATTATTTGCTTTACAAGGAAAAGACTAAGCAATTGCATGATGCTAAGATCAAGAACCGTGAGTTCAAAGTTGGAGAGCCGGTTCTCCTTTTTAACTCAAGGTTGAAACTTTTTGCGGGCAAGCTTAAGTCGAGATTGTCCGGTCCATTCACTATTGCTCAAGTGTTTCCATATGGAACTATTGAGATGTCACAACCCGATGGTCCAAACTTTAAAGTGAATGGTCACCGTGTGAAACATTATTTTGGGGAGGACATTTCCGTTGAAATTGTCCAAGAGATCCCCATTTTCCCCATGAATTAATTCATTGAGGGACGAGTCGAGCTAGAGACTCATTAACTCAAGCATCGTATAACTAGGTTTAGAGTGTTGTAGGTTAGCAATAAGGGTATAGACTTGGAGATAAGTGTAGGGGAGACCTTCTTTTGTCTTCATGTTGTTTGTAGGGTTGCTCACTCATTTCATGCTTTGGAGCTTATGGAGGAGACCCTTGTATCTGGTTCACTTCGTTACTGTTGTGATTTTTCATTGACACCTTGTGCTTAAACATGAATTCACTAATAGTTGTCCTTTCCTTAACTTGGGTTAAGCAAAGTCTATTCATTGTCATAAGTGTAGGGGAAGTTTTTATACTTCCATGCTCTTAAACATTGAGGACAATGTTTAGCTTAAGTGTAGGGGGGTCTTCTATCGAAGTGACCTTACCTAGAACTTGTCATTGTCTTTCATGATAACATGGAAAATTAATTTTTCAAACATTTTCTAAAATTTTTGATCTACTTTGGCCACCAAAAATATACATTCATATTTTTCATTAATCATTTTTCATTTGCATAACACATTTGCATTGTATATATTTCTTCTTTTATTTTTCATCAAAAATATATAAAAAGGAAAAAATATAATAAAAACATGGTTTAACAAGTTTAGACTTCTTTGACATATTAGGCCCGCCATGGATATTTTGACTCAACCCGAGTTTGCTTATCTTAGCATTCTCTAGCTAGTATCCTTAACCATGTAGTCCTTCTTTGGTCTATTAGGCTAAGCATCCACCAATCTCATTATTTGAGATTTTAAATTTGTGGAGAATGGGAAATGATAGAGTGGAAGCAAGTATAAAAGGGCTAGATAAACTTCATGATAATTACTTGTGGCTAAACCCTTCTCTTCTTAACCTCTATTTTCTTCGCATGTATATATTGTTAATAAATAATCAAGAATGGTTTTAATTGGTTTGTAATCTCTTATGCATTTTTGTCTAATCATTCATGGTTGATATAAGTACGTCTTAAGATTCTAAGTTAGAACGGTTTATGTGTACTAGACTTATGTCATGCTCAATATTTAGCGGGTGTTTTTCCTTTTATTCTTTTCTACTTTCTTGGTGAGGAATAAAGAAAAATAAGAGCGGCTTATAAAAAAAATGAGTGGCTAGAAAAAAAGAAAAAAAAGAAAAAAAGAAAAGTAAAAAAATATATATACAAGACTCCCAAGAGGGGCAGTGGTGTTAATTATAGTGACTATTAAGTTCCAATATTACCTTGACGGGTTGCGGGGATTCAATAGATTGCTCCAATCCAATATTACCTTGACGGGTTGCGGGGTTGAAGATCCAAGGTCTCAAAAAGGCAGCGGATGTAAATTATTGCGTGAGTTTTATTTTTCTTTCCTTAGCGAGTGTTTAGCTACTTATGAAAGCATGACATGAGGATTTTAATTGTGAGCGGTTTTTCAAGTAATGGATGAGAGGATTACTTAGGGTTAAAACCGTGCTTCCTTATTTTTGGATTTTACACTTCTTATATTTCACATTTGAATAAATGACAAATTTGCCCACAAGCAATTTGCTCAAATAATAACCGGTTCCACATTTAATTGTCATGAATAAGTTGATGCACTTTTTACTTGTGAATACAATGATCCCATTTTTAAGCTTGGTATGGGGAAAGTGAAACTTGAGGGTGATAAATGTCCATGGTACCCAAGCCCTAATCAAAGTCGTTGAATTCTTTATGAGTTATTTCCATCAAACCCATTTCAAGAAAAACCAAAAAAATATAGATAGAATTGTATTTTGTTCATTGCATTGTTAAAAATAAAAATCATGCATCATTTAGTTTAGAGTAGTGTAGATGCATTCCATTATGGCGAAGGTGGATTAATTATGAGGAGAATGTAAATTTGTGCTTTAAAATCATTTGAAATGTGTATAGTTGAAGTTCGTTTTTCTCAGTTCTTAACAAATTGAAAGTCCTAACAAGATCGGGTTTTTAATTGTTTTTGGTTGGTAATGTTTTTTTAGATATTCTATTGCTAATTCAAACAAAACCTTGCTAAAATGAAAAATATCGTCTACTTATATGTAAAACAAAGTGCAAATACCAAGTTTTTATTCAATTAAAATTCTAAAAGTAAATTCCACAAACTATAAGGACTGGAAATGTAAATTCTATGAAATATAAATGCTAAAAATGTAAAGCTAAAAAAGTTTAAGGACTAAATGTGTAAAAACAGTAAACTATATGGACTCAAAATGAAAACTATTCAAACATGTAACTAATTTTCAACTAAATTTGAAACTAACTAACTAATTTTGAACAATTCTGAAAATATAGGGACTGATTATTTGAAAACCCTAAAAAGTAGAAAGATTAGCTAGGATTACAAACAGATTAATTCTACAAGGACCAAAATGCAATTTTCAAATCTTTTTTAACAAAAACGGGTTTACAACTTCAATAAGCTCGTTTGAGCTTATTTCTCAACCAAATTTGATCAAACCAGTTTCAAACGACTTAAAATCAAATTTTAGCTAGACCTATCCAAGGAATTAAGCTAAAAGTGACTAGAACTCTGATAAGCTAAATCCAATAAGCTCAAAATAAGCTACCAGTTAAGCCAGACTTGCACAACTAGATTTTAATGGAAATTCTTGTTAATAAGCTCAAAAGAAAGACGGGAAATCAAGTCTCAAGAAAAATGATCAAGTAATAAGCTCTGAATCTGAAAATAAGCCAAATTTGTGCTTATGTTGACTTTTGTTGACCAAATATTTCAAAAAGCTCAAAATCTCAAAATCTATCCAGGAACACTTTTGGAATGAAATTGTGAAAGAAAATTAACTAGTTATTGAAGTAGAAATGGAGATATGAAAAATCAGTTTGCCCAAGTTACAGAAACTTGCATTTGCTCTTGATCTTAAACTTTGGCTTATTACTTGCTCAATATTGGATACTGTACAGTTTCCTTATACACACTCAAACTTCATATGTTGACTGAAAGATGAGGACTGGTTTGGAGTGATTTCATCAAGTAACAAAGAAATGCCAGTCAAATCAAAATCAATACTTTCTGAAAGTATGCTTGAATAAAACTGACCCAAACCTTTTTAATGACCAATTGCCTTTTTGACCAAATACTTAACTTAAAAATGACTCAAAACTATTTGTTATGACTTGTTGACTAGAAATGAACAAAAGTTTTCCAAAATCTAACACTTGAAAATCAAATCAAAACTAATACCAAACACTACTTTACTGATATTTTTGAAACTTTTATGAAGGATTTTTGATCAAATGATTAGACTGAGTTAAGAGCTATAACAAACTAAGTTCTATAGCTGATATAAAGTGTATTAGAACTAGAAACAAGCAGTTACAACAACTAGAAACCAAAATGACTATTAAGGCTAATGTTACTGATAAAAGCTGAAAAACAGGACAAGTATTAAAGTTATAAGAAAGATTAAGCTACTATTAGGCTACTAAATCACTGAAATCAGATCAAAGTCAGGCTAAAACACATTTTATCATGCACTCAAGTAGAATTAACTAGGAATGAAGCAGGCATTCAACTATTTAGTGGAACTGAAATTCAGAAAGTGAAACCTTATGCAAAGGACTCCTTTGGGGAGTAGCAGAGCGCTGAGCTCTCTAATCTAGTGCTAACCACCACCTTAGCACTAGAACACACTAATCAACTACCAATCAACAGCTACAACCATCAAAATCACCATAACTGGACTGAAATCTTCAAAATCTGCTAGAACTTGGAACTGGATGAACAAAGCAGATACAACAGCTACAATCTTCAAAACTAGCTCACTATGATCAAGTAGTGATCATAACAAACTAACAGCATCACAAAGTAAGAATGAAGCAGGTATGAACAGTAGAGAAGTAATGAGAATTTTGGAGGGAAAATGGAAGTTTGTATTGATTGAATTGAGAAGTAGTTACAAGGCTGGTAATCAGTTACAACTAACTATAACAGACTCAAGAGTTTGTCAGACTCTTGAGTTGTTAAGCTAAAACTAAAATGAGTTGAGAGAAAAACTAAAAGTGTGTGTGATTTCACACTTTTTTCTACAATATAAGAAATGAGCTAATCTAGGGTATTTATAGACTGCAGAAGTGAAGTGGTTGGGGTTGGTGACGTGTTAGAACCAATTAAAAGCTTCCACGTGTACAATTCAGTTCAACTGAATTTTGCAGATTATGAACACATTTGGGGTTTTCTTTGTTATTGATCTTGAGTGTAATTAGTTGTGATCATTGGATTCGTCTCTCAAAAACGAGCAAGTTTCATGTTTATACCATCTCCTGAAATTGCTTCTAGCTCAAGAACGATTCTGGGCTCTGTGTTGAAGAAGATGACACGTGGCAAGATTTCATTGGTTAAGAGCTAGGCACATGGATCATTATCCTTAGTGGATAATCTGATTATTGCATGGCGCTCTCTAATTGGCTGAGAGAGAATTAGTGCGCTTGCACTGTTGAGATACTGGCCAATTAAATGTTGGCGGCTAGTGGGTAATAAATGAGGTGAATTGGCAATCCTGGCACTTGTTTCTTGCATTCTCATTGGCTAACAGCATATCACACGGATCAAGCTTGAATAGACTTTCCAAAGTTGGCAGAATTAGCCCTTGTACTTGGCAGAATGTAATTTTGAGCTAGTAACTTCATTCTTTTGGCAATTTAAGTCCTTCCACTTACAAACTTGATCAAAAAGCTCCTTTGACTTGGTTGACTTAAGAGTTGACCATATTTGACTTTGATCTTTACTTTGTCATATTTACACTTTTGGTCCTTCATCTTTGGCAAATTGTCAAGATAGGTCCTTTGTCTTTAGAGTCTTGTCACTTTTGATCCTTCTTTGTCTTTTTCATCAAATTAAGCTTGATTTTCCTTTGTTTGCTTGAAATTGTATCCTTCTTACCTATTTGAGCACAAACACAAAACATACCACATAATTCCGCTTTATAGCACAAAGTTTAGGTATTTTTATTGTGTGTTTAGGGTGATTTGTTGATAAATTGATATGAGTTTTTGCTCATATCAGCAGCATGGATACTGGGCTAATCTTAGAGTTGAGCCTGACTTAATCTCTAGGATCAAGGAAGCTCAGAAAGATGACGGTGAAATCTGGGCGATTATTCAGAACTTGGACCATCAGACGGAGTTTCGGGTAGATGACGACGGTATCTTATGGAATGGAACTAGACTATGTATTCCTGATGATCTTACACTCAGGGAGGATTTTCTGACTGAAGCTCATAACTCCCCATTCTCTATTCATCATGGTTCCACCAAGATGTACCACGACATCAAGTAGCATTTATGGTAGAGTGGTATGAAGTAGGACGTTGCTACCTTTGTCTCCAAATGTCTTACCTGCCAGCAGGTTAAGATTGAGCATCAACGATCTAGTGGTCTACTACAACCATTAGACATTCTAGAGGTGGAAGTGGGACAAGATCTCCATGGACTTTGTCACCGGACTTCCGCAGACCAAGAGGAAGCATGATGCCATTTGGGTCATCGTTGATCGACTGACCAAATCAGCTCATTTCTTACCAATCCGCAAGGATGACTCAGTTAGCAAATTGGCTGACCTCTATCAGAAGGAGATCATGAGACTACATGGTACTCCATCCAGTATCATCTCTAACATAGATCGTCATTTTACTTCGTGATTCTGGAAGAGTCTGCAGAAAGCTTGGGGCACCAGACTTAAGCTTAGCACGACTTTTCATCCTTAGACAGACGGACAGTCAGAGCGTACCATTCAGACACTAGAGGACATGCTGCGAGCTTGTGCTTTAGAATGGATAGAAAGTTGGGACGACTATATCTGCTTGGTAGAGTTTGCATACAACAACAGTTGGCACGCCAACATCTAGTGTGCACCGTTTGAGATGTTATATGGCAGGAAGTGTCGCGCCCCAATCTGTTGGGATCAGGTTAGTGAGCGAATTCTTGAGGGTCCGAAGATGATAGAGATGACCAAGGAGAAGGTTTTCGTCGCTAAGGCGAAACTGTAGGAAGCTCGTGCACGTCAAAAGAGTTATGCCGACAAGCATCGTATGGATTTGCATTTCAACGTGGGAAATCATGTCTTTCTCAAGGTATCACCGTCGCGTGAAGTTAGGCATTTTGGAATCAAATGAAAACTCAGTCCTCGATTCATCGGACCGATTGATATCCTCGAACGTGTCAGTGAGGTATCGTATCGTTTGGCGCTACCTCCGCATTTATCTCAAGTTCATAATGTTTTCCATGTGTCCTTGCTTAGAGGATACAACTATCATCCCCTACATATGGTTCAGTATCCACTCGAGCAGATTCATGAGGATCTTACTTTCATTAAGGAGCCCGAACGAGTTCTTGATCGTCAAGACCGAGTCATGAGGAAGAAGACGATCCCATTCGTCAAAATCCTTTGGAGGGACCATCCTGAGCGGGAAGCCACTTACGAGAAGGAGGAGTATATCCGACTTCTTACCCTCATTTCCAGTTTTGATTCGGGTATGTTTTCTCTTTCAGTTTACGTTATCTATAATTCGGGGATGAATTATTTTTTTAGAGGGGAAGAGTTGTAAAACCTGCATATAAAGACCATGAACAGTACACCACGTAAATATACGAGTTAAATAAAACTTTCCATTTATATAATAAACACGTGTCGCGAACATTAATTACCGAGAACTACGTAATATATAAATGCACGATAATTATTAAGTATAATAATTTAAGTCACGAATAATAAACACGAACGTACACAAATAATATGTAACATGAAAAATGTATGCATTTGTGTGTTTTGGCTTGTGTACCCGTGGCAAAGGAAGGAAGGAAGGGGGCCCAGCCCGTTTTAAAAATAAACTTGTAAACAAATATTCCCCAAAGATTTTCATAACACGGTTTTTACAAAAAAAACCTAGCCTCCCTCTCCCTTGTAGCCGCGGCATTCATCAACCCCATAAGGACGATTCATTTGCTTTTGATCTTTGATTCATACGTGTTTGTATTCGTGTTTTGATTCTACATTCAATCACACCTTCGGTAATCATGATCTTGATCTTTATTTTATTTTATTTTTAAATCACATGTTCTTGAATCTTAAAATAAAATAAAACATGTAATGGTTACTAATTAAACAAGGTTAAGGGTTCGTTTGGTTTTGGGTTTGATATGGCGCACCAACCGAGAGCACAAGGCTCTCGGTGGTGGTTTTGGTCCACATCTGAGACCCCCATTTGGGGCTCGGTGTTGCTTTTGTTCGGACAGTAGGAAGACCAAGGCCCCCAAGGGGAACCTTGGCCCGACAGTGGCTACGTAGGCTAGGCCAGGGGGAACCACCTACTTAAGCCAGTGGGAACTTTGGTTTGGCAGTGGGAAGCCGCGACGCAACAACAGCCATGGCTGCCGCCTTTGGCTGTGTAGGCACTGGCCGCCACCACAGCCGCGGCTGTTGGTGGTGGTTGGTGCTCGGAGTTTTTGTTTTCTCGGGTTTTGGGCTCGGGATAATTTGATTATTTTATAAGTTAATTAAATTAATTTTCAAGACCAATTAATTAATTTAAATAAAACCATGAACTTAGGTTATATTATTAAAATTTAATAATGCATGTTTTAACCTAAGTATTTTTATTTAGACTATTCTTTTATCAGTTAATTATTTTACTAAACTACATGAACTAATAATTAATTAATAATTCATGACCTAGGTTAGTTTATTTATTTAATAAAACATGTTATAACCTAAGTATTTTATCTAGCCTAATTAAATTAAAACCATGTTTAATTTAATTATTAATATAAGGTAAAGTTTTATTAAAATTATCATGACATATTATTAACAAGTGGAATTACGACCCACACGTTGCGGCGGGCGTGTTTTTATTTGTTTTCTTAGCGTGTGTTTTATTTCATATTTTTCTAACTTGTTTTGCTAATTAAAAAATAGCATTGTCTACGAAATGATATGTATCTCAAAACCTTATCAATATTGGACGTATTTTATTCGTAATCGAAACTCCTCTCGTCGGTATATATTTTTATCTTAAAAGTCAATGGATTTGACAAAGAAAGTTGATTATATAATCGTGATTAGTAAAAAGATATAGTGTTATTTATAAAATTTAATCTTTCATAAAATTGTACGACTTCAACTCCTTTGATTATTTTTAGAGTTATTGGATAATTTAGAATGGAAAGTTTCTTAAAGAAAATAGTTTTTAAATTTCAACCTTTTTTTACAAAGCTATACGTACCTTAGAAGTATTGCAATGTCTGGTGTTGGAAATACGTTTTTACGTATTTAGGAAGATTCAGTCACTCCGACAATATATTAAGTAGTAGCTCGTAGTCTAGATATCTTTTAATATATCAAACAAGGAAAAGTCCGGTCCATGCTTGTATGGTCGGCCCAATGTAAGCCCAAGCCCATCTCATGGGATTGGGTATATAAACCCTCTCCTTAGATGGAGAGGGTGTGGTTTTCATAATTTTACACATAGTAATCTTTAGTTCCTCTCTTTACAAGTGTGTGAATTCCACCAAGTTTCTATCTATTTCTCTCTCTAAAACATAAGCAAGATTTACATATCTTACAAATGGTATCAAGAGCCATGAATTTTTTTGTGTTTTTATGATTTAATCTTGATATACCTCATCTAGTTACTTGTTATAGTGATTTGGTATTGGTATTTTGGTTAAAAACACAAAATTTTTAGGTGTTTGATTCGTTTCTAGGCTTAAAATTCCGAATTTGTTGTGTACTATCCGAGAAAAGTGGTACTTTTGTCTCCATCGCAAAGTTGGTATCCATCGTAAAGTAAGTAGGGTTCTACATTGCGATCTCAAAAACCTTAGGGTTTCTACATTGCGATCGAAGAGTATTCTGATACCCTTATCCCGACGTACATTGCGATCATTCATTGCGATCGTGGATTGCGATGGAATTAAGGCAATATTGCGACGTTACTCTGTCCAAATTTCGTCAATATTGCGATAGGTATTGCGATCAAGCATTGCGACAGGTATTGCGATCAAGCACTGCGATAGGTATTGTGATCAAGCATTGCGACAGGTATTGCGATCAAGCATTGCGATAGTTATTCAGATAGACTTTGCGACAGAACTTGTTTTGTGCATTCCGATAGGTATTGCGATCAAGTATTGCGATAGGTATTTAGACAAGTATTGCGACATAACTTGTTTGTGCATTCCGATAGAGTGACAAGATTTCCAAGATTTTTTCAAAAACGTGTTTCGTGTGTAATTTTGTCTTGGAATTTTTGGTTTATCGAGAACATAATTTAGGGGATTTCAACATTATTTCCCGGCTTTAACACACAACAACAAACACATTAACTTTCTCTCATTGTTCGATCAACTTTGTAAATCTTAACTTATTGAAATGGAGTACACATCTCTTACGGATAAGTCCATCCTTCGGGTACGTATAATCGTCCACCAATGTTGGTAAAGACTATGTATGAGGAGTGGGCTTCCCGAATGGAACTTTATATGTTGAACAAAGAAAATGGACATCTAATTTAGGCATCGGTGCTCAATGGACCATTGGTATATGGTACTGTGACGGAAGATGTTGTTACTCGTCCTCGCACAACGGATGAACTAACTAGAGATGCTAAGATACAAGACAAGTGTGATAAACAAGCAATATCATTCTCCAAGCCCTTCCTCCAGATGTCTATAAACTCGTCAGTAAACATAAAGTTGCCAAAGAGTTATGGGATAGAATTCGTGTTCTAATGCAAGGCACTTCGTTAACTAAACAAGAACGAGAGTGTAAGCTTTATGATACTTTTGATAAGTTTGCCTATGTGCCAAGGGAGACTCTCAATGATTACTATCTGAGATTTAACCTATTGTTGAATGAGCTCAATATCTATGGCATGGCAATTCCTACGTTTCAATTGAACACCAAGTATTTGAACACTCTTCCTTCAGAATGGAAAAAGTACGTGACAGATGTTAAATTGGCTAAGGACTTGCATAACACCAATGTGGATCAACTTCAAGCTTTTCTTCAACAACACGAATGCCATGTGATCGAGGCTCGGTTATTTACACCTCAAGTTCATGATCCACTTGCTATGTATGCTTCTCAACAAAACATGGCTTATACTTATCAACAACCATCATACTTGCAGCAGCCACCACCACACACCTATCAGCAACCACAACAACCATCTTATCAACCACTAATGATGCCACAGCAAGCATTTCAACAAAGTGTTCATCAACAATCTATTCCACAGCAACCACCACATCAGACATCACCATCACAAGCCAACACTTCTCCAATGGGTTATACTCCTCAGCAAGGATATTTTCCAATTGAAGCACAACCAACACAAGCCTTCTACTCCAATGAACTTCCACCAATCCAAGCACCGGTCTTTACTCCAAATGATACGCCAGCTGATGTTCTAAACCATCTCACTGCCTACTTGTCAAAACGTGTTGCAACTAGAGGATTTCCACCAACAAACAATCAGCTCCGCACATCTTCAAATCCTCGACAACAAGCCACTGTTCAAGATGGTCAAGTGACGGTGCAACCTATTCAGGGAAGGCAAACTTCATATGGATCCTACAAGGACTGTGAATGCTCAAGCTGTGAATTCTCAAGCTAATGGAAATGGAAGCCCTATTGGTACTCAAAAGGCTGTGACTTGCTACAATTGCCGAGGACAAGGTCATATGGCTAGGGAATGCACTCAGCCTAAACGAAGAAGGGATACAACATGGTTTCGTGAGAAGATGTATTTGGTTGATGCTCAGTCTAAGGGAAAGATCTTAGATTCAGAAGAGTTAGCATTTCTTGTAGACCCAGGGGCAACAAACAATGAAGGCATTGCAGTCGTTTCCACTTCTAATGCAGCTTATCAAGCAGATGATCTTGACGCATATGATTCGGATTGTGATGACATTCACTCTGCCCAAGCTGCTCTTGTTGCTAATCTCTCTCACTACGGTTCTGATGTCATCAGTGAGGTACCCACCACAACCAATCTTGGTAATGATGATAACCAACATCAAGTTGGGCATGAAAATGACAACCTCGAACAGCATTCGGGAACTAGTAACTCAAATGATGTGGTACCCAATCCTACACATTTGAGTGAACCTCAACCAAATGCTACGACGGGTATGGAATCTTATGCTCAACATGATTTGGTCATGGTGCCTAAACATATTATTGATCAAATGCATATGGCTCTCAGACAATTCGTAGATACGAATTCCACCCTAACTGCTGAGCTTGCGTTGCATAAAGAAAAAGTCAAAACTTTTGAAATGGTCCCTCAAGCAGAGAAAATAACATGTTCTGAATTTGACCAATTTCGTTTTGAAAAAATTGAACACTTGAAAAAAATAGAATCATTAAAAGCTAATCTTTCCAATGAATTAAAAGCAAAAGATTCGGTTGTCAATGATTTTCAGAAACTTAAAATGGATGTCGAAACTCTTGAGTCTAAAAAGTTTGAATCGGAAATTAATGCTACCAAACTTCTTAAATTCAAAGAACAACAGCTTTTAAACAATACGCTTCCACAGAAAAGGTTCATCTTTTAACTAAATCGTTTAAAGAACTCGAACTTAAGCGTCTTTAAGATTTACCACCTAATCCCGGTTATGCAAAACAAGCTCGGGAATATATTCCGTGTCTTTCTGATATGACCCTAATTGGCAAATCGAAAGAAGCACCTTTTATTCGTAGTACTGAGAAGACACAGTCACTTGCGGAAGAAACTCATTCTAAAATGCTTTCAAAATTCCATAAGCTTTATTATGACACGTATAATAAAGATCAATTTTCTAAAAAGACACGTATTCGCTTACAAAAGGAATTAGCTGAATTGACAGTTCTTGTGCCCCAAAGTTGGTCAAGTGAAAACCCTCCTGGTACGTCTCCTACACTTGTCAAAACGGATTTAACGAAGTTAATTCCACCGGTAAGTAAGGTGTCCGTTAGCTTAAATGTGGTACACCAACACTTAGCCTATTTTTACAAGGTCATTTTGGAACGTACGACGGCTTCGGCCATAACGAAAGGTGAATGGAATTTTGAGCACACTAGAGCTGCGTTCTGAGACGAAATTGTTCCATTTGTAAACAAGGTTAAAGCTTGTCTTAGTACTATTGATAAAGATTTGCTTTTGAAAATAGAAGAAGTTAGACGTGTTTTCAATGAAATGGATGATGCTTATGAAAATAGTTTACTTGAAATAGAACGAGTTTCACGCCAAAATGATCAGCTTCTGAAGCAAGTGCTGTCTCATGATATAGTTTCCGTCTGTGTGAGTAAAAGTGTTGATAATGATTCTATTGTGCATAATGTTGAATATGTGGATAATGTGGTAGATAGTACTTGTCACGAATCTGACGCTGAACTTTTAAAGCTTCAAGATTCATATTCTTCGCTTTCAAAACGTTTTGATGAGATTCAAACACATTGTATTTCGCTTAAATGCAAGCAACAATTTATTCAAGAAATCTTTGAAACGTCATTCGAAGGTGTTAATATTGATGATGCAAACTTTGAAAAGAATTTTCGATTAAATTTACAATCAAAACAGCGTCAGCCAAGTGACAAGGTTGCTAAATCTTTGCCGATAGACATAGAGAAATCTAAGGAGCTTAACTGTGTGAACGTACTTGCGGCCGCTGAGAATTTAAAACTTGATCTAGATAATCGAGTTTCCAAGATTTTGTCCAAACTTGATAACTTAAAACAGAAAAATACACAACTCTTCGATTCAGTAAAGCCCGCATGTGCTAATACCACTGCACAGAATCAATCTTTGCTGAACAATTGAATCGAAAGTCGGTGGAAATATTTGATTTGAGGGAACAAATTTGTGATAAAAATCTGGCCTTGGCTGAGTTAAAGGAAACACTTCGTACTCTAAAAGGTAAGAATGTTATGGATAACGCAACCACTGTCTCAACATCGTCCTCTAGTGCAATCAAAAGGAACCTTATAGCCGTCACACCATTTAATAAGGGCCCTAGGACTAAACCATCTCAAACTTTGATCACTAAAGATAAGGCAGAATCAAAACTAGCTTCTAATATTCCCGTGTTGCCTTCTACAGGAGTAATCACCACTACTAAGGCTCAAAGATCTAAGCTTAAAAGAAACAAGAAGAATGATAGGATCTTGCCCCCATCTAGTAGTCAAGAGAAGAAGAAAGTAGAAGCCCAACCTAAGAATGTTATTTCTGTTTTGAATAAAAAGAATCATGTAGCTAAGCCTAAAGGCTCTGTGGTTGTGCGGCGTTCTAAGCCTACTGTGAATTCTAATTTGAAATGTTGGAATTCCAATGAATGTAGGTTTTCTAGTCGTCATGATTCTTGCCTTATTGACCATGTGAATGAGATGAATGCCCGGAAAAATGGTTTAGAATGGAAACCGACTGGGAAAGTGTTAACCCAAGTTGGTTGGATGTGGCGTCCCACTGGTAGAACTTTCACTATAGTAGGAAATATGTGCCCTTTGACTAGGATCACTCCCACTACAGCGAAGAAAGCTTACCCTTTAACTAGGAGTACCAAGGCTACCAAAACACAAGCGTGTCCTTTAACTAGGAACACCAATACTACTGTAGGAAATAAGTGCCCTTTAAATAGGTCTACTCCCACTGTAGTGCCCGCTAATAATCCAAAACCTAAGAAAGTTGGAACAGTAAAACCTGTTAGTGCTAAAACTCACATTAGAAAACGCAGGAAATCTAAGGGTCACACAAATGTTAGCAATTCTAATAATCTTATATCTATATCTGCTAACACTCCGGAACCAATAGTTTCCAATGCATTATCTACTGTTGTTACTGAAAACAAGTGGTCCAAATTGTTCTCTGGTATTTGGACTCTGGTTTCTCCAAGCATATGACCGGAATTTCGTCAGCAAGTTTCTTGGTACGGTTCGATTTAGAAATGATCATACTGCAAAGATAATGGGTTACGGTGAATATCTTATTGGGAATGTTATAACTTCAAGAGTGTATTATGTGGAAGGTTTCGGTCACAACTTATTTTCTGTGGGACAATTTTGTGATGCAAACCTAGAAGTTGCTTTTCGAGAGCATACCTGCTTCATTCGTAATTTGGAAGGGGTTGATTTATTGAAAGGTACTCGAGGGAATAATTTGTACACTTTGTCTCTACAAGACATGATGGCCGCTTCTCCCGTATGTCTTCTCTCCAAAGCACCAAAGACTAAGTCATGGTTATGGCATCGACGGTTATCTCATCTTAACTTTGACGCTATTAATCACTTGGCAAAAAACGAACTTGTTCGTGGTCTTCCTAAACTTTCATTTCACAAGGATCATTTGCGTTCCGCGTGTACAATGGGGAAAAGCACTAAGAAATCATACTAACCCAAGACTGAAGACACCAACCAAGAGAAACTTTATCTGTTGCATATGGATCTTTGTGGACCAATGCGTGTTGAAAGTCTTAGTGGTAAAAAGTACATCCTCGTCATTGTCGATGATTACTCTCGGTTTACATGGGTGAAATTTCTTACAACAAAAAATAAGGCACCTAAATTCATCATCGGGTTTCCTAAGATGATTCAAGTGCGTCTCAACACTACTGTCCGACGCATTCGTACAGATAATAGAACCGAATTTGTGAATCAAATCTTGCGTGATTATTATGAAGAAGTTGGCATATCTCATGAAACATCCGTTGCTCGCACTCCACAACAAAACGGTGTCGTTGAAAGGCGATATCGCACACTTATGGAAGCTGCTCGAACGATGTTAATTTACGCAAAGGCTCCATTGTTTTTATGGGCAGAAGCAGTATCTACAGCAGTTTACACCCAAAACCGGTCACTAATTCATAAACGCCATGGTAAAACACCTTATGAGCTTCTCCATGGAAAAGCACCAGATTTATCATATCTTCATGTATTTGGTTCTCTTTGCTATCCAAATAATGATGGTGACAATTTGGGAAAACTACAACCAAAGGCTGATATTGGTATTTTCATTGGATACGCACCCGCAAAGAAAGCATACCGAATCTACAATCATAAGTCTCGTAAGATCCTCGAAACTATGAATGTTGATTTTGATGAGCTGACAGCAATGGCTTCTGAGCAAAGCAGCTCTGAACCCGCACTTCATGAAATGGGACCCAGTAACATTAGCTCTGGTCTTGTCCCAAATACCACCTACTAGGAATGAATGGGATACGTTGTTTCAACCGTTCTTTGATGAATTCTTTAATCCTCCAAGTATTGTTGCTCCAGAACCTGAAGTAATAGCTCCGGTTACCGAAGTTGTCCTTCCAACAACCGAAGCACAATCAAATACGTCTGCACCTACAATTGGTCAAGATATACCTTCAACAAGTAATTCTCAATCAACTACCGAATCAACTACTCATGTAATGCCTATTGATGATGAAGAGGATGATGATGATCACGATTTGGAATTCGCTCAAATGCGTGAACTTCCATTCTTTGGTGTACCAATTCCCGACCATAATCAAGCCGGGTCGTCCACCTCAGAGGAAGCTCCTACTACGGTCTACTCCAATCCACGGATTCGTGAACATGACAGCAAGTGGACAAAGGATCATCCTATAGATTCTATTATTGGTGACCCTAATCGACCGGTATCCACACGAAGTCAGTTACAAGAAAATGCAATGTTCTGTCATTTTGATGCTTTTCTCACTAAGGTTGAACCTAAGACATGGCAAGAAGCTTTTACTCAATCCTGTTGGATAGAAGGTATGCAAGAAGAACTTAATGAATTTATACGTCTTAAAGTATCAGAACTTGTCCCATGCCCGGATCAAATGCAATTACTCACTTTGAAATGGGTTTACAAGGTGAAACTCGATGAGTTAGGCGGAATATTGAAGAACAAAGCTCGACTAGTAGCTCATGGATACAAGCAATTATTGGGCATCGACTTTATGGAATCCTTTGCACCTGTTGCCCGTTTGGAAGCTATTAGACTATTCCTTGCTTATGCAGCCTATATGAATATGATCGTCTATCAAATGGATGTGAAGACGGCATTTCTTAATGATGAAATCAAGGAAGAGGTCTATGTTCAACAGCCGGATGGCTTTGTGAATCCTAAATATCCTAATCATGTGTACAAGCTTAAGAAGGCTCTCTATGGGTTGAAGCAAGCTCCACGCGCATGGTATGATCTACCGTCACAATTTCTCATTACGCAAGGCTTCGCTAAAGGCAAGGTGGATCCCACGCTGTTTATTCAGAAACGAGGTAAAGATATGAATATGGTACAAATATATGTTGATGATATTATATTTGCAGCCTCGACACAAACCTTATCCGACGAGTTTGGGAAACTCGTGTCTTCCAAGTTTAAGATGTCAATGATGGGCAAGGTATCATTCTTCTTAGGACTTCAGATATCTCAGAGTCCCAGAGGCATCTTTATCAATCAATCCAAGTATGCCCTTGAATCTCTTAAGAAATATAAGATGGAATCTTGCGACCCCGTGGATACTCCAATGGTGGAAGGAACCAAGATTGATGCAGATCCACATGGAGTTGCTGTTGATCCGACACTTTATCGTGGAATGATCGGTACCCTTCTGTATATCACAGCTAGTCGACCTGATCTTCAGTTTGCCATATGTATGTGTGATCGGTATCAAACTCGACCTACTGAGTTACACTTGGCTACTGTGAAACGGATCTTTCGATATCTTAAAGGAACCATTAATCGGGGACTTTGGTATTCGAAGGACTCTTCGATTGCACTTATGTCATATGCAGATGCGGATCACGCGGGTTGTCAAGATACAAGGCGTAGCACGAGTGTAACTTTACAGTTACTAGGAGATCGTCTAATCAGTTGGGCATCAAAAAGGCAGAAAAGCGCTGCAATGTCAAGTACGGAAGCAGAGTACATAGTTATGTCCGGTTGCTGTGCTCAAATTCTTTGGATGAGATCGTAACTAACCGACTATAGTCTAGGTTTCAACAAAATTCCGATGTACTGTGACAACAAGAGTGCAATTGCCTTATGCTGCAACAATGTTCAATTCTCCCGGTCGAAGCATATTGACATTCGCTACCACTTTATCAAGGAGCAAGTGGAAAATGGAGTAATAGAGCTTTACTTTGTCCGATCTGAGTATCAATTGGCGGATATTTTCACAAAGGCTTTAGATCGCGCTCGAATGGAATTTTGGCCGACAAGCTAGGATTGAGAACTTTCTCGCCCGAGACTCTAAAAGAACTGGCAGATGAAGCGAAAGAATAGTGGTGGTAAACTATTCTCCGTATCCTTGGTGATCATTTGTATATATTGTTTATATTTATATCTACAAAATCAAAATACAAAAATATATATCATATAAAAACCAAAAAAATTGAAAAATTCAGAAAAATACAAAAATATTTTTACTTTATTTTTCGAAGGCATGTCTTTTGGTACGATAATATTTACGGCCTTAGAAATGTCGATTAATATTGACACGACGCCATAAATAGAGTTCGTACAAAAGTTGTAAATATTTCATAAAACATGCCTAAATGGCTTGTAGTTATTTCTAACTGCAACCCGGTTTTCATATTAAAGTCAAGTATTTTTTATGAAAGCTTTGGCTCAACAACGGGAATTAATTTGCTCGGGCATGGTTTACTTTATAACCATGTAAGGGATTGTGTTTACGTTATAACACAATCTAACACGAATATATGTACGATTCATTGCATTCATTTGTTAAAACAAGAGAAGTCTTGTTTTTATGAAGTTATCATCTCTACAACCATAGCAATCTACAATTGGTATCTACATACTCGACGATGCGACTACTCAACCGCCGACTACAACTCTTTCAGTAGAACACGGGTCAACAATTGAGGGGGAGCAATTGTCAAGCGTTCAGAATCTTCGATGCCGAACGTGCCAAGCTCACTAACTGGTGTCAGGACAACAATACCAATCGTACACGTGGTGTCAAGAGATGACTTCAGACGTGAAGAGGCGACCAACATATGCCGACAAGAACCATTTGATCTTATCATATGATGTTCTCATCAATCAGGTCCAACCTTGTCAATTTTTTCTAATATGGTGAATATGTGATCATGTTACAAATCAGTATCATATCTCATACATTTGGTATCATGAAGATAAAACGGACTTGCATTTTTCTTCCCAAAACCTTTGTTAAAACTTCATTAAATCAATTGATATTAAAAACATCGATTGGGTTAATATTTTTAATATGGGGGAGAAAATGTGATTTAATATGGGAAATTATCACAAATGGTTTGACTTAATGTGCTGGCTCATCCCGACATATGCGAAATGTTTTCGAATATCGTGGCATATGTTAAGGGGGAGCAAAACAGATTTGCATATCAAAATGGATTTTCATGGTGACATATACTTACCCAAAACCCATTTATTTCACGATGATGAAGATTGTGGTGACATAAGGATGGTAGGATAGGTTAAGTCTAATGATTCTTCTTAAACCGGAGGAATCTTCCCAAGGACATTCCATAGCTAGAAATAGTAGTCCTTAGGAAAGATGGAGAAAGATTATGAACGTAGCTGAATGACGACCAAGTACTTAAGTTAGCACTGGAACAATCACAACAAGGTGCTAGTTATGACGTATTGGTAAGCATTGAAGGGGTTGAAGAATGAAAAAGAATTGTAAAGATAAAGGGTTTAAAGAAAGAAGCCCTCCTTACAACCTTAGGCAGAAACCGGGTCAACACATATGCTATTGAGATCATTTTAATGATGCTTGATATTGAAGATAGACATCATGGAACCAGTGATGCAATGCACAACCCATCCCAGCTAACTCAAATATCTCTCAAAAGGTATTTGTTTTATTCACACAGAGACAACACATTATCTATCGATTTATTCACTCCAAGTGAATTGGTATTGAAAAGGTGTCACTCCTCTCCAGCCTCCATTCACTAAAATCCAAAATGCACGATCGAGTCTAGAGCCATTTGAGATCATCAAATATCTCATTAGGACACATTTCCATATTTCCAACAATCGCCAGAAAAGAAAAAGAAAAGAAAGACGAAGACTACGAGCTCAAGATTGTAACTTGGGTAACGCCCTTGTTTGGAGTGACCTCCCTTAGGGGGAGATTGTTAGAAATACGTTTTTACGTATTTAATAAGATTCGGTCACTCCGACAATATATTAAGTAGTAGCTTGTAGTCTAGATAACTTAATATTCAACAAACAAGGCCAAGCCAAGCCTACAACATGTGTAGGCCGGCGGCCCAATGTAAGCCCAAGCCCATCTCATGGGCTTGGGTATATAAACCCTCTCCTTAGATGGAGAGGGTGTGGTTTTCATAATTTTACACATAGTAATCTTTCATTTCTCTCTCTACAAGTGTGTGAATTCCACCAAGTTTCTATCTATTTCTCTTTCTAAAACATAAGCAAGATTTATATATCTTACATCTGGCTCATTTTATTCGAAATGCAAAAATCTTTTTAAACTATTTTTTTATGAATAGATTGGTAGATGTACATTATATATTTGAGAATGAAAGTTTGTTTGGTAAAAATGTAGAAAATAGGTAAAATTCAAAGGTCTTTTTTGTAACTTATCTCATGTTCAAGACTGTATCTTGAAAAAATGAATTCAAAAACTTTTAGTTTGGGTTGGACCACTTTTAATCCGTTGGTGGGCTATTTTTTTCTAGTCGTTAAACGACGTCGTACCTTTCGCCTATTGATTATATATATATATATATATATATATATATATATATATATATATATATAATTATTAAACCATGCATTTCCTTTAATAATTAATAATCACTTAACCTATAGTATTTATTTAAAAAACATTACTATTATTATCACGACTTATAACTTATGATTAATAAGCACTAGCTTATATTTTAAACTTATTAATCCATCTTATTTCTATCTATGAGAACTTTCTAATTCAGGAAACTTACTATTTTTGAAAACTTTCTGTTTTTAGAAACTTACTATTTTTGGAAACTTTCTATTTTTAGAAACCTACTATTTTTAGAAAGTTACTTATTATTACACTAAAAGTATAGTAATACAAGAAGACAAGAAAATACATAATCAGAATACATGTAAAACATGATTAAATACAAGATAACTTTTAAAACAGTAAAACATAACAAGAACATATAAAATAAGCTAAGAACATATGGAACCAGTGACATACTCAGTAATCAGACAACTCATACATGTCCCTTATTTATGTAGCATTAGTGAGGTCAGAGTAGGACTTATCATCCTTTCATCTTTCCTCGTTCACTGAACATAAGGTATAGGATATTCCATCCTTCAGTATGGACACTCTCTTCCTTATTAGGATTCCCCGTTTGCAGCCAACTATTTTCCCCAAGTATTTGTTTTATATGTTTTGATTTCTTATGTTTAGTTTTAAATGCCTAAGCCATATACATGCATGCCATGTCATCTAGTTATGGAGGTACCATAACCATAACACTAGAGGCACCAGTGTTATGACTTCCCCACGACGGAGTGATTGCTCGTGGCGTCCCTTTATAGTTTTGGCCATTTATTTATATTATCATGTGGGACGTATGGGTGCATCCTAGTTACATGTTTTTACAGGATTTTCATGGTGAATGTGGTGTGTGCCTTGCATCCTTCACAAGGAGTTGATCCCTCCTACCCAGACTAATTTAATTAGAGGAATCCCCTCTAATTGCATGATGAGTTCACACCCGCTATGTATGCATGCACGGTGAACCTCATGACCTATATGGGCTATTGGCTAATTAAAATACAGTTTTCTTATAAAAACATAAGTCTTTTGAAACTATAAAACCAGTTTATGAACATGTTTCAGGTTATCTGTGACTTATACATTTCCGTTGCTATTAGTCTTATTATGCTTATGTCATTTCATAATATGCTTTATATCCGTTCACTGGGTGTATTGCTCAACCGTTTTTCCTTTTCATGTTCCCAAACGGCAGGTACTCAGGGACGTACGTAGGACCTTGAGAGTATGTGCATACAGATGGAAGCTATCTAGCCTTCATTACTTTATGCATTTTCATACACTACATTACTTTATCTCATTAGACATTGTTTAGTCCTTTCCTTTCAGTATTTATATTCATGTGTGTGAGCTTATGTTGGACTACCGATGTTTGTTTCCGGTATTTCCTTTTATGGTCATTTAATGTTTTAGACATTTACCTTGCATGCTTTAATGACACGGCATAATTACCCTGTGATATTCCATTTGTCAAAATGGGGTGTTACAGAATTGCTCTATAACTGTTAGAATGCATCGTAAAAACATTTGATTGATTCCATGTTTACCGGGCAAACTTTGAAGCCAAGTTGCCTCCTTTACAGCCTCTGTAATCGTCATATACTCTGATGACGTATAGTCCCCAGCCGGGTCATGGACCCGGCCCAAGGGTACTACCCGTATCCGGCCTATCACAGATGGGTGGGATAATGTCAGTCAGGCTTATGGGCTTGGATGAACAGTAACCGCACACATGTGTGCGGCCCACGGCCCGGTACGGCCGACACGGCTGACATAGGGTTAGACAGAATAATATTCTGTCTAGGAATATCTTTACCCCAATAAGAGAGGATATTCACTACCAGAATTAGAAGATAACAATCATTCTAATTCTGGTG
Source organism: Glebionis coronaria (assembly GCA_025667525.1). NCBI lineage: Eukaryota > Viridiplantae > Streptophyta > Magnoliopsida > Asterales > Asteraceae > Glebionis > Glebionis coronaria. The sequence goes on along the minus strand of CM046875.1, from coordinate 617,235,208 downwards.
CTTATCTCTTCCTTGGGGCCGAAGGATCAGTGAAAGCCCACTGGGGTTTTACTGCCTATAAAAGGAACCCCCAAGGGTTCCACAAAGGTATTACGACTTATACTCTAAACTCACATAAACCTTAAACCGATTACTTACTCTCACGCCGGAGTCTAATCGTGGGAAACATTCCCACGATAAGCCTAACGCGTGTTGTTTAGTGTGCAGGATCCCAACCAAACGATTCACTTGGTGTAGGAGCCGGAGCCCAGCCAACCTGAATTAAGCCTAATTCGGGTCTAGCAAGGATCAACCAACTTTTGCATCAACAAGTTGGCGCCATCCGTGGGACCCATAACACTAAGCTAGAACAAAACCTCATCTTGAATGACGAAGGGGCATCCGCCAACTAACCCCAGGAATGTGAATCCTGGGAACCGGAAGTCCCAAGGGGAAGGGATTCTCATCCCCAACCAATCACCTAACGGCCTCGCAGGCGGGCTGGGTAACCGTAGCGGTTTTCAACCCGCGGGGGTGACGAGCACGATCTCGGTGACACCCCCGCCTACTTCAACCCTGGACAACCCTGATCCAGGGAGTGCGCCAGACCCTCCTAACAAGGAACCGCGCAGACCCTCGACGGAGGAAGAAGTGGAAGCCCTACCACTCAGTGAGGAGGATCTTACTCGAGTTCTCACTCAGAACTTCGAAAGGATCGTCCCAGGGATCGCATCAAGATTGAGTCTGGGGAGGAACCTCCAAGCCAGACTCAACTTTGGTGACAGTGGACCAACCATCCCCTCCCAAAACCGGAGGAAAAGGAGAACTCGGCCTCAGGAGCAGAGAACCTTTGAGGAAAACCCTCAACCCCGGAATGTGTTTGAGCGCATAGGAGATCGCCTTATACAAGAATTAACGCAGTCTCAAGAAGGAGAAAGGTCGGATGGCTCACCCGAGCGGCCAGATCGAGAGCTGACCAGAACCACACGCCGCCCAAGTGTGTGGGATAGAATGAACACTGGGAGAAAGGCTCCTGGTTCGTCTCAAAAAAGTGGTCCCTATTCAAAAGGCGGGGCACCACCACCGTCCCCAGATCCGTCTGGGGAGGACTCAGATGACCATCCGCCTAAGCGCCGCCGGCCTAGGCGCACACCTTCACCACCAAACAATGAGGAGTATTATGGTGGCCCTTACTATCGGGATACGGAAGCAGAGGACCTCTCGCGTCCATGGTGTGAACCATGGGATGACCCTAGGCTCACACGGCCATGGGCGGATCCCAGGGAAGATCCGTTCACCCTCCGCATACGGAACTATTCTGAGGACACCAAACGTTGCATGCCGGCATGTATCAAGACTTATGATGGGTCCGGTGATCCTGTGGATCACCTCAAAATATTCGATACTCAGGCTAAAATTGAGCGATGGCCCATGCCTATATGGTGCCAAATGTTCAATTCGACCTTGATTGGGAACGCCCGTGACTGGTTCGAGGCACTCCCCCCACGGAGCATTGATAGTTTCACGGAACTCCGCACTGCGTTCGAGAACAATTATACTCAAAGGAAGAAGTATAATAGGGATCCGGTCTCATTGGCAACCGTTAAGCAACGGCCGGGGGAGTCCACAGAAGCCTTCACTGAGCGCTTCAATGATGAGTGCACACGCACAAGAACCATGCAAGAGCTCCTGAAAATCTCTGACTACATGCACGCCATAACAGACAGAGAACTGATCAGGCGTCTCAACGACAAGCGCCCAGAGAGATATGATGACCTCATGGAAAGGGTCAGAAATTTCATAGAGGGAGAAACAGCTGTTGCTGCGGCCTACCCATCCCGAGGAAATGGGTACCGGTCAAATGACCAGTCCCGGAGACAGTCGGGCGGTCAAGGCAACCAGAACAATAACAAGGGCTCGGACTATAAGAGCCAAAGCAAAGGCGGACGGTCGGACGACAAGTTCACCCCCCTAAAGATGTCCTACCGGGAGATCTTGTTGACTGAAGGGGCGAACTTTCCAAGGCCTCCCCCAATGACCACACCCCCGGAACGTCGGAAAGGAAGTCGCTTCTGCGAGTTCCATAATGACAAAGGACACGGCACGGAGGAGTGTATCCAGCTCAAGAAGCATATTGAGTCGCTAATCAAATCAGGCAAACTCAAGCACCTAGTTAAGGATTGGAAAGACGGAAAAGACAACAACAAGAAGTATGATAAGACGGATCCCCAAAAGGATAAGCCTTCTACCATATACATGATCCAATCCAGACAGCGCCGCACGAGACAGAAAATTGGCCAAAAATTTTCACGCGGCAGGGAAATCTCATTCCCTCTCATTACAGCAAGCGATGTGATTGATGCGCCTCTCACTATTGAGATAAGCATTGGAACACACAATGTTCGTCGCATGTATGTGGATGGAGGGTCGTCAGCAGAGGTACTGTATGAACACTGCTTTGTGCAGTTATGCCCAGAAATAAGAAGCCAATTAGTACCAGCCACGTCGCCGCTTACTGGCTTTAGTGGAGACACTATCTGGCCGATAGGGCAATTGCGTTTGCTTGTCACCATTGGGAATGAGGAACATTCCACTACAACATGGATGAACTTCATGGTGATACGTTCACACTCTCCGTATAATGGAATCATAGGCAGACCAGGCATTTTGGCTATCCGGGCAGTACCCTCTACGGCACACGGAATGATCAAATTCCCCGTTGAGGGGGGAATCGTTACTATTTACAACACAGTCGTACCAACATCCGAGTGTCACACCGTGACAACACCGGCCCCACCTATCCCACCCAAGGATGGGGCATCACCACCCAATTGGAAGGTGGCCATTCACCCTGACTATCCGGAACAGGAGGTATCCATAGGAGGGGCGCTCTCGGATAGCGGCAAAAGGGCCATGTGCTCTCTTTTAAGTGCAAACCTGGACATATTCGCATGGGAGCCAAAACATATGACGGGTGTGCCACGTGCGATAGCAGAGCATAAGCTCCAGATCCGCCAAGGGTACCAACCCATCAAGCAAAAGAAGCGCGGCCAGGCGCCCGAGCGCAGCCAAGTTATACTGGAGGAAGTGCGGAAGCTGGTGGACGCAGGCATCATGCGCGATGTATACTACCACGAGTGGTTATCTAATCCGGTCATGGTCAAGAAACATGACGGAAGTTGGCGCATGTGTGTGGACTTCACGGATCTGAACAAGGCCTGCCTACAGGACTGTTACCCGTTACCAGAAATCGACTGGAAGGTGGAGTCCTTGTGTGGATATCCTTTCAAATGCTTCTTGGATGCATATAAAGGGTATCACCAAATCCAGATGGCGGAGGAGGATGCAGAAAAAACGGCGTTCCACACGAGCCAGGGCGTATATTGCTATACGAAAATGCCGTTTGGATTGAAGAACGCCGGCGCTACGTATTAGCGGTTGGTGGATAAAGCTTTCGAATCACAAATAGGACGCAACTTGGAAGTATATGTTGATGACTTGGTGATAAAAAGCCACACGGAGGAGGCACTTCTCCGGGATGTCCAGGAGACATTCGACACGCTGAGAAGGATTAACATGAAGTTAAATCCAAAGAAGTGTACGTTTGGTGCAACAGAAGGAATGTTCCTGGGATATTTGATTGACCCAAACGGCATCAAGCCTTGTCCAGAGAAGACGGAAGCAGTGATACGACTACCGTCCCCGCAGACACGGAAGGAGGTGCAGTCCCTGAATGGGAAGTTAGCCGGGCTGAATAGATTCCTATCTAAATCCGCAGAGAAGTCATTACCCCTATTTAAGACACTCAAGAAGTGTATTAGAAAGGGAGACTTCCGTTGGACGAAGGAAGCTGAGGAAGCTTTTTGCCAACTCAAGCAGCATCTCGCATCTCTCCCCATGCTAGTAGCTCCCCGGCCAAAGGAGGAACTCGTTATGTATCTCTCAGCTACTCATGGCGCAATAAGCGCGGTACTGATGACGGATAGAGATACAATACAAACTCCGGTCTACTTTATAAGTAGAACACTACAAGGGGCGGAGCTGAATTATTCCTCCATGGAAAAATTGGTGTTAGCACTAGTATTTGCTACAAAGCGGTTGCGCCGGTACTTTCAGGCGCACCCAATTGTGGTGATTACGGATCAGCTAATCAAGCAGATTATCTCTAGACCAGACGTGGTAGGGAGGCTGGAGAAATGGAGCATCCTATTGGGGGGGCACAATATATCTTACAGACCAAGGACGGCGGTTAAAGGCCAGATCTTGGCAGATTTCCTGATCGAGAAGCCGGATGAGGAAGAACCAGTCATTAAGCAAGACGAGATCCCAGCAGAACCTTGGGTGCTATTCACGGACGGATCCTCATGCACAGACGGGTCCGGGGCAGGTCTCATCCTCACGAATCCAGAAGGAATGGAATTCACATACGCCCTCCGTTTTGAGTTCACGACCACCAATAACGAAGCGGAATATGAAGCATTAATTGAGGGTTTAAAAATCGCCGCTAGAATGGGAGTCCGCAACCTTGAGGCCTACGTGGACTCACGGCTTGTCGCGAACCATATTCTAGGTGGGTATGTGGCTAAGGAGGACAACATGGTCAGGTACTTGGAAAAAGTCAAGTCGTTAATCGCGACTTTCAGTAAGTTTTCCATCAAGCAGGTGCCAAGGGGCGAGAACAAGAAAGCGGACGCTCTTAGCAAGATCGCATCCACGAGCTTTGCCCACTTGTCTAAACAGGTTTTGGTGGAAATACTCAAGGAGAAATCTATCACGGAAGGGGAAGTAGCCGCTATAGTTGAGGAGGAGGGACCTACGTGGATGACCCCAATCATCAACTATTTGACTAATGAAACCCTTCCAGACGAGGAAAAAGCAGCAAGACGCATCAAAAGGAAGTCACAACATTTTGAACTCCGAGAAGGCATCCTTTACAAGCGCTCTTTCTTGCAGCCGTGGCTGCGGTGTGTTGGGTCGCGCCAGGCGGCTTACGTCATTAGTGACATACATGAAGGGTTGTGCGGCATGCATGCAGGCCCACGATCCGTGGTAGCTAGAGCCTTACGAACAGGTTATTATTGGCCCACCATGCACAGGGACGCGCGCGACATGATTCGCAAGTGCAACGATTGCCAAGTGCATAGGCCAGTTCCGCGACACCCGCAGCAGGAGCTTACACCTATCACGTCCCCATGGCCATTTTACAAGTGGGGAATTGACATTGCAGGACCATTTCCTGTAGCTGCGGGGGGGGTTAAATTCTTGATTGTTGCAATGGACTACTTCACACGATGGATAGAAGCCAAGGCAGTCAAGTCTATCACAGGTAAGCAGGTCAAAAAGTTTGTGTGGGAACACATCGTGTGCCGTTTCGGTCTACCAGGAGAAATTATCTCGGACAACGGCAAGCAGTTTACGGACAACCCATTCAAAGATTGGTGTGCATCATTGAATATCAAACGGCGCTTCGCGTCCGTTAAGCATCCACAAACGAACGGCCTTGTCGAACGAGCAAATAGGATCTTGGGGAATGGAATCAAGGCGCGGCTGGATGAACGACATGGCAAATGGGTCGATGAGTTGTCACACGTGCTATGGGCACATAGAACCATGATCAAAACAGCCAACGGAGATACTCCATTTGCATTGGCTTACGGCACTGAAGCCGTTATACAAGCAGAAATAGGGATGCCTACCATCCGCACGGCGGAGGTTAACGTTGTCACAAACGATGAACAACTGCGAATCAACCTGGATCTGTTGGAAGAGAAAAGGGAAATAGCAGCCATCAATGAGGCTAAGTCCAAGGCTAAGATGAAGGCTTATTATGACGCCAAGGTCAAGGGTGTTTCTTTTCGACCGGGAGACTACGTCTATCGTGCTAACGAAGCGAGTCGAGTGGAGAATACAGGAAAACTGGGCCATAAATGGGAAGGACCGTATGAAGTCACTGAAACCTTGGGACGAGGCGCGTACAAGTTACGTGATATGGATGGCCGCGACCTAGAGCGCACATGGAACATCTCCAATCTTAAAAGGTGCTATCTTTGAAAGCTACGGCTTCCGCATGGGCACTTCGCTATGGGCGGTCTTAATAAAGAACCATGCGGGTTATTTGTTTTGTTTGTTTTTTCTTATGTTTGTTTAAGTTTCCTTTCTTGTTTTATAGGACTTGTCGTCATTATTCAAACAAAAGTGTAAACGTTCTAATAAAATGCCGTGGTGCCTAGCTAGCTCCACGGCCTGTTTCGTGCAAATCATTTTCCTTTCTTTGTTAGATTCTTTGTTAGCCGTATGAATTTTACTTGTATTATAATATGCCATGTTTCATTCGTATGCATTCTCTCAAATTACCGTACATGTACTATACGCCCCCAGGTGGGGTAAGAGGATTAAGTGAACCTACTAATTCAACTTGCCGCGTAAGAGGGATGCAACCCCAGCCGCACGGATCATGTATCCTTACTAGACACCTTACTCACAAGACGTTGGGGTAAGTTTCATATGCTATAGCCATACGGTGCTCCGCATAGCAAAGACGCACGTCGCATGTCTGGTAAATTATAGACTTGTATGTATTTTCTTTGTGTGTAAGACGTGATATATCATGCAGTATTGAGCTACAATATTTCAAACACAAGTAAAAATACACAGGTTTCCAAACGTATCAAAATTGCCGTGGTTACTCACGGACTTATATACGAAACACAAATATTGTTAGCCGTGTACATGCACGGACGAATAGAAACAATACATATTCATAAATTACAAAACAAAAGTGTCTGATCATGAAAAAGGAGCATCCTAAATAGAGGGGAGAAACCTACCCATTTCTGCTTGCTCTTCGATCAGACGCGACAACCATTCATCACCTTCTCCCCGCTTCTGGGCTTGAGCCGCAGTTCTTTCCAACACCACACCTAAGGGTTCCTCGTCAAGCACGACCCTGGTTACGTCCTCGTATATAGGAAGGGTTAGAGTAAAGGGAGCATTGGAAGGCGTGCTAAGACTGAGCTTTTCCATAATTTCAGTGTTTGGGGCATCTTTGGTAGCCTCCAACTCATCCAGGAATGGGTAGTGTAGATCTTGCATCGCGGCCATGGAGGCAGTCATCTTGCTAGCAGCTTCAGGTTTAAAGAAGGTATGACGGGCGATGTCTCCCCCCTTCGTGATCAGCTCAGCGGCCTCAACCATCCCTTCGTGTCGTCCGTGGTCAATACCATCAGACACAAGGTTGGCAAATTGTTGTACAAAGGACGGGGCCTCTAGCACCTTCATGACGGCTAGGCGCGCTCCATACCCAACCATCCACCTGCGGCCGGCAATGGCTGTTAGCAGTTGTGGGCATAGTACGTTGTCACGCTCAGCAGTAAGGGCATCAATCATCAATTCTTTTTGGGCAACTGCCTCTTTCAGTTCTTGGATGACGGCCCTCTCCTCCGCAAGGTCTGTCTGCACTTTTTCCATGTTTTGGACGGCCAGGTGCGCGTCCTCTAGTTTCTGGTTCAGCACAACTACTTTGCTGGAGTATGAGCAGGCAGAAGCTTCCGCCGTGGCTACCTATATGGAAAAACGTGTTAGCACATTCATTTTTTAAATATGGGAGGCGCGGCACGGATATATACCTTGGTGTTTGCAGCATTTAGTTGGGACTCAAGGTTGGTTACTTGCTGATCGTATTCACTCGCACGGGCTGACTGTTTTTTGATGGTCGCCTCGGCATTAACTAGTTGGGATTGGAGGTCAGCAATCAGGGCTTCATTATCTTCAATCATTTTTTCCCTCCGTCCAACTTTCCTCTTGAGAGAGTCAACATGCCCGAGCGCGGCTTCAAACCTAACCCTCATTGAGGTTCCCATCGCCATTTGGTGTACCAGCGTGCCATTATACTCATCCGCCAAGTCAGCATGACTGAGCGAGTTTACCTCTTGCACCAAGCTTGGTGGTATGCAGTTATTGAGGTACTCCCGGCACTCGTCAGCGTTCCTCAATCGTGACGCCGTGGTAATAGTCCATACTGGGTTAAAAGGTTGGGGGGCGCCGGACGTGGGGAAGTCTTGGGAAGCTATGGGTGAACCATCTTCAAATACGGGACCGGACCTTGTGGGGGCCGTGGGGTTTTCTTCCATTGCTTTTCCTTTCCCCTTATCCACTTGGGCGTCAGAAGGAGGCGCGGCACCAGCCTGGTTGTCCCGGCGAAACAAGTATTACGAAATATCTTAAGTATTGCTTACAAGAAAACTTGTCATTCTTACATATTAAGATGGGTTCTTACATATTGCCTCTTGCTACTTCGGAGGCGGTTGGGGCAATTTGGGTGACGGGATCGACATGAGCGGCCCGGTTAGCCTCGGAACCCTGAGTAGCACTCTCAACAGATTGATACATGGGGTGGTCTTCTCGAAGCCTCTTGGCGGGAGTATTGTGTTCGCCAATCTCGACCGAAGCAGTCCCTCTCGCACGGTTGCCTCTCTTCCGGGTACGCCTGGCGATGGGCTGCGTTGTTAGTTCAGCGATCTCCTCCTCGGCCTCCTCCTCTTCTTCCAGGTTGACATGTTGTTGCACTTCATCATCATCATCGCCCATCAGTCGGCGAATGCTGGAGTCGGTTCGTTCAATATTGTCCCCTTGTTGTTCCCTATGAGGTGAGGAGGGCCCGGCCCCTCCTTCGTTCATCTGATTGTCACCATCGCCGTTGTCTTCATGCTCCTCGTCAGAATGGGGATCAGGCACGGCTTCCAAGGCAACCGTCACGGGTCGGGTGTGCTCGAGAAGGGGTTGTTCATTTTCACGGAGAGGACGGAGACCTTCCGGCACAAGCCTTGGATCTCCTTGGCGCAACAGTCCAAAAAAGTTCATTTCTGTCCAGCACAAAACAACAGATGTTAGTTATTATGCAAATACATGTATACATTCTTTTTGGCGTACGAATGATTAGCCTACCTTCGCCCTGCCTTCTCCAAAAAACGGGATACCTATTGGAAGGACCAAAGTAATTGCGGCTAATTCCTAGCAAGCATAGGAATGATTCGGGTAGGTTTCTGTGGAATCCAGTCCTATTTAGATCTAAATCTTGGGAGTGACGAGGATTGTATGTACTTGTGTGCGGCTTGGGGTCGTGCGGAATTCTAGTTCTAATGACATAATCACCCGGCCATACCACCGCGTCAATGAAAAAGTAGTGATCATACCAGTTTTTCAGTGAATCCATTGGTTTGTTGTGTGATTGGGGACTGTTGGAGGCTCGTTTCTTGAAAGATACCCAACCGTTCACTAAGTTGGGGGTATAAAACAACCTAAATAACTCTACGGTTGGGGGGATTCTCCTAGCACGGCAAAGAATCTCGAATTGGCTAATCTTACAGGCACCTATGCAGTGGAGCTGACTAATGTGTACATCATAATATCCTAGCAGATCTACGAGAAAGTGGGTGAAAGGGATGCGGTATTTAGCCGCATCAAACAGGCGAGTATAAAGGCCTATCTTACCCGCTGGAGCCTCAATTATGAGGTCTCCGGCGCCAGGAAGTGAGGGGTGTAGGTTGGTAGGGATGAAGTAATTTGTACAAAAATGATTTAATTGGTCTTGGGTCATGACATTTAGCACGGATCCAATGGTAGGGCTGTTTCTATGAGCCAATACTAAAAAAGAGTGTAAGGACGTGGTGTTCTAACCTGCGTGTGAAGGGATCCGTGCGTATTTGGTTCAAGCTAGGAAGAAAGCTTTAATGGCAGAAATGAAGGTTATGAACTGTGTGTTTCACACAGCCGTAGGGGTGGCTTATTTATAGGGTTGCCTCATGGGTCACAGCCTGTTGGATGTGTGACACGTGTCTGCCACTATTCTTAATCGTGTGGCTAGGGGGCAAGTGGCAAGTGAAACGTCAGGTGGGACCCACGGGTCATATCTGACCCACACGTTTGCACTGCTCAAGGTTCTGACTGTCTGCACTTTTGTCAGTCAAACAAGTCAGATGAACAGTTGTTCATGTCGGGTTATGCGGCTCTTACGTAAGACTTGACATTTAATGATGTATTTAATTTGTCTCGGCTGCTATGTATGGCTGAAGTAGTGATAAGATAACTTCTTAAGCCAGGTTGCCACGTGCGGCCAACATAAATTCTTGAACAAATTGGTCCTTTGCTATGGTTTCCTTGGTACGTCCGGGAGCATCTTTGTAGTCTAGAGGTTCCACCTACGGTTGTAACAACTAGACTGGGGGGACATGATGACGTATAGTCCCCAGCCGGGTCATGGACCCGGCCCAAGGGTACTACCCGTATCCGGCCCATCACAGATGGGTGGGATAATGTCAGTCAGGCTTATGGGCTTGGATGAACAGTAACCGCACACATGTGTGCGGCCCACGGCCCAGTACGGCCGACACGGCTGACATAGGGTTAGATAGAATAATATTCTGTCTAGGAATATCTTTACCCCAATAAGATAGGATATTCACTACCAGAATTAGAAGATAACAATCATTCTAATTCTGGTGCTTATCTCTTCCTTGGGGCCGAAGGATCAGTGAAAGCCCACTGGGGTTTCACTGCCTATAAAAGGAACCCCCAAGGGTTCCACAAAGGTATTACGACTTATACTCTAAACTCACATAAACCTTAAACCGATTACTTACTCTCACGCCGGAGTCTAATCGTGGGAAACATTCCCACGATAAGCCTAACGCGTGTTGTTTAGTGTGCAGGATCCCAACCAAACGATTCACTTGGTGCAGGAGCAGGAGCCCAGCCAACCTGAATTAAGCCTAATTCGGGTCTAGCAAGGATCAACCAACTTTTGCATCAACATACTCTGCTTCCATAGTTGACAAAGCAGTAGTTGACTGTAAGGTAGACTTCCAACTAGTCGAAGCTTTTGTTAGAGTAGAAACATACCCCATAGTAGATCTTCGCTTGTCTAAATCTCCAGCATAGTCAGAATCACAATATCCTGCCACTCACTGACTACTTCCATGTTTTAATACTATCCCGACATCTACTGTGTTATAGATATACCGTGGTATCCATGCTACAACTTTCCATTGTCCTTTTTAAGGGTTATGCATATACCTAATCACCATCCTAACAACATGACTAATATCTGGTCGAGTACATATCATATCATACATTAAGCTATCAACAACATTTGCATAAGGTACTTTTTCCATGTAAGCCCTATCTTCATCATCTTTCTGTGACATGGCAACACTGATCCTTAATTGAGAAGCGAGTGGAGTACTAACTAGTTTCATTTGCTAGTCGAACCTAAATTGCTTTAGAACTCTTCTCAAATATTGTTTATGAGTCAAACAAAGCTTCCTCAAATTTATGTCTCTTACTATCTCCATGCCGAGAATCATCTTTGCTTCAATTAGATCCTTCATCTCAAATTTATTTTTCAACCGAGCCTTAAACTTTTCAATCTAGTATAGACTTTGAGAAGCAATCAACATACCATCTACATACAACGGAAGATATAAGAAGGACACATCTTTTAGCTTTTTCAAATAGACACAATGGTCATATTTTCTTCTTGTATATTTGACTCAATCATAAACTTATAAAATCGCTTGTACCACTGCGTTGGGGATTGATACAATTCGTACAACGATTTATGAAGATTACATACTTCATGCTCTTTCCCAGCAATTTTGAATCCTTCTAGCTGAACCATATCGATTTCCCCTTCAAAGTCTCCATGTAGAAATGTATTCTTCACATCCATTGAACTAGTTCCAAGTCCAAATCTGCTACCAAAGCCAACAAAATTCTGATAGATGAATGTTTTACCGCTGTAGAAAATACTTGATTATAATCAATTCCATATTTGAGAGTAGCCTTTAGCTACCAATCTTGCTTTGTAGCGAACATCATCTTGTCTAGAAAATCCTTCTTTCTTTGCATACACCTATTTGCATCCAATTGCTTTCTTCCCTTCTGGGAGGTTGGTCAACTCTCATGTATGATTCTTCTATAGAGATTGAATTTCTTCGCTCATGGAAATCCTCCACTTCTTGTTCTCTGAGTCTCGGACCACCTTAGAGTAAGAAGTAGGAACATCATCAACTGCAATTGAAGATGCACAGGCCACCATATCAATAAGGCGAGCAAGTCTTTTAGTGTTTCTTTTTGGCTTGCTGGTAGCAATTGATTCATGTTGTTGTTTTCGAGGTTCTTTGGATTGAACATCCTCTTCTTCATAATCTCCTTCAACCATAGGAGAATCATCATCGGTTTTTCCATTAGTTGGTACAACACTCTCAAACTCCACATTTTTGGGAGTACCATCTAACTGCTCAACATCTACCTTCTTTAACATGGCATATTAATTGAAGGTGACATCCCTGCTAAAGATCGTCTTTTTTGTCTCCGAACACCATAAACGATAGCCTATTATTCAAAAGGTGATCCCCATGAATAATTCTTTCTTTGCTCTAGGTACCAACTTTGTTTCCTTCGCATGATAATACGCAGCGAAACCAAATACATGTAAGGAATCATAATCAGTAGCAGGTTTGTAAAACCCGCTTTAAAATACCTTAGATCATTAAATGCATGAAACTGCAGTCAAATTAAAACTTTACGATTAATTAGTATACGACACGTGTCACGAACATTTAATATAATTATTATGTATATTAATTAATTACGATAAGTATTACGTATATTAATACTAATTATAATACACGATAAGTATTTACGTATAATATTTAAAACGTAACAAGATTAAAAACATGACACTAAAATACGAACACACGCGATTAATATTTCAGCACGAAAAACAAAACGAAAACATATATATGTTTGGGGGTTTGGACGACAGGGAAAAGAGAGAGGAAGGGTGGGCTTTGGTCCGGCCCATGACCAATTATACTTGTACAAAAATATTGCTGATATGAGCAAAAACTCATATCAATTTATCAACAAATCACCCTAAAACACAAGAAAAATACCTAAACTTTGTGCTATAAAGCGGAATTATGTGGTATGTTTTGTGTTTGTGTGCTAATAGGTAAGAAGGATACAATTTCAAGCAAACAAGAAGAAAATCAAGTTAATTGGATGAAAAAGACAAAGAAGGATCAAGAGTGACAAGACTTTGAAGACAAAGGACCTGTCTTGACAATCTGCCAAAGATGAAGGACCAAAAGTGTATATTTGTCAAAGTCAAGATCAAAGTCAAATCTGGTCAACTCTCAAGTCAATCAAGTCAAAGGGCTTAAATGTTTAAAAATGCAAGTTGAAGGACTGAAATTGTCAAAGAAATGAAGATTATAGCTCAAAGGTTCAAACTACCAAAGTTGAGGGGTTAATTCTGCCATTCGTTGGAAGTTATATGGTGCTTGATCCGTGTGAACTATTCTCAACCAATGGGAAGCAAGGAAACAAGAGTCTTGGATCGCCAGCTGGCCACTAACTTCGTTTGGCATTTAATGACCGTATCCCAACAGTGCAGCGCACTCAATCCTTCTCAACCAATGAAACAACGCCATGCAATAATTCAAATTATCTAATTTGGATAATGACCCGTGTGATCATTTCTCGCCCAATCAGAAAGTGCCACGTGGCCTTCTTCTTCAACGCAACCCAGAAACGTTTAAGAGCTACACTTGATTTCAGAAAGAGTTATCTACATGAAAAGTGATCGTTTTTTAGAGAGGAATACAATGGACACAATCAATTTAGCTCAAGATCAAGGAATCAAAAATCCCCAAAATTGTTCTTCACCTGCAAAATTCAATCAAGCAGAATTGTCCACGTGGAAGCTTGGGATTGGATGCAACACGTCACTCTCCCTCACCAACTCTCATCTGCATTCTATAAATACCCTAGATAGCTTTCATTTCTTGTAATGTAGAAAAGTGTGAAAACACACACACTTTTTAGTTTTTTCTCAACTCAGTTAGTTTTAGCTTAACAACTCAAGAGACTGACAATCTCTTGAGTCTGTTATTAGTTGTAACCAATTTACTAGCTTTGTAACCACTTTTCCAATTCAATAAATAAAATTCACATTCATCTCTATCATCTATTGTTCATACCTTGAATCTTGTTCTCATTGTGTTACTGTTATCTCATTGTGATCATATCTGATCATGATTAGCTAAGTTTTGGAGATATTGTAGCTGTTGGAGTGTTTTGTTCATCCAGTTCCAATCCTAGTTGATTTTGAAGATTTCAAGTTCATTAATGGAGATTTAGATGATGGTAGTTGTTGATTTGTAGATTTTAATGCTAAGGTGGTGGTTTAGCATTGGTTAGAAAGCTCAACGCTTCTCTACTCCCCAATGGAGGCCTAAGCTAGAAGGTGTTGCTTTTCTGAGTTCTTGTTCCACTAAAGTGTTGTCTGCCTGTTCAATTCCTAGTTAATTCTTGTTTGATTGCATGATTAAATGTGTTCAGCTAGTATTTGATCTGATCCTAGTGTTTTAGTAGCTTAATTGTAGCTTAATTCTTGCTCATTAGCCTTATACTTGTTCTGCTTTCAGCTTAATCCGTCATTTCAGATTATTAGATCAATTTGAGTGTTAGCCTTCTAAACTGATTGCTTTTGGTTAATTTTCAGTTCCTTCTAGCTATAAAACTTAGTTTGTTATTACTTTTTACTCAGTCTAACCAATTGCTTAAAATTCCTTCATAAAAGTTTGTTAGAGTTCAGATAAGTAGTGTTTGGGATTAGCTTGCAAGTTGTTTTCAAGTGTTAGTATTTGTCCAATTCTAGTTCCTTTTCAGTCATTTAGTCATAGCATAATGATTTCAGTCATTTTCAAGTCAAGTCTTTAGTCAAAAAGGCAATTGGTAGTTGAAAAAGTTTGGGTCAGCTCTTGTTAAGTAAATTTTCAGAAAGTAGTGATTTTCAAATCATTAGCATTTCTTTAATCTTGGATGAAATTCTTTCAAACCAGCTTCTAATCATCACTCAACATATCTAGTTTTAGTGTGTAGCTGGAATTTCTACAGTATCTAGTTTTGAGTGAGAAATAAGCAAATCAATAAGCACTTGAGCATTTGTCATTCCCTGTGATAAATAGATGGACTGATTTCTCATATTGGCATTTCCACTTCAGAAACTGCTAATTTTCTTTCACAAATCAATCCAAAAAGTGTTCCTTGATAAGTTTTGAGATTTTCAGAATTTTGGAATTTTGGTCAACAAAAGTCAATATAAGCTCATTTTAGCTTATTTTCAATTTTAGAGCTTATTACTGGATCATTTTCTTTGAAATTAGATTTCCCATTTTTCTTGTGAGCTGTTTAACAAGTTTCTTCATTAAAATCAAGTTGTGCATGAGTAGCTTATTAGATAGCTTATTTTGAGCTTATTTGAAATTGCTTATTAGAGTTCTAGCCAGTTTCAGCTTATTTCCTTTGACAAGTCTAGCTTAATTTCAATTTTAAGACTTTTGAAAGTGGTTTGAGCTTATTTGGTCAAGAAACAAGCTCAAACGAGCTTATTTTAGTTCTTAACCCGTTTTTGTTTAAAAAGTTTCTGAAATTGCACTCTAGTCCCTTGAGGATTAAACAGTTTCATTTTCAGGCTAATCTTCCAAATAATTAGGTTTTGCAAAAGTATAGTCCTCATATTTTCAAGTTTGTTTAAAATTGGTTAGTTAGTTTTCAATATTGTTAAAAGTTAGTTACTTTTGTTAGATAAATTTTCACATCTAGTCTATATAGTTAACTGTTTTTGCACATTTAGCCCCTAGACTTTTTTACTTTGTATTTTTGGCATTTATTGTTCATTAGATTTACATTTTCAGTCCTTATATTTTGTAGAATTTACATTTGAGCATTTTAATTGAATAAATACTTGGTTTGTGCACGTTGTTTTACGTATAAGTAGACTGTATTTTTCATTTTAGCAGGGATTTGTTTGAATTAGTTATAGAATATCCAAATACTTTACCAACCAAAAACATTTAAAAACTCGATCTTGTTAGGACTTTCAATTTGTTAAGAACTGAGAAAACGAACTTCAACTATACACATTTCAAATGGCGCCGCTGCCGGTTCTTTGACTTTACGAGAGACTATCGATTGACGGTTTTCATTGGCTTTTGGGATCCGTTCACCTAGTGAACGTTATTTTTACGTATCATAAATTAAAAAAAATATATAAAAATCAAAAATATAAAAATATATAAAAAACTAAAAAATTAACAAAACAATTCTTTTCCTAAAGAATTGACCAAACAAATTAAAAAATCCAAAAAGCAATCTTTTTCCTAAGAGATTGCACCCAAAAATATATATTATTGCATTCTCTCGGTTTTTATGTACATATAGTATTTTTTTCTTAAAAACTCATAAATACAAAAATATTTTCCATATATTATTATAAGTAAATACGTATACGTATAAGAACAACCAATTCACATATTCTCCATAAGTATTGCCAAGGCAATACACCGTGTTGAGGGGCGTTCCGGTCCTTGACACGTGTATCGAACAAACAAAATAAAGCAAGAATAGATAAATACTTCCAATAAGCAACAATTCGAAGAATACAAACTATTAAGTGAATAGAAAGGCGATGTGCTATAAAATGCCATCTAAGGGTCAATAGGTACTTAAGTGCTTCACGCCACCTAACCCCCCGTTCACTTGTGAGTATTCTAAGAAGGAAGGCTTCATTGGGGGTCTTGCACCCAAGTACTACATACGTATATTATTATTTTCTCGTGGATATTTCATATTGAAACTCGAAGGGGATAATCCTTTTCTCTTCAAAGTCACACGAGAGCTTCTCTCTCATTCCTCGTATTGAGTTGCATGCTCACTCGCGGGCGTGCACAAATACCGATTGGTGTACAACCCCTTCCTCCGAAAAGGAAGAAAAAGAGAAAGAGTAGGACCACCACCGTCCATCAAGCCGATCACGAGAATCGTGCTTTGATTCATCCACAACAAGAATCCATGGCTAGAGTTGATACTCGTTCTTTGATGGAACGTTTGCAATCCAATGTTCACGGATATGCCGATGCTATCAAGATTCCCGATATTCCCGCAAATTCATTTGAGCTAAAAACGGCTATGATTAACTTGGTTTCAAACACACCTTTCTATGGAAACAAGAATGATAATCCTCATGATCACCTTAAGAGATTTCTTGCTCTTTGTAATACCATTAAGTACAATGGAGTTCCCCATGATGCCATTAAGTTGATATTGGTGCAATTTTCACTAGAGGGTCCCACTAAGCATTGGTTAGACACACAACCACCCGATAGTATCACCACATGGGATGGTTTCACTACTAAGTTTTTGAACAAGTTCTTTCCCCCATCTAAGACTACGGCTTTGAGGAACTTAATTATAGGCTTTCAACAAAAACCTAGTCAAACCTTTAGTGATGCTTGGGATGAGTTTAGAGAGTTATTGAGGAGATGCCCTAACCATGGATTGGATGAAGTTCACCAAATCAATACTTTCTACAATGGCCTTAAACCTCATCACCAAGACTCACTCAATTCTTCCGCGGGAGGGAATATTCTTCTTAAATCCATTCAAGAG
This sequence comes from Glebionis coronaria, assembly GCA_025667525.1. Classification (NCBI taxonomy): domain Eukaryota; kingdom Viridiplantae; phylum Streptophyta; class Magnoliopsida; order Asterales; family Asteraceae; genus Glebionis; species Glebionis coronaria. The sequence continues at coordinate 617,217,715 of CM046875.1, read as the reverse complement.
GCTTGGGATATTATTGAGACCAAAGCAATGGTGCCAACCAACACACAATTTGATGAAAGAGTTCATGTCATTCAAGAAGGAAGTTCTAAACCATTGGAAACTCAACTAATTTCATGCATTCAAGCATTTACTCAAGCTCAAAAGGAAAGCCAAACATTAATACAAAACACTCAAAAGATGCAAGAAACAATGATGAATGACTTTATGAAGCTTTCTATGGGCAATCATTCCTCAAATGATGTGCATGCCATTTCTCTTTCTTGTGTGACTTGTGGAGGTCCTCATTCCTATGAACAATGTGATAAGGTGCAAGATTATCAAGGGGAATGTTATGCTTACCAAGAGGAACATTGTGAACACTTCAAGCCAAATATCAATCCCAATAACCTTTCTTACAAGTCCCAAAATTACCTTACTCCACCGGGATTCCCACCCCAACCACCCACCCAACTTCAACAAAATCCTCCTCAAGTGTTACAAAGGAATCAAGGTCAAAGACCACCTTACCAAGGGAGTAACTATAGACCACCAAATACTTTTCACAATCAAGGAAATACCTTTCAAGGTAACAATCAAGGGTTTTACAATCAACCTCCACCTTTCCAACCCCAAGGTTTTCAAGGAAATGTGCCACAAGATTATAACACAATTGAGCTTCTTCACAAAAACCAAGAGAATGAAAGGAGGTTTCAAGCTAATGAGAAAAGAATGAGAGAAATGCATGAAGAATCAAATAAGAAGTTTATGATGCTTTTTAATCAAAGACAACAAGGGGCTTTGCCATCAAACACACAAACAAACCCAAGGGCAAATGTTAATGCCATTACAACAAGAAGTGGAAAGTCAACAAAGGATCCTTAACCTCCTAAGCCTCCTATTGTTACACCCACTTTTGTTCCTACATGTGACAAGCCTTCTACATCTAGTTCACCATCCTCAAGTTCTTCCATTTCTCCCACTTCCACACCTACTCATGAAGAAATCAATAAGGAAAATCCTTCATCAACCACTCAACCACAACCAAAACCAAGTCTCCCTTATCCATCAAGATTGAGAAAAGAAAAGCTTAAGAACAAGGATGATATCCAAGTTTCCAACTTTTTGAGGATGTTCAAACAACTTAACATCAATATCTCTTTTGCGGAAGCTTTAGCCAATATGCCTAAGTTTGCTAAGATGATCAAGGACTTACTTTCTAACAAGGAGAGATTGGTGGATTTTCCTAATGCTTCTTTGAATGAAAATTGTTCCGCGGTTTTGCTTAAGAAGTTGCCTACTAAGCTTGGAGATCCGGGGAGGTTTTTGATTCCTTGCAATTTCCCGGGGGTGGAAAATTGTATGGCTTTAGCGGATTTAGGAGTAAGCATAAATCTTATGCCATTATCGGTTTGGAAGAAACTTTCACTTCCCGAGCTCACTCCTACTAAGATGACTCTTGAGTTGGCTAACCGTACTATAGCCTATCCTGTGGGAATTGCGGAGGATGTTTTTGTTGGGGTTGATAGATTTACCTTTCCCGCGGATTTTGTGGTGGTTGATTATGATATGGATCCTAGAGTGCCTTTGATTGTTGGTAGGCCATTTTTTAGAACGGGTCATACTCTAATAAATGTGGCGGAAGGTGAACTTACAATGCGGGTAGGAGATGAGAGAGTTGTGTTTAACATTGGGAAGTTGTCTAAGAAGTCTAATGAACCCGAAGCGGTAAAACATATTGATGTTGTGAATGAGGAGGAAACACACGATGATATCCTTGATGAAGTTTGTGATGAATACTTTTATGAAGCTTGCTCAAGTGGAGATTATGATTTACCTCATGTTGAGACCATTGCTTCCATTACTTCATCTTTGGATTTTCATGACCCTCAAGAACTAAATTTTGGTGAAACCTCATATGACAATCCACTTTTCCACAATGATAACCATATTCATGAGGACTTTAGTGATGCAAAATCTCTTCTTTGTGAATCACCAACATATGATGACTCTAGTGATGATGAGATTTCTACTTGTGACTCTCCATTTGTTGATGATCATACTTCTTTGGGTTTTGAGGAATCACCAATCTTTGATAGACCTATCTATGATGTTTATGGTGATGAGGAGGATTCTATCATTGATGAGATTGATGAGCTTTTAGAGGAGGATATACCTTTTGAGTATACTCTTGGGTATCTTGATGAGGAGGGGGACATACTCTATCTAGAATCTCTATTGCATGAAGATCCTTTACTTTCTTCCTTGCCCACCTCAACCTTTCAAAGTGATAAAGGAAAACATCTCATGATGGTTCCTTCCAAGAGCTTGTTGTTACCCATACTTCCACAACCTTTCTCTCACCATGTGAACTACAAAGGAGAATCTTCTAAGGCGACCAACACTTGTTGTTTTCCCATCAAGGAACGGATTTTTGATCCTGGCATAAAGCTTGCTAAACCATCTCAGTATCCGCCTGATGCAAAAAAAGGAAAGCTTGTGAAAGATTTGAGAGTTTTACCCTATCACCTTGTGAAGAACATATGGGAAACCATTTTGGAGAACAACACCTCACTCTTTTCACCATTGCTTGGAAAGTTAGTTGTTGAATTATGTTATAAGTGGGATGGTAATTATGTATTTGATCCTGGGGGATATTTATGGAGTTTTGATAAATGAAAACTTCTTTTACCTCATCATGGAGATTTTTCTTAAAAAGGGCAAAAATTTTCTTCTCCATGATAGGTATTAGGCACTTTTAAGTGTGGGATGAGTCAAGCTAGAGACTCATTAACTCAAGCATCGTATAACTAGGTTTAGAGTGTTGTAGGTTAGCAATAAGGGTATAGAATTGGAGATAAGTGTAGGGGAGACCTTCTTTTGTATTCATGTTGTTTGTAGGGTTGCTCACTCATTTCATGCTTTGGAGCTTATGGAGGAGGCCCTTGTATCCGGTTCACTTCGTTACTATTGTGATCTTTCATTGACACCTTGTGCTTAAACATGAATTCACCAATAGTTGACCTTTCCTTAATTTGGGTTAAGCAAAGTATATTCATTGTCATAAGTGTAGGGGAAGTTTTTATACTTCCATGCTCTTAAACATTGAGGACAATGTTTAGCTTAAGTGTAGGGGGGTCTTCTATCGAAGTGACCTTACCTAGAACTTGTCATTGATCTTCATGATAACTTGGAAATTAATTTTTCAAACATTTTTCAAATTTTTGATCTACTTTGGCCACCAAAAATATGCATTCATAATTTTTGCATCTATCATTTTTCATTTGCATAACACATTTGCATTGTATATATCTTTTCTTTTATCTTTCATCAAAAATATATAAATTGAAGAAAAAGAAAATATAATAAGGACATGGTTTAACAAATTTAGATTTCTTTGACATATTAGGCCCGCCATGGATATTTTGACTCAACCCGAGTTTGTTTATCTTAGCATTCTCTAGCTATTATCCTTAACCATGTAGTCCTTCATTGGTCTATTAGGCTAAGCATCCACCAATCTCATTATTTGAGATTTTAAATTTGTGGAGAATGGGAAATGATAGAGTTGAAGCAAGTGTAAAAGGGCTAGATAAAATTCATGATAATTACTTGTGGCTAAACCCTTCTCTTCTTTACCTCTAATTTCTTCGCATGTATATATGTGAATAAATAATCAAGAACGGGCTTAATTGGTTTGTAATCTCTTATGCATTTTGGTCTAATCATTCACGGTTGATATAAGTACGTCTTAAGATTCTAAGTTAGAACGTTTTATGTGTACTGGACTTATGTCATGCTCAATACTTAGCGGGTGTTTTTCCTTTTATTCTTTTAAAACTTTCTTAGTGAGGAATAAAGAAAAATAAGAGCGGCTTATGAAAAAAAATGAGTGGCTAGAAAAAAAAAGAAAAAGAAAAGAAAAGGAAAAAAAATATATACAAGACTCCCAAGAGGGGCAGTGTGGTGTTAATTATAGTGACTATTGAGTTCCAATATTACCTTGACGGGTTGCTGGGATTCAATAGATTGCTCCAATCCAATATTACCTTGACGGGTTGCGGGGTTGAAGATCCAAAGTCTCAAAAAGATGGCGGATGTAAATTATTGCGTGAGTTTTATTTTTCTTTCCTTAGCGAATGTGTAGCTACTTATGAAAGCATGACATGAGGATTTTACACATAAGGCGAATGACTCATTACTCTTGAAACGGACTTATATTAATTGTGAGCGGTTTTTCAAGTAATGGATGAGAGGATTACTTAGGATTAAAACCGTGCTTCCTTATTTTTGGATTTTACATTTCTTATACTTCACGCTTGAAATAAATGACAAATTTGCCCACAAGCAATTTTCTCAATTAATAACCGGTTCCACATTTAATTGTCATGAATAAGTTGATGCATTTTTTACTTGTGAATACAATGATCCCATTTTTAAGCTTGGTATGGGGAAAGTGAAACTTGAGGGTGATAAATGTCCATGGTACCCAATCCCTAATCCAAGTCATTGTTTTCTTTATGAGTTATTTCCATCAAACCATTTCAAGAAAAACCAAAAAGATATAAATAGAATTGTATTTTGTTCATTGCATTGTTAAAAATTAAAATTTTGCATCATATAGTGTAGAGTAGTGTAAATGCATTCCATAATGGCCAAGGTGGATTAATTATGAGGAGAATGTAAATTTGTGCTTTAAAATATAGCATTGCATGAGGACATGACAATGTTCAAGTGTAGGGGATTTGATATGAGCAAAAACTCATATCAATTTATCAACAAATCACCCTAAAACACAAGAAAAATACCTAAACTTTATGCTATAAAGCGGAATTATGTGGTATTTTTGTGTTTGTGTGCTAATAGGTAAGAAGGATACAATTTCAAGCAAACAAGAAGAAAATCAAGTTAATTGGATGAAAAAGACAAAGAAGGATCAAGAGTGACAAGACTTTAAAGACAAAGGACCTATCTTGACAATCTGCCAAAGATGAAGGGCCAAAAGTGTATATTTGTCAAAGTCAAGATCAAATTCAAATCTGGTCAACTCTCAAGTCAATCAAGTCAAAGGGCTTAAATGTTTAAAAATGCAAGTTGAAGGACTGAAATTGTCAAAGAAATGAAGATTATAGCTCAAAAGTTCAAACTGCCAAAGTTGAGGGGTTAATTCTGCCATTTGTTGGAAGTTATATGGTGCTTGATCCGTGTGAACTATTCTCAACCAATGGGAAGCAAGGAAACAAGAGTCTTGGATCGCCAGTTGGCCACTAACTTCGTTTGGCATTTAATGATCGTATCCCAACAGTGCAGCGCACTCAATCCTTCTCAACCAATGAAACAACGCCATGCAATAATTCAAAGAATCCAATTTGGATAACGATCCGTGTGATCATTTCTCGCCCAATTAGAAAGAGCCACGTGGCCTTCTTCTTCAACGCAACCCAGAAACGTTTAAGAGCTACACTTGATTTCAGAAAGAGTTATCTACATGAAAAGTGATCGTTTTTTAGAGAGGAATACAATGGACACAATCAATTTAGCTCAAGATCAAGGAATCAAAAATCCCCAAAATTGTTCTTCACCAGCAAAATTCAATCAAGCATAATTGTCCACGTGGAAGCTTGGGATTGGATGCAACACGTCACTCTCCCTCACCAACTCTCATCTGCATTCTATAAATACCCTAGATAGCTTTCATTTCTTGTAATGTAGAAAAGTGTGAAAACATACACACTTTTTAGTTTTCTCTCAACTCAGTTAGTTTTAGCTTAACAACTCAAGAGACTGACAATCTCTCGAGTCTGTTATTAGTTGTAACCAATTTACCAGCTTTGTAACCACTTTTCCAATTCAATAAATAAAATTCACATTCATCTCTATCATCTACTGTTCATACCTTGAATCTTGTTCTCATTGTGTTGCTGTTATCTCATTGTGATCATATCTGATCATGATTAGCTAAGTTTTGGAGATATTGTAGCTGTTGGAGTGTTCTGTTCATCCAGTTCCTATCCTAGTTGATTTTGAAGATTTCAAGTTCATTAATGGAGATTTAGATGATGGTAGCTGTTGATTTGTAGATTTTAATGCTAAGGTGGTGGTTTAGCATTGGTTAGAAAGCTCAGCGCTTGTCTACTCCCCAATGGAGGCCTAAGCTAGAAGGTGTTGCTTTTTTGAGTTCTTGTTCCACTAAAGTGTTGTCTGCCTGTTCAATTCCTAGTTAATTCTTGTTTGATTGCATGATTAAATGTGTTTAGCTAGTATTTGATCTGATGCTAGTGTTTTAGTAGCTTAATTGTAGATTAATTCTTGCTCATTAGCCTTATACTTGTTCTGCTTTCAGCTTAATCAGTCATTTCAGCTTATTAGATCAATTTGAGTGTTAGCCTTCTAAACTGATTGCTTTTGGTTAATTTGCACTTCATTCTAGCTATAAAACTTAGTCTGTTATTACTTTTTACTCAGTCTAACCAATTGCTTAAAATTCCTTCATAAAAGTTTGTTAGAGTTCAGATAAGTAGTGTTTGGGATTAGCTTGCAAGTTGTTTTCAAGTGTTAGTATTTGGCCAATTCTAGTTCCTTTTCAGTTATTTAGTCATAGAATAATGATTTCAGTCATTTTCAAGTCAAGTCTTTAGTCAAAAAGGCAATTGGTAGTTGAAAAAGTTTGGGTCAGTTCTTGTTAAGTAAATTTTCAGAAAGTAGTGATTTTCAAATCATTAGCATTTCTTTAATCTTGGATGAAATTCTTTCAAACCAGCTTCTAATCATCACTCAACATATGTAGTTTTAGTGTGTAGCTGGAATTTCTACAGTATCTAGTTTTGAGTGAGAAATAAGCAAATCAATAAGCACTTAAGCATTTGTCATTCCCTGTGATAAATAGATGGACTGATTTCTCATATTGGCATTTCCACTTCAGAAACCTGCTAATTTTCTTTCACAAATCAATCTAAAAAGTGTTCCTTGATAAGTTTTGAGATTTTCAGAATTTTGGAATTTTGGTCAACAAAAGTCAATATAAGCTCATTTTAGCTTATTTTCAATTTTAGAGCTTATTACTGGATCATTTTCTTTGAAATTAGATTTCCCATTCTTCTTGTGAGCTGTTTAACAAGTTTCTTCATTAAAATCAAGTTGTGCATGAGTAGCTTATTAGATAGCTTATTTTGAGCTTATTTGAAATTGCTTATTAGAGTTCTAGCCAGTTTCAGCTTATTTCCTTTGACAAGTCTAGCTTAATTTCAATTTTAAGACTTTTGAAAGTGGTTTGAGCTTATTTGGTCAAGAAACAAGCTCAAATGAGCTTATTTTAGTTCTTAACCCGTTTTTGTTTAAAAAGTTTCTGAAATTGCACTCTAGTCCCTTGAGGATTAAACAGTTTCATTTTCAGGCTAATCTTCCAAATAATTAGGTTTTGCAAAAGTATAGTCCTCATATTTTCAAGTTTGTTTAAAATTGGTTAGTTAGTTTTCAATATTGTTAAAAGTTAGTTACTTTTGTTAGATAAATTTTCACATCTAGTCTATATAGTTAACTGTTTTTGCACATTTAGCCCCTAGACTTTTTGAATTTGTATTTTTGGCATTTATTGTTCATTAGATTTACATTTTCAGTCCTTATATTTTGTAGAATTTACATTTGAGCATTTTAATTGAATAAATACTTGGTTTGTGCACGTTGTTTTACGTATAAGTAGACTGTATTTTTCATTTTAGCAAGGATTTGTTTGAATTAGTTATAGAATATCCAAATACTTTACCAACCAAAAAAAATTAAAAACTCGATCTTGTTAGGACTTTCAATTTGTTAAGAACTGAGAAAACGAACTTCAACTATACACATTTCAAATGGCGCCGCTGGCGGTTCTTTGACTTTACGAGAGACTATCGATTGACGGTTTTCATTGGCTTTTGGGATCCGTTCACCTAGTGAACGTTATTTTTACGTATCATAAATCAAAAACAAATATAAAAATCAAAAATATAAAAATATATAAAAAACTAAAAAATTAACAAAACAATTCTTTTCCTAAAGAATTGATCAAACAAATTAAAAAATCCAAAAAGCAATCTTTTTCCTAAGAGATTGCACCCAAAAATAGATATTATTGGATTCTCTCGGTTTTTATGTACATATAGTATTTTTTTTCTTAAAAACTTATAAATACAAAATTATTTTCGATATATTATTATAAGTAAATAGGTATACGTATAAGAACAACCAATTCACATATTCTCAATAAGTATTGCCAAGGCAATACACCGTGTTGAGGGGCGTTCTGGTCCTTGACACGTGTATCGATCAAACAAAATAAAGCAAGAATAGATAAATACTTCCAATAAGCAACAATTCGAAGAATACAAACAATTAAGTGAATAGAAAGGCGATGTGCTATAAAATGCCATCTAAGGGTCAATAGGTACTTAAGTGCTTCGCGCCACCTAACCCCCCGTTCACTTGTGAGTATTCTAAGAAGGAAGGCTTCATTGGGGGTCTTGCACCCAAGTAGTACATGCGTATATTATTATTTTCTTGTGGATATTTCATATTGAAACTCGAAGAAGATAATCCTTTTCTCTTCAAAGTCACACGAGAGCTTCTCTCTCATTCCTCGTATTGAGTTGCATGCTCACTCGCGGGCGTGCACAAATACCGATTGGTGTACAACCCCTTCCTCCGAAAAGGAAGAAAAAGAGAAAGAGTAGGAACACCACCGTCCATCAAGCCGATCACGAGAATCGTGCTTTGATTCATCCACAACAAGAAGCCATGGCTAGAGTTGATACTCGTTCTTTGATGGAACATTTGCAATCCAATGTTCACGGATATGCCGATGCTATCAAGATTCCCGATATTCCCACAAATTCATTTGAGCTAAAAACGGCTATGGTTAACTTGGTTTCAAACACACCTTTCTATGGAAACAAGAATGATAATCCTCATGATCACCTTAAGAGATTTCTTGCTCTTTGCAATACCATTAAGTACAATGGAGTTCCCCATGATGCCATTAAGTTGATATTGGTGCAATTTTCACTAGAGGGTCCCGCTAAGCATTGGTTAGACACACAACCACCCGATAGTATCACCACATGGGATGGTTTCACTACTAAGTTTTTGAACAAGTTCTTTCCCCCATCTAAGACTACGGCTTTGGTGGTTAATGGGAACCGAGAGTCTGGTGACTCTCGGTGGGTAGTTGTACGCAGCAAGGGGAACTAGCAACAGCCAGTGGCTGCCTGCGCAGTCAGTACAAACACCAAAACCAGCAGGGTGGTGTTTGGCCTAGCAGTGGGAACCCGACTAAGCCAGGGGCAGCCCATCTGCAGGTGGTGGCTGTGTTGGTTGCTGGTGGTCGGACAGAAACCATAGCCGAAAGGCTGTGGTGATGCGTGGTGTTCGAGGCAAAGCCGAGACCTCTCATGGCCTCGGTGGGTCCTTGAGGGGCTCGGGTATAACCGAACACACCAAAGGGGTGTGTTTGGCTAAACATTTTGTAAATACTTTATATTATTTTATTAATTAACTTTATTAATTAATACATGACTTAATTTAATTGATTAATACCATGGCTTAAGATATATTCACATAATATAATTATCATGATAAATAAACATGGCCATCTAAATAAACTATATGTTATAATAATTATTAGAAATAATTATTTACGTTATAATTACATGTCCATTAATTAATTTATTTAAGACTTAGCTTAATAAATTAATTACATTAGAACCAATGTTTAATTAAATTAATAACATGCTTTAATTTAATTATACATTAATCATTAAGGTAAAGTTTAATTAATAAAATCATGAAATATTATTAATTAGTATATACTTATAATATCATGTATTATATTATTAAGTAATAATCATAAGTTAAAACTAATAATATTAATAAACTTTACTATACGATTATTATATAATAATCATTACTTATTTAATCAAGCTTATTTCTAAATATAGAAACTTTCTATTTGTGGAAACTTACTAATTTGGGAAACTTTCTATTTTTGGAAACTTACTATTTATGGAAACCTGCTATTTTTAGAAAGTTACTATATATGGAAACCTGCTATTTTTAGAAAGTTACTTATTATGTTACTACAAGTAGTATCACACTTAAAACATAGACAGCACTAGTCAGAACACATGAAACACTAATAAAACACATGATTAAACATGAAACAAGATAACAAGTCAAGAACACTTAAAACAAGACAAGAACATGTAAAACAAGTTAATAACATGTTAAGTAAATTAATAATCAGTAAATACACATTAAACAGACAACTCAGTCAAGTCCCTTTTATTATGTAGCTATCGTAAAGTCGGAGTAATTCATCCGCATTCTTTTTCATCCTCATTACTAGACATAAGGTACGAATATTCCGTCCTTTAGTAAGGACATTCTTTTCCTACATGTAGGATTCCCCGTTTGCAGCCATCTGTTTTCCCCAGTAGTTTATGTGTCATAAACACTTTCAATAAATGCTATGTTTTATTTTAAATTGCCTAAGCTATATACATGCGTGCCAGTTCCACCTAGTTATGGAGGTATCATAACCATAACATTGGAGGCACCGGTGTTTAGACTCTTCCGGGGTGAGAGTGATTGCTCGTGGCGTCCCTTTCAGTTATTTGGACTATTTTATTATTATCATGTGGGGCGAATGGGTGTATCCTAGGACAAGTTTAGCAAGATTACATGATAATTGCGGTGTGTGCCTTGCATCCGTTACATGGAGCTGATCCCTCCAACCCAGACTATTATAATTAGAGGCAATCCCTATAATTGCATGATGAGGTTACCCCTCTAAGTATTCATGCACGTTGACACATCATGACCTATATGGGCTCTTGGGCATATTTAAAATACAGTTTCAGTATTAAATAAACATAAGTCTTTTCAGAATATAAACCAGTTTATAAAACAACACCAGGTTTTCTCAGGACTTACATTATTCCGTTGCACTACCATTTCATACTTTCGTTTCATTCTTTACTTATATTTATGATATTAATTTCATAGTCATTATATCCGTTCACTGAGCGTATTGCTCAGCCGTATACTTTCTTTCCATGACCCAAACGGAAGGTACCCAAGGACAGACTCGAGCATGGAGAGGATGTGTATAGGATGGGAGTTGCCTTATACTTCTTTCTTTTGCACTTCATTTACTTTATGAATTTTTGAGTTTATGTTTGGGGGCCGATGTTTGATTTCGGCTTTTCTTATGGTCATTTATGTTTTAGGACATTTACCTTACATGCTTTGATGACACGCCATAATTATCATGTAACGGTCCACTTATAAAAGTAGAGTGTTACAATTATGGTATCAGAGCCAAGGTTTCGACTTGTAGGCTCTTAAAAATCGACCTGTGAATAGTGGATAGTCATCAGCGTCTTCCTAAACTGACAGTTGATTTTCATTTATTCATTTCATGTATCATTGTTTTCTGTTAAGTTTTTGACTAAGTAATGGTTGGGACAGGTCTGGCCATCTTTAGTCGCATGTGCTTTTCATTCGAATTTTGTTTTGTGAACCGACCCATAGGCGTTCACATTTGCTCATGTCAAATTTCATGTTTTTCATTCGAATTTTGTTTTGTGAACCGACCCATAGGCGTTCACCCTTGCTCATGTCAGATTTCGTTGGTTATGCCTTCATAAACTATTCCATGCATCCCTTATGTTTTCCTTGAAATTTGACCAGTATGAATTGAACCCTAATCATCCATACTTTGTCACATGTCTTTTTTTCAAATTTTGTGGATTGAACCATAGACATCCACACCCATCAATGTTAAATCCCTGTTGATTATGCGTTTATGTTTTTATAGCAACGATATTTTCATGATCGCATGTCAGTTATGTTTTCATGCTAATTATGTTTTCATGCCTTCTTATGTTGATTAGGTTCTCATCATGTTGATTATGATTTCATGCTAGACATTGATGGATTTCATGTAATCCTGCTTTCATGATAGTCATGGTTGGTTTTCATTAATCATGCTGATCATCGTTAAATTTCGTCTAACCATACTTTTGGTGTCTTCTTTTTGCAACCAAAATGATGTATACGTTGGAAATTCTAGGCTATCATGTTGCTCGCTTCAGTTCGGTTTTCAAACCATTTAATCAATTATTTTCTTTAAAAACGTGTCAGATGATTGACACCGATACCGATCATCTCATGTGCATTCCATGTGTACTCCATGTACCATACTCCGCGTGTACTCCATGTACCGCATCCCATGTGTATTACACGTACCGTAATCCATGTGTATCTCACTTACAATACTCCACGAGTATTCGCTAGACGATTCTTAATCATCTCAGGCGTATTCCACTTGCCGATATTCTACAAAATGATGATGCTGCTCATAATATAGAGACTCCACAAGATGCTGGTGCTGCTCACAACCTGGAGATCCTACAAGACGAAGGCAAATGCGTTAGATCGAAACGATCGGACGAGAAATATGCTTCACCACCAAACGATTTCCATCTCAATCCATGTCCTTACCTTTTTAGTTAAATGTCACACGTCATTCAATTGTCTTTCCTGGCATATGAGTGGGAACCGGTACCAGCCAACCACTCAGCTAAATAGTTACATGAATCATCGTCATATTAATGACCGTCATGGAAATGACAGACAAGAGCTAGTGATAACTACAATGACAATTTATACCTTGCAAACGACAGAAACTCTGGTAACGGGCGTGATCAGAAATACAACGGGGCAGCAGTCCAACCAATCCGCCAATCCTAGCATAATTGAAGGTGTATTAGTATCATAACAACTATATAAAACCCTAAACGAGATCAAAGCACATATAGCGGGAGCGATTTAACAAGATCATAATTAATAACCCAATTATAATTAATCGAATTAGGGTTATGTACCTTTACGCTAAAGTAATACCACAAAACGAAGAACAAATCACCGATTCGGGTTTAAACCGTATATACCAAGATATAGTCTAAAGTAAGACTATATTATGTTCTTGTACACATGTAATACAACGAGCTAACTGTGATTCTAGCACGTGAAAACCGAGCTACAACGCTTGTAATTAATCTACCCAACAACTCTAGAGATGGGCTATGACTAGATTAAGTATAGAATCGATCAACCAAGAAAACCAACCGAAACCCTTTGTGGTTTTGGTGTTGCGATCGACCCAAAGGAGAGAAGAGGGAGAAAGATTATTGTTGTGTTAATTATGAGGGATAAGGAGGTGTATTCATAGGCCTCAACCCTTGTATCCCAAGATAAATAAAAGGCAACAAATGCCCACCCCCCTTGGACCCTATAATCGGCCGCCTATAACACCCTTAGGGTGTTCCGGAATCTTCCAAACTTCTTTCATTATGTTTATGTATACTATATATTTATTTAACAATCGTTATAACTTAACTATTAATTATTTAACGACCGTTAAGGTAATATAGTTACTTGCTCGATTAAATTAATAAATAGATAAATATATTTATTAAATAAATTAATAAATATAATATATATATTTATTAATTATATTAACTCTTTACGTATTGTGTGCAATCCCGTAATCTTGAGTTCGATCCTATCACACGACTATTAAATATAAGTCCATAAACTAATAGCTCCCACTTGGACATATTTCGAATATCGTGATCACATTGACTAGCGTCTAGTTACACTAGCAATGTTTCTAGTACAACTCGAGTAAGGTCTCATGTACAAAACCTTTTAACAATTCTGCATCGTTATTATTATCCTTTTATTTCTAATACTACGTTAATAAGGATATGGATCTCAGTCATTCCTTTCATTAACCATTATGTTTCTCGTTCACGGATTTCAGCAAGATTACCAAAACAAATTTGGGTGTGGCCACACAAACATCTTACTAATCCCAAGAGGGGTCCAACTGTATTAAACTCCAAAACGAAATTGGAGGAAATAAATTCCATATTGACTACGAGCAAAACTTATGAATTTTGCAACACTTCCGAAAATAATCCGTATAGCTACTAGTTACGTTTAGTGTTAGATTATTCCACAGAGATGCAATGGATTCATAACAGTTTCCTGGTATCTCAGGTCTAAGGATAACTATTTATGTTTTACTTAATGACAAAGATCCAAAAAGTAATAACATATAGTTGGGATAAGTCCTATATTTGATTCATCGAATATCATCCAAAATTGACCAATATACTTTCAAGTATACTATGTCACTATTTTGATTTGTCTTAATTTAATAATACTCCCATACTATTAATCGACAACTGACATTTAACATAACTTTTATCCATGGATTAAAACATGTAAAATAGGATACACTTATTAAATAATAGAAATAAACAAAACCTGTAACACCCCCAAATTTTGGTCATAACAGCGGAAGGGTCATTGGGTGTTACTATCATGGTTCAATCTCATAATCATAGAAAACGGCTCAAAACGAGTCGTTTTAATAAACATCCATTCATTTTCATTCAATAAAAGTACAATTTCATACACGGTCCCAATTAACTTCAAGTTTACAAAACTTAGTAAATGTTAAAAATTATTTGAATGGATATGATATATAAAAGCGGGCCAAACTTTTCAAATAAGCAAGCTTCACGAAACCGCCTTCCTCGAGTGCCTTCCCAATGGACCTGAGATAAAACATGTTAAAAAGTCAACAAAATTTGCCGAGTGAATCTATAGAGTTTAATTTAAATAAAGAGAACACAAGTATTCAAAAATAACCTTCCATGGTTAATAATTTATCAAAGACAATTATGTTGTACGGACATAATTATCGTGTCATTACATAAGTCTCGTGACATTGAACGTTAACATATATTATTTCAGCCCAACACACCTAGCCAAGTGCGTATATTTCTCTTATACAATGCATCCGATGTTTCATTACTAGTGCATCACAACACCACGCGAGAGCTAGTCGCGACCGCACTGGGCGTCACCCCGATAGATCTATCCATAGCATTAGCGTTATCTCGATTAACAATTCACGATTCATAGGTCTTTTAAGGCTAAACAAACTTATGTAATAACTTCCATCTAAACATACAATTAAGTTCCTTGTGTTCAATTTAAAAACAATCATGAGTTTACGACAACTTATAGTTGCGCGTTTCAACTTCAATAATGACTTTTCAAGTAAGTAGGGTTCCCACAACTTCTCGTTGCACCCATACTTTTCCAATAAGTAGGGTTTCCACAACTTCTCGTTGTACCCTTTTATTTTAATAAAACAGCATGATATCCCCATCGCGGGTTTTATAAAACAAGAAAACATGTTATGAGCGACGCTATAGACTCACCTTAGCCAATAGTGGTAATGAGATGATCGCCGACGATTAGTGATGCCCGTTTAAACACGAAAATCGCAACCTACCAAATAAGGCGCGTTCGTTAAAAATCAACTTAAGTATAAATCATACTTAAATAATATAAAAATCAAAATTACAAAACCAAGACAATCCCGAAAAATTTAATAATACAAGTGTTATTACTATACCCTTTTATTCAACATTATTCTTTTTAACAATTGCACTCTCGATATTGACCCGTCTTAAGACGCCAAGTCAACGCAAGTCAAGTTATCATTTTACTTCCCTCGGACCCGTAGCTAAGTCATTTACATAATGACTTAACACTTGAATAAATCACCATGTCCTATGGCGAATACTCAACTCACGCCACATAATTATTGAACTACGTGTCCAAAATACCAATCAGCATGTACACTCCAAATGTACACACCAATCTACCCTATCTAGACTTGTCCGATTTCGACGAAACTTGGTCACAAACTCACACATAATATGAAGAAGACTCAGTTCAAGTTTCATTCAAAAATATTACTTCTAAGACCTTCTGCCCGACACACCTTCGTGTTATAAAAACCGGACAGTTTTACGCCTTTTTCTTGTAAAACCATTTTGACATATCTAAACAATTCCGTTTACAAAACCGACACTCGGGTTTGAAAATAGACTCATGACCTGAGGTTTAGCAACTTACATCAGTCCTTGAACATTTTTAAAACTCATTCTATAGTCCCCGAGATTCGATCCAAATATCGACAACAATTTTCGGATTGTGCCGATACTCGTCTCCCGGTACACGAATACTAAAACTAGCATAACTTTTCGCTCGTAATGAGTTAGAAGCTCATTCAAACGGCAAAACGAGCGTCTTGAAGATTACTACAACAATATCACATAATCTAATCCTATCTCAGAACTTAAACCCACGAAATAAGCTGTTATAAGCTGCTGTCCCAAAATACATTTTTAGAAATCATGTCAAATGAATTTTCCAACACAATATACTTAATTCCACACTCCTAATATCATCATACTAACACTCTAACACCTAGATCAAACCTCTAACACACTTGCATGATCATCTCTCATAAGTCACCATAAAAAATTCAAACATGTAATAGTAAAAATAAATAAATATAACCATAAACATGATCATACAACAATAAAATAAGATCAAACAATCTTGTTCTTCAACAAAAATTAAAAAGATTAAAAAGTGGATGCATGTTAAAGAAAATTATACCAAATGTAGCTCTTTCAAAATCTAGAATGGGACTTTTGTTAGATTTAAATGTTTCAAAATGAATCAAAAATCATAGGGGTGTTTGTGTGTTGAAGATGGGACGGCAAAACAAAGGGGAGAGAGAGTGTGTGTAATTTTTTTTTAAAAAATGAATTAGTGGAATGTTTGGTAGGAATTTTTCCTTTTATACTTAGTAGTGGAGGGACCAATTTTGCCAATTAGGTATAGTTTTGGTCTAAAATGAAATTAAATAGTTGTAAGGGTAGAAAATGTAAATATTAAATTTTGAAAATATTTACGGGACTCGGGTTTCGTAAAAATACTTTTTAAAAGTTAAAACGCTTCTTAAAAATAATAATATCACTTCGACACGACTTAAAATGTAATTAAATCGAAAACGTCGAAAATATAAAATATCGAGACAATCGATGATAAAACATAAATTTTTGGGCATCCGTCGGTATCGCGATCATTAGTAGTTCTCGTCATTCGTTAAAACGTAAAACACGAGAAATAAAAATTTAAATGTAATAAATACAATAAAATCATTCATATGATAATTTGAGAATATAATATCGATACTTAATATTTTTCTTGTCGGTTTTCATCGAAACGACATTTTTACGTTAAGTTTCAAGTCATAACCTTCTCGGTTAGCAGATAATTTAAAATTCTCATTAAAATAAATATATAATACTTAATAGTCGAGATTAAAATAACAACCTAAAATTGATGGATTGTCACATTATCCCCACCAAATTGGGATCTTCGTCCCGAAGATCAACTTGCGTTCTTCCTCGATCGCTCGTTGAAATCAAAGAGTTAAATGTATTTTGGTCCTCGTCTTGAGTTCCATCACACATGACAATAGAAATTCGACTTTGCTTCGGTTGCCTAACTTCCTTATCGATAATATTCAACAAGTACTTTGATGAAATGCAACTCACCGTCGATTCATACTTCATCAAGAGAGATAATAAGATTAATAAGTGTGTAAACACTTATCCTTTTGTCACTAAAATAAAGAAAAAACAAGACCTAATCATGTGTTTTATATCGTAAAAGTCGGAATTACGCGTGGTTTTGTGTTTTTGTGTTAAAATAGGTAAAAAAGATCAAAAGGAAAGAAAACACGGGATTTCACAGTCAAATATTGAAGAAAAGTCTAAAAAGAGACGAAGACAAAGTCAAAAGTCCAAAAGTGTGCCCAAGATCACGAAAACCAGCAATTCGACACAAGTTTGAAGAAAACAATCGAGGAAGCCGAAATCAAGCTCGATTTTAGCGGATTAAATCTTTTTGAAGATAATTGGGCCAAGTGGGTCCCACATTTGGGTAAATGGGCCTAAAAGCCTATTTAAGAAGATATATATTTGTTATGGATCAAAAAGGCTCAAAAGCCCAATAAAGGGACGGTTTAATACTTTGTGTTGGATCCTTAGCCCAATTATATACAAAACAAAGGAAAGATTGGGCCATGAGCCCAAGGAAGAATAAACTTTAAGAACAAATGGGACGGTTGGAAAAAATGGCCAAAAGCCCATATGCTAAATTAATGAAACGGAGGAAGTTTAAAGTTGCTAGTCAAAATGTCAACACCAATCCTACACGTGCACTCACCCACACTCAATTCCCCCCCCCCCCCCCCCCCCCACTCATTCGCAGTAAAACGAATGTTACTCACACATCTAGTCGATAAAAACAAATTTCACCCACACACACTTTCTTCTCTCCCCAATATTACGCAGCAACCACCATCTTTTTATCCCCAAAAACCCTAATTTACATATCAAAATTAACCCAATTAATAAGGGGCTTTTACCCTTATTGGGTAATTCATCAGTAATGAATTAATTCCCCCAATTTTTCGCAAGCTTCCACCAAAGTGGTCCTCACTTTCCACGCTGGCAATCCGTTGCCCAAATCAATTTCAGCCGTAGATTAAAGAAGAAAAGAGAGAGAAATAAATAAGCGGCCAAGATCGTATACCGTGAGCACCAAGGAGTTTGAAGAAGGTTTTTTAGGGTTTCTCCTATAAAAACTCACATGATGTAATTGAGGAGAGTCCACTTTTTTATTAAGCTTTTTCTTTATTTTTCAGTTTTTTAAATTAATTAGGAGTAGATTTAATTTAGATTTATTTTTCAGTAAAATTAGATTAGTTTTAATCTTTTTTTTAATTTCAGCACTTGTAATCTTTAATTTTATATTAATGAAAAGTTAATTTTTATTCAATTTTTGTCTCTCTTTAAATTATTGCAAATCTCAATCTATTTTAATCTTTAAATTAGTTCTGTTGTTGCTCTCAATTTAATTTTTGTCTCGATTTATTTTTTAAATGTTACTGTTATTCGAAATATAAAAAAAAATAAAAAAAAAGAAATAAAAAGAAAGTGGAAACAATTTTCCCCTACTGGGAAAGTTTTTAAGGATACTGTTGGTGTTATTGGTTCGAGTCAAGCGAGGCTGTTTGTGTTCGATTCAAAGGTTGTGTTTGATTGGTGACTGTTTCGGTTCATTGAGGTGGCTCAGCGCCAACCTACGGCTCAACGGTTAACATCACTAGGTTCTGATTCTCTTCTTTAATTCTTATGTTTATGTTTTTTTTTAGTTTAAGTTTTGAGGTTGTGTTTGGATCGGCTTATGTGAATTTAAATGCTGTTAATCTGCTCTTGATAGGTTTTATAGATATTTGGTTTTGGTATTTAGTTATATTTTGATTTGTTTGGTTTTCGTATGGTTTGGATCTGCTTATTCTCTATTTGGTATTTTATTAGTTTAGCTTTTTTATGATGAAGTTGCTTATAGTCACTATTCTAAATGTGCTTATTTGCTTTTGACATATAGCTTATCCACTTATTTGTTTTTCTAGATTAACTGCTTATTTGGTTTAGTCTTTTATGCTTATCCTTTTCTTTTTAGATGCTTATTTAAGTTCTCTTAATTTTGCTGCGTGACTTATTTGGTTACAGTTTATGTAACTGTATTGCTGAGTTTAGACATACTCTCAATCTGTTTCTATTTTATTCAAGATTCCAATACCCTAAAAAAACAAATATCTAAAAAATAATTTTAGTCTGGGGTGGGATTCGAACCCCAGACCCCTCGTCTAGCAGTCCAGCACCCACCCCAACCAGTTACTCTAGGCCTTTTCTTGTGTTTATTATTGCGATTTCTAATTAATATAGGTTTATTTGTGAGTGGCAGTTTTATTAATTAAGCCTTTAGTTTAATTAAGTTTTAATTAAAAGTTTTTTTTATAAAGTTTTTCTTTTCTTAATTCAGTTTTTACAAAAAAATAAAAAGATAAAAATATTTCTTTTATTTAAATTACTTTTGCAATTAGTTTTCTCATTAGTTTTCATTTTATTAGTTTTGTCTTTTATTTAAAAATAGTTTTTGTTAAAAGTTTTTAAAATTAGTTTATTTCAATTTATTTAGTCTTATTAAAATTAGATTTAGATTTAGATTTATAATTTATTTTCTAAAATTAATTTTAATCAAGTTTTAAAATAGTTTTATATTTTTAATTAGTTTAAATTAGTTTACAAATTTATTTAATTTTTAAATTAAATAATTAAATAGTTTTCTTTTAAATTGATTTTAGATTAAAAATACAAATATATCATTACCAAAAACAAATTAAGTCATCTCGTTAATTGGAAATCAAATTCGAGTCGAGTCGAGGAACGATAATAGATATAAAAAAGGGTATACAAAATCTCTTTTTCAAAATGGCGCCGTTGCCGCTTCGCTCGTACGATTGACGATTTTTCGTGAAGACGTTTGGATTTTGGGATCCGTTCTTTTTGAACGTTACGTTTCTTGCAACAAAATCAAAAATACAAAAAAATCAAAAACTTAAAAATACAAAAAATTTAAAAAAATCACAAAAGCAATTTCTTTCCTAAGAATTGCACCAAAAAAAAATTAATTAAAAAATCCAAAAGTAATACTTTTTCCTAAAAGTATTACACCAAAAATATTACGTATTAGTATTAATTTTTAGTTCGATTTCTTTCGATTTTTTCTTTTGTATATATATTTTTCTAAAAAAATACAAAAATATTCTTCTTTATCCTCTTTTGTGTTTAATTCTTTTCTCAACCCCTCTTATTTTTAATTCTTCATGGATTCGTCTTGCGTTCGGTGTGGGAGACCATGGCATGGTTTTCAAACATGTCAATGGTGTACTTGTGAGCGGTGCGGTTTTGATATCGACAATACACAATTTGGATTTTGTCCATTTTGCAATTCAACGAATTCGTACTTCTCCTCTTACAATACTTTCTCCCCCCCCCCCCCTCCCGTCTATGACAATCCCTATCCGCAACATGAACCAGGTTTTTCCCAATACCCGTGTTGCAATCATTGTGGGGGCCCTCACGATACTTCGTATTGTCAGCCAATGAATTATTATGAGCCAAATCTGTGTCCTCATTTTTCTTCACCGATGGATTATTATGAACCAAATCCGTGTTCTAATTCTTCTCAACCGATGACTTCCTATGAGCCACATCCGTGCTATAATTCTGGTTTTCATAACTGTGAGCCCCCACATCCTACCATCAATCATCAATCCTCTCAGAGAATTCAACAACTCAATGCTTTGAAAGACGAAACACACGCCATTGTTTTGCAACTTCAAGAAGCCGTTGTTCTTCTAAAAGAAGCAAATGAGGAGGAAAAGCGACAACGACAACGACAAGAGCAAGTATCTAATCTTAGTTATTATACTCCTCCTCTTGTGAGTTCTTACTATTATGATGATGATGACGACGAGAATACTATTTCTTGGAATGATCTTTGTGCTCAATGTCCTAGTGCAATTGTAATTCCTTCTCTCGACTTGCCGGCTCTCGAGCCTAAGGATTCTACCACTCCTATTCTCGATTCTTCCACTACGGAGACCGATGCCTCTCTCATCATGGGGGATGAGGGTCTTATCACTATTCCTTGTGATGAGATTCTTATTCCAATCCAAAGTGAGCCTACGGTTGCTTCCGGTAGTGACGATGAGTGTGAATCTCTTTCTAGTAATAATTCATTACCTCCCACCGACATCTTGGGAGACGATTCTTTGGCTTTCTCTAATCCTCTTTTTGATCTCGATGATGATTTTACTTCTAGTGATGACGAGTCACTATCCGATGAAGACGTTCAGAAGGAAAATTTCGAGATTTATTCGAACCCTTTATTTGATTTTGGTGACGCCTACATCTCTAGTGAGATGAATCCTCTCTTTGAAGAGGGGATTGAGGACATTGATAGCTCCGACTCTCTTGCTATTGATGAGCATTCGTTGTTAGCCACGCCACCTCCCATCGTAGAGGAGGTGGAGAGATTTGACCCTTTCCGTTTGATTCGGTCTGGTGAGGTGACGCGGGTGGTAGATATGTCCTCTGATATTTCTCATATTATGTTGCCACCCGGTCCTACCGCGTGCACACCCAAGCAAGTGATGTATCGCTTTTACTCTCCTCATTTCATACCGGGAAATGAGGATGAGTGCTTTGACCCGGGAGGTGACATTGACCATTCTTTGATTGATACCTTTACGGCTTTGCCGAATAGTGACCATCCTATGTCTTTGGGGGATGACAATTTGTCTCCTTTACCCACCCCACCTCCCGTGGATCAAGACTTCACTTACTTTTCTTATGTCGAGAGGACTTTTCTACCTTTTATGACTTATCCTCCTGCCTCTCATTTATTATGTTCCTCCGGGACCGAGGATAAGATTTTTGATCCCGGTATAACATTCGAGGCTTCCCCATGGACCATTTAATTCGGGGTCGAGTCAGGCTCGTGACTCGGTTAACAAAAACAAGCGCTTCTCGGGAGGCAACTCGATTATCTATCTTTTATTTATTTTCTACAATAAGTGTAGGGGGAGCCGTGTAGGTTGTTTGTTTTGTGTGTTGTGATTGTGTAGGTACATGTGCTTTGATGATCCACTTTTGGTGCTTTGACGAGACCCGTGATCCCGTGTTCCCGTGTACCCGGTTCTATCAAAACTATTGTGATTCATACTTGTATATAAATAAAACGAATAAATGCAATCACTTTAGCTCGATTTTAAACAACGTACTCAATGTCCTAAGTGTAGGGGAGTTTATTCTTCCACATGCTTAAACATTGAGGACAATGTTTATATTAAGTGTAGGGGGACTTCTATCGAATTTTAGTGGGCTTTTCCATGAATTTGACCCCATTTAACCGGAAAATTTTAAAATTTTTCAACGTTTTTCAAATTTTTGATCTATTTTGGCCTTGTAGTATTTTTATTTATTTTCTTTCCTTTTATTATCGCATCATAATAATTTCCATTTCAAGAA
Source organism: Glebionis coronaria (assembly GCA_025667525.1). Taxonomy (NCBI): domain Eukaryota; kingdom Viridiplantae; phylum Streptophyta; class Magnoliopsida; order Asterales; family Asteraceae; genus Glebionis; species Glebionis coronaria. The sequence continues at coordinate 617,194,814 of CM046875.1, read as the reverse complement.
TAAAGTAAAAAAATAAATAAATAAATAAAATGGTTTTAATAAGTTTAGATATCTTTGATATATTAGGCATGTCGTGAATATTTTGACTCAACCCGAGTTTACTTATCCAAGTTTGCTCTAGCTAGTATCCTTAACCATATGGACCTTAATTGGTTTATTAGGCTAAGCATCCACGAGTCTCATTCCTTGAGATTTTAAATTGTGGAGAACGAGAGATGATAGAGTTAATTATAAGTTTGGTATTCTTTCATTAACTTATGTGAGTTAGTTATGAGCTTTTTCTCCCATCGCTTGTAATAAATATATTTGCAATAAATAAGGTTGCACGATTTAAAAGGTTACTTAGCTTCTAGCACAAGATCGTTTAAAAGTTGCTCGGTATTAATTAGAGTTCATAGCCAAGGCATAACTTATTGAAACGGGACGCGAAGATTGGCTTATCCAAAAAGGCCCTAACAAGGCATGAGGATACCCGAGTCCAAAAAGGCCCTAACAAGGCATGAGGATTCACTTTTTGCTAAAGATCCTAAGATGATGTGAAGATCATTAATCCAAATCAATATGAAGGATCAAGACACACGACGAGAAGCAATTACTCCCCTAAAGATCATGGAGAAGTCTATCCAAAAAGACCCTAACAAGGTATGAGGATAAATAGATCCAAGTCCGAAAAGGAGGCGGATCGTTGTATATCAAAATCCTAAATAAAGAAGAGGATAAATGAAGAAGTCGTGGTCAACGTTTGAAGCATCTTTCACTCCTTATGAAGATATACACCAAAATGAAGAGAAGGCCATAATTTCAAGATAGTCTCTCAAGATTTGAAGTTTGAAGTACAAGCCAAATATCGGTCCGAGAAAGGTCTCAAATCGTGAAACGAGTTATGCCAAGATATGAACTTTTTGAGGTTTCGAGAAGCAGTTTTAAAAGATTTTGTCCTTTAGCTAACTATTGATTAAATCGTCCCACTTTATTTTCGGCCTTAATAAATTATCAAAATAAGTCAAAAATGCATCCTTGTGATCATTCTAGACAAAAATAAAATACAAGAGATACACCGTAGGAATAAGGGGGTCTAAGTGATTAACTAAACCACATGAGCAAGTGTTAGTTGTGCTAACTTGTAATAACAATGATCTCGTTTTTATGCTTGGTATAAGGAACGTGAAACTTGAGGGTGATTTATATTCATGACACTTAAGTTCTAATTAAAGTCTTAGGTTTCTTTACAAGTTTCTTCCATCAAATAATTTCCAAGTTAATAGATTGTTATAACTTTTGTTTCCTTTTGAGTCTTTATCTTTTATCGTAGTAATAATAGTATATCTTAATAAAGGCCATGATGGATTAATTATGAGGAAAATGTAACTATATGCTTTGAATGCATTGCATGGGGTCATTACAATGGTCAAGTGTAGGGGATTTAATAAGTGTGTAAACACTTATCCTTTTGCCACTAAAATAAAGGAAAAACAAGACCTAATCATGTGTTTTATATCGTAAAAGTCAGAATTACGCGTGGTTTTGTGTTTTTGTGTTAAAATATGTACAAAAGATCAAAAGGAAAGAAAACACGGGATTTCACGGTCAAATGTTGAAGAAAAGTCTAAAAAGAGACGAAGACAAAGTCAAAAGTCCAAAAGTGTGCCCAAGATCACGAAAACCGGCAATTCGACACAAGTTTGAAGAAAACAATCGAGGAAGCCGAAATCGAGCTCGATTTTAGCGGATTAAATCTTTTTGAAGATAATTGGGCCAAGTGGGTCCCACATTTGGGTAAATGGGCCTAAAAGCCCATTTAAGAAGATATATATTTGTTATGGATCAAAAAGGCTCAAAAGCCCAATAAAGGGACGGTTTAATACTTTGTGTTGGATCCTTAGCCCAATTATATACAAAACAAAGGAAAGATTGGGCCATGAGCCCAAGGAAGAATAAACTTTAAGAACAAATGGGACGGTTGGAAAAAATGGCCAAAAGCCCATATGCTAAATTAATGAAACGGAGGAAGTTTAAAGTTGCTAGTCAAAATGTCAACACCAATCCTACACGTGCACTCACCCACACTCAATCCCCCCCCCCCCCCCCCCCCCCCACTCATTTGCAGTAAAACGAATGTTACTGACACATCTAGTCGATAAAAACAAAGTTCACCCACACACACTTTCTTCTCTCCCCAATATTACGCAGCAACCACCATCTTTTTATCCCCAAAAACCCTAATTTACATATCAAAATTAACCCAATTAATAAGGGGCTTTTACCCTTATTGGGTAATTCATCAATAATGAATTAATTCCCCCAAATTTTCGCAAGCTTCCACCAAAGTGGTCCTCACTTTCCACGCTGGCAATCCGTTGCCCAAATCAATTTCAGCCGTAGATTAAAGAAGAAAAGAGAGAGAAATAAATAAGTGGCCAAGATCGTATACCGTGAGCACCAAGGAGTTTGAAGAAGGTTTTTTAGGGTTTCTCCTATAAAAACCCACATGATGTAATTGAAGAGAGTCCACTTTTTTATTAAGCTTTTTCTTTATTTTTCAGTTTTTTAAATTAATTAGGAGTAGATTTAATTTAGATTTATTTTTCAGTAAAATTAGATTAGTTTTAATCTTTTTTTAATTTCAGCACTTGTAATCTTTAATTTTATATTAATGAAAAGTTAATTTTTATTCAATTTTTGTCTCTCTTTAAATTATTGCAAATCTCAATCTATTTTAATCTTTAAATTAGTTCTGTTGTTGCTCTCAATTTAATTTTTTTCTCGATTTATTTTTTTTAATGTTACTGTTATTCGAAATATAAAATAAAAAAATAAAAAAAAAAGAAATAAAAAGAAAGTGGAAACAATTTTCCCCTACTGGGAAAGTTTTGATGGGTATTGTTGGTGTTATTGGTTCGAGTCAAGCGAGGCTGTTTGGGTTCGATTCAAAGGTGGTGTTTGATTGGTGACTGTTTCGGTTCATTGAGGTGGCTCAGCGCCAACCTACGGCTCAACGGTTAACATCACTAGGTTCTGATTCTCTTCTTTAATTCTTATGTTTATGTTTTTTTTAGTTTAAGTTTTGAGGTTGTGTTTGGATCGGCTTATGTGAATTTAAATGCTGTTAATCTGCTCTTGATAGGTTTTATAGATATTTGGTTTTGGTATTTAGTTATATTTTGATTTGTTTGGTTTTCGTATGGTTTGGATCTGCTTATTCTCTATTTGGTATTTTATTAGTTTAGCTTTTTTATGATGCAGTTGCTTCACTATTCTAAATGTGCTTATTTGCTTTTGACGTATAGCTTATCCACTTATTTGTTTTTCTAGATTAACTGCTTATTTGGTTTAGTCTTTTATGCTTATCCTTTTCTTTTTAGATGCTTATTTAAGTTCTCTTAATTTTGCTGCGTGACTTATTTGGTTACAGTTTATGTAACTGTATTGCTGAGTTTAGACATACTCTCAATCTGTTTCTATTTTATTCAAGATTCCAATACCATAAAAAAATAAATATCTAAAAAATAATTTTAGTCTGGGGTGGGATTCGAACCCCAGACCCCTCGTCTAGCAGTCCAGCACCCCAACCAGTTACTCTAGGCCTTTTCTTGTGTTTATTATTGCGATTTCTAATTAATATAGGTTTATTTGTGAGTGGCAGTTTTATTAATTAAGCCTTTAGTTTAATTAAGTTTTAATTAAAAGTTTTTTTTATAAAGTTTTTTTTTTCTTAATTCAGTTTTTACAAAAAAATAAAAAGATAAAAAAATTTCTTTTATTTAAATTACTTTTGCAATTAGTTTTCTCATTAGTTTTCATTTTATTAGTTTTGTCTTTTATTTAAAAATAGTTTTTGTTAAAAGTTTTTAAAATTAGTTTATTTCAATTTATTTAGTCTTATTAAATTTAGATTTAGATTTATAATTTATTTTCTAAAATTAATTTTAATCAAGTTTTAAAATAGTTTTATATTTTTAATTAGTTTAAATTAGTTTACAAATTTATTTAATTTTTAAATTAGATAATTAAATAGTTTTCTTTTAAATTGATTTTAGATTAAAAATACAAGTTTCTATAACCAAAAACGATTAATCTCTACGTTAAAATTGGATTTCAATTCGAGTGAGTCGAGGAACGAAAAAATAGACATAAAAAGGATTTGCAAAAATCCCAGTTTCAAAATGAAAAAGACATAAAGTATTTCTTTAATAATAAAACTGTTATAACTTAAACTATTATAACTTTTAGTATGTCATTAATTGTATGTCATTAATTGTATGTCATTAAACTATTATAACTTTTAATAAAGTGTGGTATTAATAATAAAATTGTTATAATAAAGTATTTCATTAATTGTATGTCTATAGTTTCAAAATGTTACTAAAATTCGTCGGAAAGAAATTTCTTTAGGTTCGACATATGGAAAGTATTGTGAATTCCTTGTAGATCTCGAGGTAATTTAAGTTTTCATGCCATCGGACCTACCATCGATATCATCTCGAATGGTCCAAACTAACAGGGACTTATCTTCCCACGTTTTCCAAAATACATAACACCTTTTCCAATGGTGATAGCTTTGGCATAACTTTTCCACCTACCTCGATTTCCAAAGTTTTTCGCTTCACATCGTCATAACTTCTATGTCTACTATGAGCAGTTAACAAACGATTCTTAACTAGCACAATCGATTTATTTATCGAAATAAAATGAGCAAAGTCAATCAATCAACATTGACAGAAATCGAGTCATATTCAGACTGAGTTTTCAAGAGCTTAACAATGAATCCATTGTAATTTGCTCCTACTTCACGAATGATAACGAATAACACAATCGTAATCACTTAAAGGATAAGTTACCTATTTTATTCCAGAATACATTGTAGGCTCTTACTATCGGTGGATACCGTACATTAGTGCCATACAATTAATGTCTCAATAGACGAAGAGTAAAATCACCGCACCCAATTACAAGTCGTGGGTTGTGCAGTTTCCTCATTCTTCCTAGGTTTCCTACAAGCATATACAAATCAAACAGCTCTAAATCCTTCAAGAGATATATCACGATTGACAACAAAATCTTTACTTCTTTCGAGTAACGATAAGATCGGTGTGTTGCAGAGTTCTCTTTTCATGGTTTGAAAAGCTTTCTCTTCATCATTGCCACACACGTACAGTTCATTCTTTTTAGTTAGCTTAGTTAATGGTTTTGATATCAAAGAGAATCCTTTAATAAACCTTCAGTAATAACCAGCCAAACCTAGAATTTGTCGTACTTCAGTTGGAATATTTGGAACATTCAAATCATCGATGGCTTCAATTTTCGCAGAATCAACATGTATGCCACATTTGTCAATCACATGACAGAGAAGTTGCACAGAACAAAGACAAAAATCACACTTTAAAATTTTGGGTACATCTTTTCGTTCTTTAACGAGTTCAAGATAATCCCTAAGTGTTCTGCATGTTCTTTCTTGCTCGTAGAGCAGATGAGAATATCATCAAAGAAAACGATTATGAATTTATCAAGACACGGCTTACACATACAATTCATTAAGTCAATGAATTTAACAGGTGTACTGGTCAAACTAGAAGGCATAACCCTAAACTCATAATGATCATCACAAGTTCTAAACACCGTAATAGTAATATCTTCCTCGCTTATGCGAAGTTGATGATAAGCAAAACAAAGATCAATCTTGGAGAAAACATCAGAATCTGAAGTTGATCAAATAGATCATCAATTCTTAGAAGCGGGTAACGATTCTTGATCGTTAGCCAATGCAGCTTTCGGTAATCGATACACATACGAAATGAATCATCTTTCTTCTTAGCGAACAGAATAGGAGTTCTACAAACTGACAAGCTCGATCGACTAAAACCTCTATCAGATAGTTCTTAATACTGCAAAAATAATTCCTTCAACTCAGAGGGTGCTAATGAATATGGCTCATGTGCCACAGTTGCAGCACCAGAGATTAGATCATTTAGGAATTCTATTTGCCTTGGAGGCGGAAGCCTTGGCAAATCTTCCAAAAACACTTCGGGATAGTCACAAATGACTAGAGTAATTCTACTTACTTCTCTTACGATTCCTTCTACGATACCTAAGCCATGAATTCCACATTCTTTTTCGATATACGTACGAGCTCTAATGCACGAAAAGAATTTTCAATTTGGAATTATTTTCCCCCTTCAGTGACCTTGTCAGTCTTGCCTTGAATTATGTGTCCCATGAGCTAATCAGCCATGTAGACAACTTCACAAATAGTAACTGGCTTAGAAGAAGTCACATCACCGCATATATTCCTGGTCAGCCGTAAATATACTGCTTGACCTTGACGGTTCGGGTTCCAAAATTCTTGGACATAAAGGAGTCAACTTATGGAAACACTTGATATATCTACCAATGTTAGTTCCTTTCAGTTTCAGATTGTACAACACTTGCTCCATACTTTAGAAATGCTTCGAGGACAAGCTCCTCAGTTAACCGTTTCCTCACCTTAGTCCATGGTGTCCCATAAGTAACGATACCTATGGAAGCAAGTCTGCCATTCCACCAAACTAATGTACGACCTTGGAGAGTAGCGATTTCAGACTACACCTTATCATCTTGATTAGGGTCACTGATTCGAAAGACTAACGCCAGCTTTTCAACAACTGACACAATCCTCCATCATCTTTAGTCCCCTTAAGAGTCTACGGTTTGCAATTAACGAATGAAGTGTAGTTATAGCCTCTAATTTCGGGCACATTTGTTCCATCCGTACCACGAACATTATCGGCTCCAGCTTCAGCTCCATCGGTTCCGGTCCCACCAGTTGTAGCTTCAGCTCCAGATCCAGATCCATCATTCATGTTGGCCATGAATTCAACTAAAGATACAACACTTATTCACTAATAACTTGGCGCATTCGTGCCTCAGTCATAACTTTCATTGACTGCATGAGTCTTGTACAACACAAATCAAATCATAATGAGTATTCATTCAATGATTGCGTTATACCACAGGAATTTAAATAAGAAAGGCAAAGAAAGATAATAATAGAACGATGTAGAATTAGGAATAAAAAGATAGTCATTCCATTAATCACAAACTAGTACAAGTCGTATTGTCAACATTATGGATAATCATCGTCTAATGCCATACAACTTAAAAGACTAGTCCTACTAACTGTTGTCACAGTTTAGTTAGGGATTAATGAGAAGATACTACAATCGATAAACTAATCCACAAGATTTACTAGGTAATTCACATGGCTAAGAAAGCTCCTCGGTCCCACAAGAAGAAGATTTCTTCAATGTCTTTCAGAGACGCTTGATATCCTCCTCAATTGTTGGTTTTGGAACAATCTCAATATAACCATTTCACGATCAAAGAATTAGGGGAACAAAATCAAAGAATGAATCGAGCAAACGAATTATGAGTCAATAAGAGTTTAATCACGCAGATGCTATATGCGTAAGCCCACATATTTATGAATCATTATTTCCATGGATTGATCAAGTCCTTCCAAATAAGATTCAGAAATTTGTAGTTCAACAATTTATAATTTCCTTGTTCAAATAAATGGCCAATTTATTTCAACGATTATAAATCACTTTATTCAAGCATCGCCAGCTCAACGCGAAAGATCAAGATCGAAACAAATGAGAAACTGATTTAACAGAAAATGATCAGTGATATGATATGGAATCCTGGTTGGCATGTGAATACCATACAAATCAATCTCAATTCCTAACAATCAATAGTACCATCTCGGACAAACTTGTTTTTATCAAAACAGTATAATGTCGAAGATTAATGAAAATGCAGATTAAATTTGCTAAACGAAATGAACGAATCGATAATCAAGAATAAGAATCAAGGAAATCAAAATCCTTGTAACCAAAAGAATGTCAGCAAGAATATTAACCGTTTCGTTGGGATCATATATATCCACAACTTAGTTAATCTCGAGAATAACAGGATTCATTTCAGGAATAGCTTCAGCGCTAGCATTAAAATGACTAGGGTGGCTTCGTGACAATCGAAGTCGTATAAATATCTCGTATAAATATAAAATTATCATTTATAATTAAATAAATGAAAACATACCTTGTAATTCACAAGTTCAAATAATCGATAAAGATTACAACATATATATAATCCCATATATATATATATATATATATATATATATATATATATATATATATACTAGTTGCAAAACCCGCCCGATGGGCGGGTATAATTTGTGATGGTTGTTTACTGTGTTTTGTTAGTTAAATATTTATTTGTATATAATCTAAGCTAACACATGCTTTCAAAGCGCAAGAAATATGTTTTTAATGTTATCATTCCAAAAGTATGCAAGTGAATTTCTATCGATCATTAGTGTATATCTATCATGATTAAGCGAGTTTGTTCATATACAACAAATTATATAATTATAAAGATACTAAATTAATTAAAAAAATAAAAAATAAATGAATGATCATCTCGATAAAAGAAACCAACCGTAAATTATTTGTAGGAACAAAATATATATGTTGCCATCTGAAATGCGAAATTCATGATTTTGTGTTATGTTCTTGACTCTTGAAAGACAACTTAAAAATCTTTTTTTATAACAACCGAAGTTAAAACATAGATAATTTGTATTTTAGGATATATAATCAGTTTGTAAAAATATATATTCCATAATTTAGCATAAAATCAAAATGAACCCCTTGAGTAGATTACTTGATGGATTGAAATATTTAAAGAATAATAAAAATAAAATGCTTGATACATTGATGTTAAAAAGAACAAAAAAGGTCATTTTTATAATGAACATAACAAACGTCGTCAACTTACATTAAAATAGGGGTTTGAAAAAAATTTAAATGATAAGTAAATTAAATTTCTTGATATATGGATGTTAAAATGAAAAAAATAAAATGATATCCATTATAAACGTAACAAAGGCAGAAAATTATAATCACCGTTGCCCAATTTTTCATGAAGATATCGTGGTTTGAAAAAAGAGTACATTTATAGTATTTATTTCGGTTAAAGAATGGGTGGTGAGCTCGCATACGTGATTTTATAACTTTGATGAACGACTTTCATGCCTTTTCATTCCGTAAACCAACACATTTTGGTAACCGTGTATTCCTCATTGCAAATTCCTAACATTCAACCAACTTATTATCTCATAGCAATGTTTTGAAACTCGGATCAACCTGGCCGGTTCAACCGACTGAACCTGTTTCGGTTAAAAAACGGGTCAAATTGACCCGGGTCTTATATATTAGAACCCGGTGTGACCCATCGGGTTTGAAGTGACCCACCGGGTTTGAAGCGACCCGCATCGACCCGGTTCGTAAGACCCGATCGGATTTTGTTTTTTTGTTTTTTTATAATTTGTGTTTTTTTCGCGATTTTTTTTAATTTATTTGCAACGCAACTTTATTTTTACATGTTATATTTGGTAGTAAATAGGTTTTAGGCCAAATGTATGAAATATTTATGATTTTTATATAAATATTTTTCGAATATTAAAATTTTATATATAGTTTTTTTATAGAAAAATAGGTCGACCCGGCGATCCGACAGGTTGAACCAATGACCCGATGATTCAGTGACTCGATTGAGTCGATTTAAAACCCGAGTTTCAAAACATTGTCCCATGTCCCATATCATAAAATCAATGAAATAAAACATCTGAGGACCAAGGAAGATAAAAGATTGTGCGATTTTAGAAATAATATCCTATAATAATTGTAATCTTTTCTGCTAAAAACTATGGATCAAAATCAAAATAATATTAAAAGAAATTGATAGTTGTAATCATGTACACCCACCATAGATAATATACAAGATGCTTTAAATCAGAAGCAACCGAATTTAAGTTTTATATGGCTTTGATCTTGACTTGATAAAACATTTGTAAGTTTAAGCTTATTTTTCTAGTTTATGGAGCTTTAATAATTTAGGCTTGAGTTTGACTTAATAAGATATGAGTTTGATTTGCTAAAATTTGGTCAAAATTTAAGCTTGGTTTAAAAAACTTGAATGTGTATAAAATTATTTTTTTATAATAAAACTAATCAATAAAAACATATGCACAAAGTAAAACAAACAAAACCATAACTCAAGCCATATTCTATTAATTTAACGTTAATAAAACCATAAATAACATAATCGTACAATCTTTGTTTCAAAATGCGTTTTGCGATCGAATACGATTAAGGTCTCAAAGGACACTGAGTGATGTGATTGCAAACGCAGTTACGACACCTTCGTATTAAAAAAAAGTCAAAAAAATACTTATACATATTATATATCAAGTAAATGTAATAAATTTATGAAAATAAAAAACTATTTAAAATATGATGAGCTAAATTATAAATTTAATTAAATTTAAAAATTATTTGATAATATATTATTTATTTATGAAATAAGCCATTATAATTAATTTAATACTCACATTAACCATAAGTTACTTATATGAATTTATTATAAAAACACATTTTCAATAAAGCTTTAAAAAGACTTAAGCCAAGCTATTGAAAGCTTAAATTTGAGCTTGAGTTTGATATATGTTTCAAACTATTTTTTGAGCTTGAGATTGATAACTACATAGCTTGATCGAGTCAAACTCGAGATCCAACTCAATTTAAAGTTTGGCTTAATTGCATCCATACTCAAAATAATGGTCGTAAATAAAATTACTTTTTCACTTGTTAGAGAAAACCAGCAAGATTTTGGGTGTACCCAACTTATTTCCTCCCACTAACAAAAATAAATTAACTTGTGAAAACTATAAATGCATTTACTTAATAAGATAAAAGCATTGGTTATGCATGTATTTAACTACTACGTATGATCATACCTATGACAATAATTGTTTCTTCCATGATTTGCTTTGGATTAGCAAAGCCAGGCCTGCATCAGCTATTAACTCACCAACCGTGTCTGATCCGTTTATGAACTTTAAATAATGAAAAAGGATCATATTACTTGCAATGCCATAAGATTAACTTGAATAAAAAGAATTCAAATCAAGAACTGGTATACTTATTATAGCTAAAAACATATAGCATTTACAAACAAAATTATTGATACCAACTATGCTAGAAGGAAAAGGTCATAAATAATGGTCTTCTGTTGATTTTTCAAATGCCAAAAGAAGTATACATGCAAAATATTACTTGGTGCAGATCATTAAGTTTCCATCTGGTTAGCAGAAACAACTTGATCACTTTGGTGATAAAATGTTTTAATCTTGCTAGGTCCCTGTTATTTATTAGTTTAGAAGAAAGATTGGTGTAAATAAACGTTGCTACCAACCTTGAAGTGGCATTAGATGCAGTTGACTCGGTAGGTCGTTCAATGATCACAATATGTAAAGAAAAAAAAGCTTAAAATGGAAGGCAATAACCCAAAAAATAAATGTCACTGAATGATGAGCTTACACAGTGAACAAAAACATGTATAATATCCATATTGTGATCCCTTAAAGAAAAGACCAGTTGAGATACACAAACAGTTAGATCTTACCACCCAAATCTAAATGATGTCAAGACGCGTCCATAACATCGACCAATCGCCCATTTTGCTACCATCCGTTTTGCACCTCATCACAGCCAATATGAAAATCGAATTATACATAGGTTCCCTGTTTATAATCGTCTGTGACGAATTTTGGTTCCTCATGTCGTTGAAACCACATATTGTACTTTTTATTGTACCTTGATTGCTTCTACGATTCTTTGGTCGTTAAATTCCGTGGATAAGTATTCTGCATACAATGGCATATTTCAGAGCAAGAGTTTAATAAAGATCGGATAAACAACACAGTACTTTCAATAAGAGTGACCAAAAAGTTCGGATATAGTAGAAGGAATGTTAATTACCTGTTGATAGTAAAAATCAAAGAATAAAGTATTAGTTCCAATGTTATCAGATCCAATACGTTCCCAAATAGTTGGGTTATTGTGGATTGGAGACTGAACTTGACGATAGCTTTGAGGGGGTCACGACAGGGTGTCTCTGAAACGCATTACAAAAAATCAATATTAGAGGTCACAAGAAAAAGCTAAATGATCTAAATTATAATCAAATACAGAGTTCCATTCTAATGCGTGTGCAGATGCAAAAAAGACAACATAATATGTTATATACATATGAATAAACACAGTTTATATTGCAAACAGAATATGCTTATAAATACACCCAGTCTATATTTTAAGCACGCTTAAAGTTACTATTCTTTTAGGAACATCTTTTTTTAGTAGAAATAGGACTGACGCAAATAGAATAGGGTGCACACTGGACAATGAGTCCTCACCATCAGAGATTGAGAGACATGCCGAAAATTGGAGCTTTTTGCAGAGCTCACCTTGGGCTTCAAGAGGTCAGGAAGAGTTTTTTTCAATTACCAACTGCAACGACCTTTTTCCTGAGAAACTTTGGCACTTAGACACTATAAGAAGAATGAAGATCATCAGTTTTATACAAAACATAATCCGAGTCACATATCATAAAGTCTAAATTTGGTATGATGGCTTGCAAGGTATTCTGCCAATAAAGTATATACATGATACAAAATTACAATGGAAAAAGGTAGAAGCAACATTAGAGCATTTAACTACTTGCACACTAAATTACAGTTGAGCACAATCGCGAGTGTTGTGACACACATGGGTGGCGAGATCAGGTCTAGTATAAAGCAGAAAGCTTATGTGTTTCCAAGTGGATCGATATAAAGAGATGTAACCTTCCAGTGATCTATAATATTTTGACATACTTGCACCACGATAAACATATGAGACCAGAAGTCAAGAGGGCAATATCATACCTGCAACAAAGATCCATTGTTAGGTGGACTGAATATTAGAGTTTTGAGAAAAGGAAGAGTAAGTTTTTTTTAGGGCTGCAAAATAATATTCTATGCTAATTAGTCCGTTTCTTAATTAGTCTCTTCCACTTCTGTAAGAACAATGTTTCATCGTCAATTTCTTAGGTGGTTAAATAAATAGAGTTGGCCCTGGACGGTTTGTTGGTGCTAGTACAGTCTCAGAAATCCAAACCCATATGTATATATAACTCCTACTGGTATTATATTTCAAAAGATACGATAAGAACAAAACCTCATTAGTTCTCAGTCGCCTCTATGTCTATGTCGTATGAAACTGTGTTTTGCAAAATTCCATTATTCAAAAATTCACATACAAAAATGACAGAAAATAATTTGATGATCCTTACCAAAGGAGTAGGGTTTTATAATGGGTTATCTAACTTGAGGGGTGTTTAAGATTGATAATTCAAGTTCGTATCTTCTTATCTACAAAGAATAAGAATGTATCATTGTGTGCCTGATAATTCCAAAACCCAAAAAATACACTTTATAAACACAAAAGTACTTCTAATATTCTTTTATGAAATAGTAAAAATTCCTTACAGTAGGTTGTTTAAAACTTATTATCTATATTAATTCGATAAGAGATGATAATGTTGCTTACATAAGTTATTTAGAGTATAGTAATCTGTTATTACTACATGAAAGCACTATAGTTAAAATCAATTCAAAATCCAATTCTAAACACTCAGCTAGAATCTGAAGTTTGTAGGAGATACAACCTGCATCTGAAGGGGCCTCCGATCGATAATAGATCTACTTTATAGCAGGATGGAGACTTCCAAAACCCATCAATAAAGCCAATGGTGGCTGTCATTTATGATGTGTTAAAACATACACTTACTCAAATAAATTTAATTAAACATTAAAAAAGTTGAACAAAACGTTTAAAGCTCACATGGTTTTAAGCTCTTGTGGTGTTATTGTCATGTCTTCATCTTGGAATTAACCGAACAACAAAAACACAAAAAATATTCTGGCCTTTACAGAAATAAAAGTTTGACTTTTAACTGACATTGACTTTTTAGATCAACTTTATTGACATTCGTGATCTGGTGAAACACTTTCATTAACTTATACTTCACTAAAAAGGAAATTTATAGGTAAAAGGGAATAAGACTTGCCATATAAAGAACAAATGTACAGCAATTATATCAACCTTTCATACTGTTATCATAAATCTAGCTTGCTGCAGACTACATTTTGGTGATCGTAATATGAATTACCAATGAAACAGTACCTGACAGGCGAACCGAGGATAGGTGGATGATGATACAGTGGTGATAGTGAGAGATCAGTTGGATGATGATGTTGGGGATTAGTGAATCTATTATGGAAAATAAGGTAGCCCCTTTTGCCGGTGTTTCTCCATGGTCGGCCCAAACCCAAACACTCCTATCTCCTATAAGAAAAGAGCGGTACACATAGTTAGATGTAAGCTGATTTTTTTTATTTTTCCTGTTGAGATATTATACAAGGAAAAAGAACGGTATTTTATGTTGACGGGTTATTGCTTATCTAGGAACACGAACGTGAAAAATACATGTGAAAAATACATGTAAAATCTGGCGAAAAGAAGAACAGCTGAAGAGAATATTCAAGCTCAACGGAGACAGACAGAGAAAGAAAGAGCCGAATTGGAACGTGAAAGTATTAGGAATTGCTGAGGCTGAAGGTCGTGCCCATGAAGCAAAACTAACTGAGGAGCATAAGAGGAGGAATGCATTTTGGTGTGTATCTTCTATGTTCCATAATAGCATTCACCAAACCTAAAAAAACAGCCACACATGTTACAGATCAATGCACCCCCATTCTCGGCTAACCCATACGAACACCAAAGTGACCCATATACAGTAAACAACTAAAATGAACCTTATTTAGACTTTCACATACACATTAATGACAAAATAAATGCATTCCATTGCAGACGACATTTTACACATACCCGATGACGGTAGGTAGACTGAATTACATTATCTAGGATCACAAAACTTAGGTAGACTAATGACCGTAATTAGAACGGTTAATTTCACAAACACTTGCTTTGCCTCCTTTAATTGAAATTAATATTCATGTCATATAAATTGCGTTAAATAAAAACATATGATAAGAGTTAAGGTTTAAGTGTTCCTTCACCATTCTTTATTAATCTGGTAAGACCTAAGACTCAAACAAAGTAAAATTCAAGATTCATATGATGTTATGGCTTATTTAAAGGTATAAGTTCAATTGGTAATTATATAAAACACCTTAGGCACATACACAATAAAATAGAAAGGCACATACATTTTGAGTTGGTTAAATTGGTGGGTTCATAAAATTTTCAACCTAATATGTGAAAATAAAACAATCATAAAATAATTCAAGATAGAAAATTAACTACAATAGAGGTGTAATAGATACCTCTTGATTTGCAAGAAGAATGGTTAACCTATAAACCCTGTTTAATAAATAAAACAAAAAGATGAATGATTAATAATCTTCTTACCGGTTCTGAACAGACAATTATGGGTTTGATATAAGTATTTTGAAAAAAATATACCAAAAAACTCACAAAATAGGGTGCAACTCGTTGTATTCATGACTCCAAATTGTGTTCTTCTATCGATGATGCTCAACATTGATTTGTGTAACTGATATTATGTTTGGGGGAAATAGATCAGAAGAGGTAAAACTGGTGCAGGTATATCCGAAAATTATGAGGCTGTATAAACTAATACAACACAAATGAGTTTTGAGATTAATTGCCCGCCAGATTCTTTTATTAAAACTATGAGGCTATATAAATTATGTTAAACATTACCTGATTTGATAAAGTTTTGATATTCGTAAATATTGAAATTGTCCTAATCAGAAAACAATTAACATCCCTTGATCTGGTGAATCATAAACATCAAAAAGTTTGTATTAGTCAAACAAAAAATATAATGATGCAAAGTTTTTATGATATTAAACATAATCATAAACTAAAACTAACCTAAGTATTGATAAGAAAAAATAAAAAAACAGATTCATGGGTTTGAAGGGAAGGAGGCGTACCCTTTTCTTCTTTACATGTGTTTTGCCGTTTTTTTTTCTCCGGAGAAAAAAGATTATGGTTGTTAATATTTAGGGTTTTTTTTTTATAAAATATTTGTTTCCTTAATAAATAATGATGAGGTGGATTAAAACATGCTTATGTGGCATATCCCTCCTCTTATATATAATGTAAAGATATATATATATATATATATACTATCATTCCCGTCTATGGCAACTCGGAGGTTTCGCTTGCAACAGTTATAGTTAAAAGATTTCAAAAATTCATTTTTGGAAAATCTTTTCGTTCTCTATAACTTGAGCTCTGATACCAATCTGTAACACCCCTAAATTTTGGTCATAACAGCGGAAGGGTCATTGGGTGTTACTATCATGGTTCAATCTCATAATCATATAAAACGGCTCAAAACGAGTCGTTTTAATAAACATCCATTCATTTTCATTCAATAAAAGTACAATTTCATACACGGTCCCAATTAACTTCAAGTTTACAAAACTTAGTAAATGTTAAAAATTATTTGAATGGATATGATATATAAAAGCGGGCCAAACTTTTCAAATAAGCAAGCTTCACGAAACCGCCTTCCTCGAGTGCCTTCCCAATGGACCTGAGATAAAACATGTTAAAAAGTCAACAAAATTTGCCGAGTGAATCTATAGAGTTTAATTTAAATAAAGAGAACACAAGTATTCAAAAATAACCTTCCATGGTTAATAATTTATCAAAGACAATTATGTTGTACGGACATAATTATCGTGTCATTACATAAGTCTCGTGACATTGAACGTTAACATATATTATTTCAGCCCAACACACCTAGCCAAGTGCGTATATTTCTCTTATACAATGCATCCGATGTTTCATTACTAGTGCATCACAACACCACGCGAGAGCTAGTCGCGACCGCACTGGGCGTCACCCCGATAGATCTATCCATAGCATTAGCGTTATCTCGATTAACAATTCACGATTCATAGGTCTTTTAAGGCTAAACAAACTTATGTAATAACTTCCATCTAAACATACAATTAAGTTCCTTGTGTTCAATTTAAAAACAATCATGAGTTTACGACAACTTATAGTTGCGCGTTTCAACTTCAATAATGACTTTTCAAGTAAGTAGGGTTCCCACAACTTCTCGTTGCACCCATACTTTTCCAATAAGTAGGGTTTCCACAACTTCTCGTTGTACCCTTTTATTTTAATAAAACAGCATGATATCCCCATCGCGGGTTTTATAAAACAAGAAAACATGTTATGAGCGACGCTATAGACTCACCTTAGCCAATAGTGGTAATGAGATGATCGCCGACGATTAGTGATGCCCGTTTAAACACGAAAATCGCAACCTACCAAATAAGGCGCGTTCGTTAAAAATCAACTTAAGTATAAATCATACTTAAATAATATAAAAATCAAAATTACAAAACCAAGACAATCCCGAAAAATTTAATAATACAAGTGTTATTACTATACCCTTTTATTCAACATTATTCTTTTTAACAATTGCACTCTCGATATTGACCCGTCTTAAGACGCCAAGTCAACGCAAGTCAAGTTATCATTTTACTTCCCTCGGACCCGTAGCTAAGTCATTTACATAATGACTTAACACTTGAATAAATCACCATGTCCTATGGCGAATACTCAACTCACGCCACATAATTATTGAACTACGTGTCCAAAATACCAATCAGCATGTACACTCCAAATGTACACACCAATCTACCCTATCTAGACTTGTCCGATTTCGACGAAACTTGGTCACAAACTCACACATAATATGAAGAAGACTCAGTTCAAGTTTCATTCAAAAATATTACTTCTAAGACCTTCTGCCCGACACACCTTCGTGTTATAAAAACCGGACAGTTTTACGCCTTTTTCTTGTAAAACCATTTTGACATATCTAAACAATTCCGTTTACAAAACCGACACTCGAGTTTGAAAATAGACTCATGACCTGAGGTTTAGCAACTTACATCAGTCCTTGAACATTTTTAAAACTCATTCTATAGTCCCCGAGATTCGATCCAAATATCGACAACAATTTTCGGATTGTGCCGATACTCGTCTCCCGGTACATGAATACTAAAACTAGCATAACTTTTCGCTCGTAATGAGTTAGAAGCTCATTCAAACGGCAAAACGAGCGTCTTGAAGATTACTACAACAATATCACATAATCTAATCCTATCTTAGAACTTAAACCCACGAAATAAGCTGTTATAAGCTGCTGTCCCAAAATACATTTTTAGAAATCATGTCAAATGAATTTTCCAACACAATATACTTAATTCCACACTCCTAATATCATCATACTAACAATCTAACACCTAGATCAAACCTCTAATACACTTGCATGATCATCTCTCATAAGTCACCATAAAAAATTCAAACATGTAATAGTAAAAATAAATAAATATAACCATAAACATGATCATACAACAATAAAATAAGATCAAACAATATTGTTCTTCAACAAAAATTAAAAAGATTAAAAAGTGGATGCATGTTAAAGAAAATTATACCAAAATGTTGCTCTTTCAAAATCTAGAATGGGACTTTTGTTAGATTTAAATGATTCAAGATGAATCAAAAATCATAGGGGTGTTTGTGTGTTGAAGATGGGACGGCAAAACAAAGGGGAGAGAGAGTGTGTGTAATTTTTTTTTTAAAAATGAATTAGTGGAATGTTTGGTAGGAATTTTTCCTTTTATACTTAGTAGTGGAGGGACCAATTTTGCCAATTAGGTATAGTTTTGGTCCAAAATGAAATTAAATAGTTGTAAGGGTAGAAAATATAAATATTAAATTTTGAAATATTTACGGGACTCGGGTTTCGTAAAAATACTTTTTAAAAGTTAAAACGCTTCTTAAAAATAATAATATCACTTCGACACGACTTAAAACGTAATTAAATCGAAAACGTCGAAAATATAAAATATCGAGACAATCGATAATAAAACATAAATTTTTGGGTATCCGTCGGTATCGCGATCATTAGTAATTCTCGTCATTCATTAAAACGTAAAACACGAGAAATAAAAATTTAAATGTAATAAATACAATAAAATCATTCATATGATAATTTGAGAATATAATATCGATACTTAATATTTTTCTTGTCGGTTTTCATCGAAACGACATTTTTACGTTAAGTTTCAAGTCATAACCTTCTCGGTTAGCCGATAATTTAAAATTCTCATTAAAATAAATATATAATACTTACTAGTCGAGATTAAATAACGACCTGAAATTGACGGATTGTCACAAAACCCAATCTTTATTTCATTATATAATTATGTCATAACATCCTTTATCCAAATACTAATCACAGATTTATTGCATGAGTTCGCTAGCTAGTTGCAGCCCAATCGCCTTGGCATGCTTAACTACCTTTGGTCTAGGCAAAGCCTTAGTCAAAGGATCTGCTACGTTATCATCTGTGTAAAATTTTATCAATTTGATTTCCCGAGCTTCAACTTGTTCTTGGACGTAGTAATGTCTACGCATAAAGTGTCTGGCGCCTTTCATGACTCCAGGGTCATTGGCAAATATTATTACGGCATAATTGTCACAATACATATCAATAGGTTCTTTAATTGAAGGCATCACTCCAAGATCTTCAATAAACTTCCTAATCTAAACAGCTTCCATTGCAGCTTCTGAAGCAGCCATGTACTTAGATTGAGTAGCATGCATTGCAATCGTTGTTTGTTTCTTGTTCTTCCAGTCAACTGCTCCTCCATTGATAACAAAAACTTAACCCATCTGAGACTTCGTATCGTCTTTATCACATTGCCAGGACGCATCACAGAAACTTGTAACATTCAGTTATGTGTCTGGTTTTCCATCATATAACCAAAACATATCTTTCGTACTCCTCAAATACTTTAGAATATGTTTAACAGCAGTCCAGTGGAGCTTCCCTGGATTCTGTTGGTATCTACTGACCAAGTTCTGAGCCAACGCCACATTAGGCCTCGTGCATCTAACAACATACATTATAGATCCTACAACCGAAGCATAAGGCACCTTCTACATGTATGCCTCCTCTGCACGAGTTGATGCATCCATCTCATGACTCAGATTATGCTTAACTTCTATAGGTTAAAAACCTTTCTTGGAATTATGCACATTATACTTCTTCAAAATCTTATCTATATAAGCATCTTGACATAGACCAATTAATCGTCTTTTCCAATCCCGATAGATCTTAATTCCCAGAATGTATGCAACTTCTCCTAAATCCTTCATAGAAAAACATTTACCAAGATAATCCTTAACAGGTTTAAGTCTTGGAATGTTACTTCCCATGATTAATATGTCATCAACATATATGACTAGAAACACTACATCACTCCCACTAGTTTTGCGATATACACATGGCTCATCATGATTCTGAACAAATCCAAACTTTTTGATTTCCTCGTCAAACCGTTTATTCCATTGATGTGATGCTTGCTTCAAACCATAAATGGACCTTTGAAGTTTGCACACATGTCCTGGATTTTCAGGATCAACATACCCTTCTGGTTGCTGCATATAGATGTCTTCATCTAAGCGACCGTTCAAGAAGGCAATTTTAACATCTATTTGCCATATCTCATAGTCATAGTATGCTGCTATAGCTATGATAATCCTAATAGCTCTTAAGTCTGCTACATGAGAAAATGTCTCCTCGTAGTCTACGCCAAAAGTTTGTGTAAAACATTTAGCTACTAAACGAGCTTTATAGGATTGTACTTTTCCGTCCATGTCGGTTTTATTCTTGTATATCCACTTGTGTCTCACTACTTTAGCATTCGGTGGTGGCTTTACAAGAATCCAAACATCATTTACTTTCATGGATTTCATTTCCTCATCCATAGCAACCATCCACTTATCCTTCTCAGGATCAAGTATGGCAGATTTATAATTAGCGGGTTCACCAAGATCCCCTAACTCATGATCATCCTCCATGTTAAGACACATATTGCTATTTGCGTTATTAATCCTTGCGGATCTGCGAAGAGGAACTAATTCCGGTGGAACCGCCAGACTTTCTAGTTCTATAGGAATTACATCGCTAGTGTTTTCAGAAGGTAATGTATCTATATGACTCTCCTCAAGATCATAACTTCTCCCACTGAATTCTTGGTTTACAAGATCAGATTCAAGGAAGTCTCCATACCCAGCAACAATAACTTTGTTCTCAGGTGGATAATAAAAGTAGTAACCCATAGTTTCCTTAGGGTATCCTACAAGATACATTTTATAGATCGTTGTTGGAGTTTGTCACCCGAGTCACGTTTAACATACGCCTCGCAACCCCAGACCTTTAAATAAGACAAATATGTCTTCTTACCATGCCATAGTTCATATGGTGTCTTATCGACCTTCTTTGTGGGAGTCATATTTAATATGCGAACAACAGATTTTAGAGCATAATCCCAAAATGATAAAGGTAAAGTTGTAAGATTAAACATAGATCGTACCATATCTAATAATGTACGATTTCTCCTTTCAGATACACCATTTTGTTGTGGAGTGTAGGGAGAAGTAAGATGTTGAATAATTCCATTCTCACCTAGATAATCTATAAACTCTTGACTTAAATATTCACCACCTCTATCAGAACGAAGAGCTTTAATCTTCTTCCCTAATTGCAGTTCTACTTCTGCTTTAAACACTTTGAATGTTTCAAATACCTCATGCTTATGCTTAAGTAAATAAACATAACCATAACGGCTATAATCATCCGTAAATGTTAAGAAGTAGCTAGCACCTTTCCTTGACGTATGTCTAAGTGGTCCACACACATCAATATGTATAAGTCCAAGTAGATCAGTAGCCCTTTCAATATTGCTATTAAAAGGTTTCTTGTTCATTTTTCCAGAGATACAAGACTCACATTTATCAAATGATTCATCATTGTTATTTTCCAAAAGATCTTCACGTTGAAGCTTTTGTACACGAGTCATTCCAATATGGGCAAGTCTACAATGCCAAAGATAAGAAGAGTTCTTGTCAAACTTTCTCTTCTTACTCATGCTTAATACAGATTTATCGTTCTTGGATTCATTATCATGCATGTCTAATTCAAATACACCATTAACAGAAATTGCATTAAAATAGAAAATACCATTTTTCCAAACAGAAATTCCATTATTATCAATCGTGTGAATGGATCCATTATTTAACAAACAAGAAAAGGAAATAACACCTCTAACAATTGTAGGTGCATAATGACAATCATTTAATCTCAGTACTAAACCCGAATGTAAAACTAGATCAAATGTTCCTATAGCTTCAAATGTTGCTTGTGCGCCATTGCCCACTTGCAGATATTGTTCCCCATAGGAAAGCTTCCTTTCCAGATTAAATCCCTGCAGCGTATTACAAATGTTAATACCGCAACCCGTATCATATGCCCAGAAATTTAATTTGTATGTTAAATTGAACAATTCATTCATAAATAAAGTACCTGAAGCTGCAGCGCTCTGCTCAGACTTCTTCTTTATTTCTCGCAGTTCTTCAAGGTAGAGAGGGCAATTTCGCCTTGCAATGGTGACAAGTCTCATCCTTTTGAGATTGACTCCTCTTAGCAAAGTTCTGCTTGGGTTTCGAATAAGTCGCAACTTGTTTGCCCTTATTACCCTTGCCTTTCTTCTTGTTTGTTTGCGGTTTTGGCTTACTCACTCTACCCTTTTGTATGGTTAGTACAGAAGGCGTAGCGGTATATGCCTTGTCTTTTAACCCCTTTTCATAGTCAATGAGCATTGCATGCAAATCATTAACTGTCTTCCCTGTGCAATGCATATTATAGTTTCTCGAAATCATTAAAGTCCTTGTTAAGGGACCAATTGATCAAGTTAATAGCCATATTATGATCATAGGTTTCTCCTGTGCAACGAGCTGTTCCACATAACCCCTCATCTCCAAATAATGGGCACTTACAGACTTTCCTGGAGCTTGCTTGCAGCTATGCAAAGCATCTACTAAGTCGTAGATCACCACAGCTTGTGGCTTTTCGAACATAGCCTTGGACTCATCAAGCATTCGCTTCGGAGAAAATAGCTCATACTTCTGTTGAAGTGCAGGAGCCATTTTTTCCAGCATTAAGCAAGACACCTCAGAGTGCTTCTTAACATTAGCAGCGTGTTCAAGCCTTTGCGCATCAGATGCTCCTTCAGCACGATCCTCCGGATAGGGAGTAGTCAAGATATCGATAGTACCCACTGCTCTCAAGACAATTCTTAGCGAGCGGTACCAATCATTGAAGTTTGGGCCAGTAAGTTCAGGTCGTTCAAAGAAAGATTTGAACACAGAACTTATTGCGTTATTGGTGGGTTGAGCCATTTCTACAGAAATAAGTTCAAATATTAGTATTTTCGATAACAAAATACTTTCAAGAAAATAAATTACCTTGGTATTAAAACCATATTATTTTCCTTGAATTCTAGAACTATATTGACATAGATCCATTACATCAGTTGATCTGCTAGTAATGAATGTACTCAACACAGCGACTTGTCGAACAATTTGATTGACAAACAATTTTCTATTTCTAGACATTTAAGGGATTTACATTGCCAAAAACGTTTTGCATTGTAAACATGTTTCATCCCTTCTGAATGCATTAAGTTTCCAGATCTCACTGAGTAACTTAATTAAGTCGTCTAATCTGAGTAACGTAAAACCATCATACGAATTCTCATTCTACAAACGTTTTTCTCTCCATCACAACATCATCCAAAAATCTCATTTGATGACGAAGTAATTTAAAGTGTTCGTCAATTAGGAGCATTCGACTTAAATTTTAAGGGTATAAATTTTGATGTCAAAATCTACGTATAGAGAAGCATGCATACAATCTCCATAACATAAGTTTAATAAAACATTTAGTAAACTTATTCATGAGATTAAATTTCTTCATAAATTATGTTGCGGTATTGGTTAAACCAATTAAAGAATTTACCCACAACTCATCACATCGTACTTTGCTAGAACTCGGCTACGCACAAAGCAATACCCTTATTCATTGTGGTTCGGATGTGAATTTGTGGTAAATCACCTTTAAGGTACAATTCAATTAATAATCATACGTACTTTCAATTTTGACTCACATGCGAGCCGGGAATTTGGTCATCGACTAATGGCATAACACCTCTTTCCTTAACCGGGTACATGACCAACAGTGCGTTAAACTCACTTTATAGTTTGTCTAAATTGAGTAGGCCTTTAGATTATTATTGCAATTCACCAATCAACGTAATCTTATGTAATTTAAAATCTCTTAACAAATCATTATTTTTAATATGATTTAGTCCATATTATTTTTAACCTGGCTCTGATACCACTAAAGGATTATTAGTATCATAACAATTATATATAAACCCTAAACGAGATCAAAGCACATAGCGGAAGCGATTTAACAAGATCATAATTAATAACACAATTATAATTAATCGAATTAGGGTTGCGTACCTTTACGCTAAAGCAATTCCACAAGACGAAGAACAAATCACCGATTCGGGTTTAAACCGTATATACCAAGATATAGTTTAAAGTAAGACTATATTACGTTCTTGTACACACGTAATACAACGAGCTAACCATGATTCTAGCACGTGAAAACCGAGCTACAACGCTCCTAGAGAGGGGCTAGGACTAGATTAAGTATACAATCGATCAAGCAAGAAAACCGACCGAAACCCTTTGTGGTTTTGGTGTTGCGATCGACCCAAAGGAGAGAAGATGGAGAAAGATTATTGTTGTGTTAATTATGAGGGATAAGGATGTGTATTTATAGGCCTCAACCCTTGTAGCCCAAGATAAATAAAAGGCAACAAGTGCCCCCCCCCCCCCTTGGAACCTATAATCGGCCGCCTATAACACCCTTAGGGTGTTCCGGAATCTTCCAAACTTCTTTCCTTATGTTTATGTATACTATATATTTATTTAACAATCGTTATAACTTAACTAATAATTATTTAACGACCGTTAAGGTAATATAGTTACTTGCTCGATTAAATTACTGAATACATAAATATATTTATTAAATAAATTAATAAATACAATATATATATATATATTTATTAATTATATTAACTCTTTACGTATTGTGTGCAATCACGTAATCTCGAGTTCGATCCTATCACACGACTATTAAATATAAGTCCATAAACTAACAATAATAACCTAAGACTTCCAGCTCTAGTCATTTTCACATCTAAAGACACATGTCAAGACATCCGTCAAGACACATGTCTCACGTGTATTTTCTGAAGACACTAGTCAAGACACATGTCAAACGCATATTTTCTCAAAACATGAGTCAAGACACACGACTCTCACATAACTTATGAACTAGGCATTAGTAATTCAGGGTACCCTCCAAGGGGTATACCCATCCTGTTGAGCCATGTGCTATGCAGGCCACTAAAATATTAGTACCATCGATGACGTATTGTTCATGTTTGGACACGAGGTGTTCATTCTGTGTGAGACGAGTGAAACACACTCAGTGAGATCTGCCACGTTTGCGTCATGTATTGACATGGCACATTCATTTTTCTATCACAATTACATATATTCCACGTCCATAAAAGACGCCGTTGTATCACCCATGTATATAAGGGCTTTCATTCCAGTTTTGCGACAAGATCCTTTCTGCTAACGCATTTTCCTTGGACATATGCGAGTAAAATATGATTCTAATTATGGATTGGTTAGCAGCACATCGCGCTACAATTGATCGCCATTCATATCAGATTATATTCAGCGATGTTCAGGCTCCTGAATACTTTCATCAGGGTTTTCCTACCGGGAAAAATCTGCACAAATAATTTATGTTTTATCAGCACGTGCTTATTATCCCATGGCTACGAATAATTTCTAGCTATGATTTATGGTGCGATTATGAAGATTCTTAAACCCATGACCATCCGATTGTTTCAGAATCCCCAGATGCATTTCCAGAAGAACTACCTGGTATACCACCCATTCGTTAAGTGAAGTTTGTCATTGAGCTCAAGGAGTTGGAGGAACAACCGCAAGAGTTGCTGGAACGAAGTTTTATTCGCCGAGTGTAGCACCTTGGGGGCGCCAGTTCTGTTTATCAAAGAAGAAGGACGGTAGCATGGAGTTTTGCATCAATTACCGTAAATTGAACATGATCACTGATACAAATGATTTTCAATGGGTTCAATTTAATTCTCGGTATCTTCTCGAATCGATCACGGTTCAAAGTGGAATAGTTGTTCTTGGTTACTAAAAAGGGGTTTGGTTTTCTATTCTACTGAAAAGGTAAATGCGTGAAGTAAATAAAGATAAACTAAAAGCAATTAATAAGAATAAAACTTGAATTAAAATAAAACAGTTAACTACCTAAACTCAGAAAAAGTCACTGATTCGGAATGTTAAGGCTTGATCCGGAATATACTAAACAGAAACCTTCATTCGGAACCTATGCTTCATTCGGAGCATTTACCTTCATTCGGAACATTTGGACAAAATCTTGATTCGGAACATTTAAATGAACTCATTCGAAATAAAAGGTTGATCCGGAATGTTGTGCTCACTCGGAATAATTTGCTCGTTCGGAATAAAAACTGATTCGGAATAATAAACTAAAATCCTTGATTCGGAATATTTCAACTCATCCGAAATATTGATTATTCCGGATGAACGGACTGATTCGGAATATTTGAAAACAAACCGATTTGGAATAATAAACCAAAATGCTTGATTCAGAATATTTTTGAAAAGAACTGATTCGGAACCTAACAACTCATCCGGAATATTAATTATTCCGGATGAACAAACTGATTCGGAACAATTAAGAAAAACGTTGGTTCGGAATGTTTTAACTAAGATCCTTCATCCGGAACATTGGTGTTCATTCGGAATCTGGGAAACTTAAGAACACGAAAAACATGGAGATAAAATGACACGATTTTTAGCCAAAATCCACGAAGTTTTTAACCAAAACTTAAACTAATTTAACCACGAATCATCTACTAATGGTAAACATCAAATCAAAACAATAAAAACACAAAACCCACTTACTTTTAAAGATCAAAATCAACCAAATAAGAACTTGAGACTTTAAATTAAAAAGATGGAGATGAACAAGATGAAATGAACGATTGTATTGATTGATTAAGGTAGAGTAAACAAAAGGAAAGATTAAAAACTTACAAGATTAAAGATTCAACAAAACTGAAAAATCACCAACACCTTAATGGTGTTGGCTTCCTACGAAAACAAAGAAAAAGAAAAGACTGGAAATTAAAAGCTAGTTGTTGTGTGGGAAGGGATCTTCTATTTATAGGCCAAGTGGTTGGTTGGTGAGTGGGCTTTCTTCTTTCTTTTCGTCTTCTCGTCTTTTCAGTAAAGTCGACGTTTTCGATTCTAATTCGGGATTTGTCGACGAATAAATTCAACTCGTCTTTTAATTTCTTCGATTAATAGACTTGAGTTCTTCGACATATGTAAATCTTCCATCTTTGGTCCTTTTCTTCGATAAATCTTCAAATAGGCCCATTGACTTCAAATCTTTTGCATCTCTTGTACAATAGACTTCGTCTTGAGTCTTTTTCTTCGATAAAACTCGTGCAATCCCATGTTTTCTTCAATATTTATCCGGTTGGCTCTGAAAACACAACAAACACACAAACCACGCATAATTCCAAACAAATGACATTAAATACGTGTTTTGGTCTTGTTTTAGCAAGAAATAAGTGGTAAAAGGATGGGTGTTTTCACACCTATCAAATCCCCTACACTTAACCATTGCCATGCCCTCATGCAATGCTTAGTGATAAAGCAAATTTACACTTTTCTTATAATCAATCAACCTTGGCCTTATTAACAAATACCACTACTAAAACAAAAATTAGAGTACTAAGAGAAATTAAAACTTTAAAGGAAACAAAAGGATAGAAAACCATTTTCACTTGAAAATAGCTACCTGGAAATAACTTGCAAAGAGATCTAAGACTTACATTAGGGCTTCGGTGCTGCGAAGATTTATCACCCTCAAGTTTCACATTCCCCAAACTAAGCTTAAAAACGAGATCATTTTT
This sequence comes from Glebionis coronaria, assembly GCA_025667525.1. Classification (NCBI taxonomy): domain Eukaryota; kingdom Viridiplantae; phylum Streptophyta; class Magnoliopsida; order Asterales; family Asteraceae; genus Glebionis; species Glebionis coronaria. Next base: position 617,166,835 of record CM046875.1, on the reverse strand, counting down.
ATTATAAGTTAGCAAAACAAACACTTACACACATGGCTTAATTATATGCTTAAACTCCCTTATTCCTAAGTGTATCTCTTATATTTTATTGTTGTCTTAGAATGATCATGAAGATGCACTCTTGGACTTATTTCGATAGTTTATTTATGCTGAAAGCAAAGTAGGACGATTTGATTAATAGTTAGCTAAAGGACAAAATCTCTTAAAACTGCTTCTCGGGATATCAAAAAGTTCATATCTTGGCATAACTCGCTTCACTATTTGAGACCTTTCTCGGGCCGATATTTGGCATGTACTTCATACTTCATATCTTTGAGAGACGTTCTTGAGATAATGGTCTTCTCTTCGTTAATAGAGTTTCTTCACTTGGAGACTTTTGAGGGATACTCCAACTTTGTTGACCACGACTTCATCATTATTTCTTCAATCGTTATTTGGGATTTTGAGATACAACGATCCGCCTCCTTTTCGGACTTGGATCTATTTATCCTCATACCTTGTTAGGGTCTTTTCGGATAGACTTCTCCATGATCTTTATGGGAGTTGATTGCTTTTCATCGTGAGTCTTGATCCTTCATATTTATTTTGGGAATAATGCTTTTCACATCACCTTGGATCTTTAGCAATAAAATGGAATCCTCGTGCCTTGTTAGGGCCTTTTCGGACTCGCCAATCTTCGCGCCCCGCTTCATAAGTTATGCCTTGGCTATGAACTCTTATCATTACCGAGCAACTTTTAAACGATCTTGGGCTAGAAGCTAAGTTATTCAATAAAATCGTACGACCTTACTTATTGCAGATAAATTATTAGCAAGTGATGGGAGAATAGGCAAATAATCACACCAAGTGTGCTTGTGCAAGAATACCGACTTATAATTGACTCTATCATTTCTCGTTCTCCACAATTTAAAATCTCAAGTAATGAGACTCGTGGATGCTTAGCCTAATAAACCAATTAAGGTATACATGGTTAAGGATACTTGCTAGAATAAACTTCGATAAGTCTATTCGGGTTGAGTCAAAATAATCGCAACGGGCCTAATATGTCAAAGACTTCTAAACTAGCTACACCACTTTATTAATATTTTTTGACTTTATTGTGGGATATATACATATGAAAGCAACGATGAAAATTTAAAAAATTACGACTATATGGCCAAAGTTAATTAAAAATTTGAAAAATGCTGAAAAAGATGATTTTCCGGTTAAATGAAGGCATTTTAATGGAAAATTCCACTTAAAACTTCGATAGAAGTCGCCCCTACACTTAATATAAACATTGTCCTCAATGTTTAAGCATGTGGGAAAAATCTCCCCTACACTTATGACATTGTGCACGTTGGTTAAATCAAGCTAATGAAGAGACGACTAACGTGATCAATTTCAAATGTGAGTATGAAGAAAATTGAATCACGATAGTTGAGAGATAGAACCGGATTTCGGATAACACGGGAGCACGGTTCTTCAAAGGTTCCAAAAGTGCATTCATCCCTGTAATCACATCACCACACAAACACAAACAACCTATATAGGTCCCCCTACACTTAGGAGGTAAAGCGGAAAAGGATAGATACTCGGGTTGCCTCCCGAGGAGCGCTTGTTTTTTATACCGAGTCACGAGCCTGACTCGACCCAATATTAGTTCATGGGAAACGTGGTGAGGGATGGAATCATCTCATGAGAGATGTCCTCACCAAAGTACAACTTCACTCGTTGGCCATTCACTTTAAAATTAGGTCCATTAGGTTGAGCGAGCTCGAGAGTACCATATGGAAAATTTTGGGCAATGGTGAATGGGCCGGACCAACGAGATTTCAGCTTGCCCGAAAAGATTTTCAACCGAGAGTTAAAGAGTAAAACTTTGTCTCCAACTTGGAACTCTCGGTCTTTAATCATGGAGTCATGAATGAGCTTAGTCTTTTCCTTATAGATCAAAGAATTTTCATAAGCCTCATTCCGGAGTTCATTGAGCTCATTGAGTTAGATTTTGCGTAGGTCACCGGCTTTGTTGATGTCGAAATTAGCCCACTTCAAGGCCCAGTAAGCCTTGTGCTCCAACTCAATGGGGAGGTGGCATGCTTTGCCGTACACGAGACGATATGGTGTACAACCAATCGGAGTCTTGTATGCGGTACGGAAAGCCCACAGAGCATCATCAAGTTTATCGGCCCATGAGGCACTATGCTCTCCCACGGTTCGTTCAAGAATTTGCTTTAACCCTCGGTTAGATATTTCGGACTGGCCATTAGTTTGTGGGTGGTATGCGGTGGAAAGACGATGATTGACACCATACTTAGCCATGACTCTTGCGAATTGATCATTGCAAAAATGAGTCCCGCGATCACTAATAATGGCACGAGGCACACCGAATCTAGCGAATAGCGACTTCAAAAAGTTACAAACCACCCTTGCGTCGTTAGTGGGTAAAGCTTTGGCTTCAACCCATTTAGAAACGTAGTCAACGGCTACAAGGATGTATTTGTTTCCTTTAGATGAAGGGAATGGCCCCATAAAGTCGATGCCCCATACATCAAAGATTTCACATTCTTGTATGAAATTTTGAGGCATCTCATCTTTATGTGTGATCTTGCCTTGTTTTTGGCAAGCATCACAATGTTTAACCATTTCGTGAGCGTCACGATAAATGGTGGGCCAATAAAATCCCGAGTCAAACACTTTTTTGGCGGTGTAGTTGGGACCAAAGTGACCACCGGTGGGTCCTTTGTGGCAAGCTTCGAGAATGTCTAAAGCTGCCGGTCCATCAACACATCGGCGAATAATCAAATCAGCACATTGTTTGAAGAGATATGGGTCATCCCAAAAGTAAGTCTTGATGTCTTTGAAGAACTTTTTCTTTTTCTGGGATGTTAACCCGTCAATGAGAATTCCACCCGCCAAGTAGTTTGCAATGTCCGCAAACCACGGGGCTTCATCATCATTCGAGTTGATAAACATTAAGGTCTCAAAGGGGAAAGAGTCATTGATCTCTTTGTTCGGATGATCCTCTTGATAAGGATCCTCAAGTCTACTGAGATGATCCGCGGCTAGGTTTTCAGCTCCCTTCTTATCACGAATTTCGATTTTAAATTCTTGAAGTAGCAAAACCCAGCGAAGAAGTCTTGGTTTAGAATCTTGTTTAGTTAACAAGTACTTCAACGCGGAATGATCGGTATACACGATGGTGGTAGAAAGGACAAGATAGGGGCGAAAATTTTCAAAAGCATAGACAACATCTAAAAGCTCTTTTTCGGTTGTCGTATAATGCAATTGAGCCCCTGCCATTGTCTTGCTAGCGTAATGGATCGGTTGGAAGTGTTTGTTCACTCTTTGGCCCAAAACCGCTCCAATAGCAAAGTCGCTAGCATCGCACATCAACTCAAAAGGTAGCTCCCAATTAGGGGTAACCAAGACTGGTGCCTTAGTTAGCTTATCCTTAAGAAGGTTGAAGGCTTCAAGACACTCTTTGGAAAAGATAAAAGGAGTATCTTTTTCCAAGAGGTGGGTCATCGGGCGAGCGATTTTAGAAAAATCTTTGATGAATCGACGGTAGAAGCCCGCATGACCAAGGAAACTTCTCACACCCTTCACGGTTGAAGGTGGGGGCAATTTTGCAATAACATCGACTTTAGCACGGTCCACTTCAAGACCGGCTTTGGAGATTTTGTGTCCTAGCACGATGCCTTCTTTTACCATGAAATGGTATTTTTACCAATTAAGAACAAGGCGAGTATCTTCACACCGCTTAAGCATACGTTCTAAATTGGCAAGGCAAGCAGAGAATGAATCACCATAAACCGAGAAATCGTCCATGAAGACTTCATAGTTTCTTCAACCATGTCATGGAAGATAGCCATCATACACCTTTGGAACGTCCCAGGAGCATTGCATAAACCGAAAGGCATGCGTTTGTAAGCAAATGTTCCGTAGGGACAAGTGAATGTGGTTTTCTCTTGGTCTTTGGGATCGATGAGAATTTGAAAATACCCGGAGAAACCGTATAAGAAGCAATAATAGTCATTACCCGCTAGACGCTCGAGCATTTGATCCATGAAAGGAAGAGGAAAGTGATCTTTTCGCGTGGCATCATTGAGTTTGCGATAGTCGATACAAACTCTCCACCAAGTAACGAGACGAGTAGGAATCAACTCGTTGGGTTCATTGGGAACAACGGTTATTCCGCCCTTCTTGGGCACACAATGGACGGGACTTACCCATGGCGAATCCAAAATAGGGTAAATCATGACGGCATCAAGAAGTTTGATAACCTCTTATTTGATGACGTCGTGAATGCGAGGATTAACCCTTCTTTGGCTTTGGATTGCGGGTTTAAAGTCATCTTCCATGAGAATTTTGTGAGTACAAAAGTTTGGATCAATTCCGCGGATATCGGAAATTTTCCAGGCAATTGCCTTCTTATGATCTTTAAGCACGACGATAAGGCGAGATTTTTCTTCTTCTTTCAAGTCCTTAGCGATGATGACGGGCGAATTCTTCTTGTCTTCAAGGAACACGTACTCGAGGTGAGATGGTAACTCCTTAAGCTCTAAATCCGGAGGATTTTCGATGGTAGGCGTAGTCGAATTCGGTTCATCAATAGCAATAGCCTTGGGAGATGGTGGAGAAATATGGTCCTCTTTGAGAAGTTTCTCAATGAGACGAATGTCTTCATCCCAATCGGTAGGAAAATCGTCATATTCTAAGTTCACATCTCCTATGGTTGCTTCAAAATCTTTCCAAAGGAAATCACTTTGTCCAAATAGAGTAAGTGATGAATCAATAGAGGCAACGGTTTCAACATTGGGAGGAGAGGTAAGACTACTTTTACAAGCATCTTTAAAGTGTTCTTCACAAGCCTCATCAAGAACGTCGATACAATTAACACTCTCGTATGAATAAGGCTGTTTAGAAATCTTACCCATGTTGAAGACAATTTGATCGTCACCAACTCTCATGATAAGCTCACCCGCTTCTACATCGATGAGAGTGCGACCGGTCCTCAAGAATGGACGTCCAACGATTAATGGAACACGAGGATCCATCTCGTAGTCGACGACGACGAAATCGGCAGGAAAAGTGAATTTGTCGACTCCTACAAAAACGTCTTCGGCTATCCCCACTGGATAAGAAACCGTACGGTTAGCTAATTCCAAAGTCATTTTGGTGGGGACTAGCTCAGGGAGAGATAATTGCTTCCAAACGCTTAAAGGCATTAAATTGATACTAGCACCTAGATCGGCTAGGGCCATGCAATTCTCTACTCCCGGGAAGTTGCAAGGGATTAAGAAGCGACCCGGATCACCAAGTTTGGTTGGCAATTTCCTTAAGAGCACTGCGGAGCAATTCTCATTAAGTTGGGTATTAGCAATATCGAGAAGTTTCTCCTTGTCACTAAGAAGATCCTTGAACATCTTCGCATATTTGGGCATGTGAGCGAGAGCCTCAGCAAAGGAAATGTTGAAATTCAATTGTTTAAACATTTTGAGAAAGTTCGAACTTGAATATCGTCCTTGCTTTTGAGCTTCTCTTTCCTCAACCTTGAGGGATAAGGTATATCGGAAGAAGAGGAAGGCTTTGGAATAGTAGGATCACTCACATCCTTGGGTGGAGGAGGGGTAGAAGTAAGAGGTGGAGGAATTGGGGAAGTAGAAGGTTGAGGAATATGAGTAGGTGACTCGTTTTCCTTTGTCACAATCACCGGTGTCGGTATAGGAAGCTCGGGTTCCTTGGTACCTTTTCCACTGCGAGTGGTGATTGCTTTCATCTCCCCTCTTGGATTCGCAACGGTGTTACTCGGAAGAGTACCCGAAGAAGAGGTTTGATTACCTTGGAAGAAACCAGCCATCATGTCCCTTAGGTCATTCGTTTGACTACTCATAGAATTTCGCATATCGGCTCTAAGATCGTTCCCTTGTTTCACCATGTCGCCCTTCAAATTAATAATCTGGGTCTGCAGATTCTTCACCAACACATCATTCGTCCGCATGTACGTTTCGACCTCGTGGTTGAAAACGGTGGGTTGGGTAGGAGGAGGTGCTTGATAAGCAGGTGGTTGGTAAGGAGCGGGTTGGTAAACTTGAGTAGGATTTTGAGGTGGATATGGTTGTCTTTGAGGTGGTTGGTATGGTGCTCGGGGTTGGTTTTGATTGGTTCGGTTAAGGTTTTGTTGTTGGTTAGGATTGGTTGGAGGAAAACCGGGCGGGGAAAGAAAGTTGTTTGAGCGATAGCTGAGCAAGTTGCGGTCTCCTTGAGGACGAGCTTGATAAGCAGCCGGAGGATAGGTACCGTATGCGGCGTTAACATTCTCAGAAGGATAGTCTTGGGTGGAGGTACAAGTAGTGTAAGAGTGAGGACCCCCGCATATTTCACATGGTTGGCTTACAGCATTGACTTGAGCGTTTTGAGCGTTGATGCTTTTGGTGTTGTTAGCGGTTTGGGTAGCAAGCGATTCAAGAAGCGACGTAATTTTGTCAAGTCTCTTGTCGTTGTCACTAGTACTAGCACTAGCGGCACTGGTCCGAACACTCTTGGTTTGCACTCGAGACTTAGTCTCAATAATATCCCAAGCGGCATTAGAACTCTTAACCAAAATATTACCCCCCGAGGCACTATTTAGTGAATCTTGATCGTTCATGCTTAAACCATTGTAAAAGGTATTAATTTGGTGCACTTTGGTAAAACCATGTTGTGGGCACTTTCTTAAAAGGTCTTTAAAACGGTCCCAAGATTCACTAAAAGTCTCATCGTACTTTTGTTCAAAATTAATAATTTCATTCCGCAAAGCGGTAGTACGAGAGGGTGGAAAAAAGTGGTTTATGAATTTGGTCTCCAAGTCCGTCCACGTCAGAATACTTTGTGGCGGTTCCTTTGCAAGCCAATGTCGGGCTTGTCCCTCTAAGGAGAAAGGAAAAAGTTGTAAACGGATTACCTCTTGTGGAACACCATTGAATTTGACCGTATTTGTGAGTTGAAGGAACCTTTTGATGTGGTCATGAGGATCATCAATGGTACGCCCCAAGAATGGTTGAGCAGAGACCATCTGAATAAAGCCGGATTTGAGCTCAAAGTTGTTGGCTGCAATCGCGGGTATGACAATTGGATCGTTGTTGCCCTCTACATGTGCTTGCAAAAGTTTGATCATCGGGCGATTTTCCGGTATAGGTTCATTGTTGTTATTATTCATGTTGTTTTCAGGTGGATTATTATTGTTGTTGTGTACACCGGCCATGTCTAAGTTATCGAGAGTCTTGGGCTCTTGATAAGACGTTGATCGAGTGCGCATACACCTGCAAAAGAACTAACAAAGCAAGAAATATTTTTGGTTTTTTATGTTTTTTAATTTTTTTGTATTTTGAAAATTTTATATTTTTTAGGAGTTTTGAAAATTTTTATGAAAAAGTAACGTTCACGGTGAACGGATCCCAAAATCCAATTTCTCACAAAAAGCTGTTAATCCTTACGAGAAGATCCGGCAGCGGCGCCATTTGATACAAATGATTTTCAATGGGTTCAATTTAATTCTCGGTATCTTCTCGAATCGATCACGGTTCAAAGTGGAATAGTTGTTCTTGGTTACTAAAAAGGGGTTTGGTTTTCTATTCTACTAAAAAGGTAAATGCGTGAAGTAAATAAAGATAAACTAAAAGCAATTAATAAGAATAAAACTTGAATTAAAATAAAACAGTTAACTACCTAAACTCAGAAAAAGTCACTGATTCGGAATGTTAAGGCTTGATCCGGAATATACTAAACAGAAACCTTCATTCGGAACCTATGATTCATTCGGAGCATTTACCTTCATTCGGAACATTTGGACAAAAGCGTGATTCGGAACATTAACCTTCATTCGGAACATTTAAATGAACTCATTCGGAATAAAAGGTTGATCCGGAATGTTGTGCTCACTCGGAATAATTTTCTCGTTTGGAATAAAAACTGATTCGGAATAATAAACTAAAATCCTTGATTCGGAATATTTCAACTCATCCGGAATATTGATTATTCCGGATGGACGGACTGATTCGGAAAATTTGAAAACAAACTGATTCGGAATAATAAACCAAAATGCTTGATTCGGAATATTTTTGAAAAGAACTGATTCGGAACCTAACAACTCATCCGGAATATTAATTATTCCGGATGAACAAACTGATTCGGAACAATTAAGAAAACCGTTGGTTCGGAATGTTTTAACAAAGATCCTTCATCCGGAACATTGGTGTTCATTCGGAATCTGGGAAACTTAAGAACACGAAAAACACGGAGATAAAATGACACGATTTTTAGCCAAAATCCACCAAGTTTTTAACCAAAACATAAACTAATTTAACCACGAATCATCTACTAATGGTAAACATCAAATCAAAACAATAAAAACACAAAACCCACTTACTTTTAAAGATCAAAATCAACCAAATAAGAACTTGAGACTTTAAATCAAAAAGATGAAGATGAACAAGATGAAATGAACGATTGTATTGATTGATTAAGGTAGAGTAAACAAAAGGAAAGATTAAAAACTTACAAGATTAAAGATTCAACAAAAATGAAAAATCACCAACACCTTAATGGTGTTGGCTTCCTACGAAAACAAAGAAAAAAAAAGACTGGAAATTAAAAGCTAGTTGTTGTGTGGGAAGGGTTCTTCTATTTATAGGCCAAGTGGTTGGTTGGTGAGTGGGATTTCTTCTTTCTTTTCGTCTTCTCGTCTTTTCAGTAAAGTCGACATTTTCGATTCTGATTCGGGATTTGTCGACGAATAAATTCAACTCGTCTTTTAATTTCTTCGATTAATAGACTTGAGTTCTTCGACATATGTAAATCTTCCATCTTTGGTCCTTTTCTTCGATAAATCTTCAAATAGGCCCATTAACTTCAAATCTTTTGCATCTCTTGGACAATAGACTTCGTCTTGAGTCTTTTTCTTCGATAAAACCCGTGCAATCCCATGTTTTCTTCAATATTTATCCGGTTGGCTCTGAAAACACAACAAACACACAAACCACGCATAATTCCAAACAAATGACATTAAATACGTGTTTTGGTCTTGTTTTAGCAAGAAATAAGTGGTAAAAGGATGGGTGTTTTCACACCTATCAATCACCATTCATAATAGTTTTCCATCCCAAGTATTAATGATCTATCCAATCAACTACCAGACTCTAAACACTTTCCAAGATCGATTTACGATTCAGGCTATCATCAGTGGCGAGTAAAAGAGCAGGACATTTTCGTGATTTCTTTTCGCACACGTTATGGTCAGTATGAATTCATGTTTACATCTTTTGGTCCCGCGAATGCCAACAGTAATTATGGACTTGAGAAATGGAGCTTTCTTGAATTCTGGACAAGTTCATCATTTTTGTTCATTACTAACATTCTGACCTTCTCTAAGTCTGGAGAAGAGCACGAAGACCATCTTCGCATCATATTGCAAATTCTACGACATAAGAAATTTCACACTGAAACTTTTTACAGTACGAATTTTGGGTGATTTCAGTGACATTCCGAATCACATTTGTTTCTCACGGTTAAATTTATCATGACTAAGCTTACGCGTAAGGAGATAATCCTACACTAAATTATGTGTTCCAGAGGATCCTACACTAAGAGAGGTCTAATTTACCGAGACTCATAGTCTTCCAAACATTCTATGTATTCAGTCATTACAAAAATGTATCATGATCTCAAACCACATTTTGGTGGAGCGACATGAAACAAGATGCAGTTACGTTCATATCTAAATGCTTGACTTACCAGCAGGTTAAGATAGAACAACAACATGCTAGTAGATCATGTCAACCATTAGGAAATTTTGAACGGAAATGGGACAAGATCTCCATGGATTTTGTTATCGGACTACAACAGGCACAGAAGAAACATGATGCTATATGGGTCATCGTGCGGCCATTTAACCTAGCCTAACCGTTTTCTTTCATCTGAAAGAATTACGTAGTTAGCAAATCAGCAGGAAGTTCAGCAAGAAATCGTACGATTTCATGGTATTCCGTCTACGATCATATCAACTAGAAATTTCGCCCACGTTCACGTTAACGTTCACATTCACGTATACGTTAACGCTCACAATTACGTCTCACGTTCACGGCCTTGTACACGTCCACGTCTTTATTTCATTTCCTGATTTGCTTTTTCGCACTCACGTTCATGACATTGTTTCCGTTCATGATCGTATTCTATTTTACGACTTACGTTTCGAGTTTCATTCTGGAAGGTTTTGCAGAAATCTTGGGAGACCAGACTCAAGTTTAGCATAACTTTCCATCCTCAGACGGACATTTCACGTCACCTTTCACGTCTCATCTCGCATCGTTTGGCGTTACCTCCTCAGTTATCGCAAGTTTACGATATGTTTCACATATCATGTTCACCCTACATTCCCAAATCACGTTTACGATATGTTGCACATATCGCGTTCGCCATACGTTCCGCATATTAACTTCACAACATCTCCACGTATCACGTTCACAATTGTTCACGTATCACGTTCACAATTGTTCATGTACTACGTTTCCCATATGTCTCGCGTGTCATTGCTCTAAGATTATTAATGTCATTTATTCCGGGTTATTTTCGCATCGTAACGTTTCATTTATACATGCACGTTATTTCTAGTTCAATCGATCAGATTCATGAGGATTTATCTTACGTTGATGAACCATAAACTTTTCCGTATCGTCAAGACGGGGTCATGAAGACCAAAATTTATTCCCTTCGTCAAGATCTTTTGGAGGAACCATTCTGAGCGGGAATCCACTTGGGAAATGGAAGAGTCCATCTGGATTTCTTATCCTCATTTCCTTTCATAATCCGAATATGTTCTTTCAGCCACGTCACGATTCCAGATTCTCTTAAGCCACGTCGCATCCACGTCCTTTTCAGCTTATCATATCTCTAATTCGAGGACAAATTATTCTTTTAGAGGGGGAGAGTTGTAAAACCCGCTTTAAAATACCTTAGATCATTAAATGCATGAAACTACGATCAAATTAAACCTTTACGATTAATTAATACAGTATACGAAACGTGTCACAAACATTTAATATAATTATTACGTATATTAATTAATTACGATAAGTATTACGTATATTAATACTAATTATAATACATGATAACTATTTACGTATAATACTTAAAACGTAACAAGATTAAAACAGGAACTAAAATACGAACACACGTGATTAATATTTTAGCACGAAAAACAAAATGAAAACACATATATGTTTGGGGGTTTGGACGGCAAGAAAAAAAGAGGAAGGGTAGGCTTTGGCCCGACCCATGACCAATTATACTTGTACAAAAATATTTCCAAGGAAACATATTTACACTTCTAATAAAATTTAGCAAAAAAACCCTATATGTCCTTCTCTCTCTGTGCCGCCGACTGCCACCAAGAAAATCATGAAGAAAGCTAGCTTTTGATCTCAAGTGTTCGGGTATTTCTTCGTGATCACTATCTTCGAATCATTTAACCATTGGTAACCTTTCATCATTAGTCTTATTTAATTATTTATCATTCCATGAATCAATTAAGTTTATGTATGATCATATGATTAAAGGATGATTAAAGCATGTACTAAATTAACCAAGTCGAGTTTTTGGTTCGGGTTCATCAAGGGAACCGATAGTCTTTGACTCTCGATGGGTGTTTTACACGGCCAGCCGCACCCCACAGTGGGTCGGTGGCTGGTTGTTTTCCTTCAACCGCAACACCAAACACCCCATCAGTGGGTACGTTTGGTGTTCAGTGAGAACCGAGAGTCTGGTGACTCTCGGTGGGTAGTTGTACGCAGCAGGGGGAACTGGCAACAGCCAGTGGTTGCCTGCGCAGTCAGCAGCAACACCAAACCCAGCAGGGTGGTGTTTGGCCTAGCAGTGGGAACCCGGCTAAGCCGGGGGTAGCCTATCTGCACGTGGTGGCTGCGTTGGTTGCTGGTGGTCGGACAAAAACCACAGCCGAAAGGCTGTGGTGATGCGTGGTGTTCAAGGCGAAGCCGAGACCTCCCATGGTCTTGGTGGGTCCTTGAGGGTCTCAGATATAACCGAACACATCGAAGGGGTGTGTTTGGCTAAACATTTTGCAAATACTTTATATTATTTTATTAATTAATTTTATTAATTAATTTTATTAATTAATCCATGATTTAATTTAATTGTTTAATACCATGACTTAGGATATATTTATATAATATGATTATCATGATAAATAAACATGTCCATCTAAAGAAACTATATGTTATAATAATTATTAGAAATAATTATTTACGTTATAAGTACATGTCCATTAATTAATTTAATTAAGATTTAGCTTAATAAATTAATTACATCAGAAACAAGGTTTAATTAAATTAATAGCATGCTTTAATTTAATTATACATTAATCATTAAGGTAAAGTTTAATTAATAAAATCATGAAATATTATTAATTAGTAAATACTTATAATATCATGTATTATATTATTAATTAATAATCATAAGTTAAGACTAAAATATTAATATTATTAAACTTTACAATATTATTATTATATAATAATCATGAATTATTTAATCAAGCTTAATTCTAAATATGGAAACTTTTTATTTTAGGAAACTTACTATTTATAGAAACCTACTATTTTTTTAAAGTTACTATATGTGGAAACCTGCTATTTTTAGAAAGTTACTCATTATGTTACTACAAGTACTATCACACTTAAAACATGGAATACACTAGTCATAACACATGAAACACTAATAAAACACATGATTAAACATGAAACAGTAAAACAAGTCAAGAACACTTAAAAGAAGGCAAGAACATGTAAAACAAGTTAATAACACGATAAGTAAACTAATAATCAGTAATTACAAGTTAAACAAACAACTCATTCATGTCCCTTTTATTATGTAGCTATCGTGAAGTCGGAGTAACTCATCCACATTCGTTTTCATCCTCATTACTGGACATAAGGTACGGATATTCCGTCCTTCAGTAAACACATTCTTTTCCTACATTTAGGATTCCCCATTGCAGCCATCTGTTTTCTCCAGTAGTTTATGTGTCTTAAACACTTTCAGTAAATGCTATATTTTATTTTAAATTCCCTGAGCTATATACATGCATGTCGTTCCACCTAGTTATGGAGGTACCATAACCATAACACTAGAGGCACCGGTGTTATGACTCTTCCGCGGTGAGAGTGATTGCTCGCGGCGTCCCTTTTAGTTATTTGGCCTATTTTATTATTATCATGTTGGGCAAATGGGTCCATCCTAGGACAAGTTTGGCAAGATTACATGGTAATTGCGGTGTGTGCCTTGCATCCGTTACATGGAGCTTATCCCTCCAACCCAAACTATTATAATTAGAGGCAACCCCTCCAATTGCATAACAAGGTCACCCCTCTAATTATTCATGCACGTTGACACATCATGACCTATATGGGCTCTTGGGCATATTTAAAATACAATTTCAGTATTAAATAAATATAAGTCTTTTCAGAATATAAAACAGTTTATAAAACAACACCATGTTTTTCCAGGACTTACATTATTCCGCTACACTACCATTTCATACTTTCATTTCATTATTTACTTATGTTTATGTTATTCATTTCATTGTCATTATATATGTTCACTGAGCGTATTGCTCAGTCGTATACTTTCTTTCCATGACCCAAACGGCAGGTACCCAAGGACAGACTCGAGCATGGAGAGGACGTGCATAGGATGGGAGTTGCCTTATACTTCTTTCCTTTGCACTTCATTTACTTTATGCATTTTTTAGTTTATGCTTAGGGGCCAATGTTTGATTCCGGCTTTCCTTATGGTCATTTATGTTTTAGGACATTTACCTTACATGCTTTGATGACACGCCCTAATTATCATGTAACGGTCCACTTATCAAAGTGGGTGTTACAATTTCTCAAATGGTGTTTTCCCAATAATAGCAGTTGAGGCAAACGATTAACAAGGTGGCACGCATACGTCACAGTTTAGCCTAAAATTCTTGACCTAACCTAGCATTGGACAAGATACACCGAACTTTCTCCAGCTGGGTTTGGTTAATGCGTTCATCCACCTCATTTTGTTGTGATCTATGTCTGATAGTGAAATGTCTGACGATGCCTTCATCTTCACAAATTTTGTGAAAATATTATTTTTATACTCTCCGCCATTATCTATTCGAGGATGTTTGATATTTCTGCACGTTTGAGTTTCCGTCATCTTTTTCCACTTGATGAACACTCCTAACACTTCATCCTTTGACTTTAACGTGTATAATCATACTCTTCGAGAGAAATCATTAACAAAGCTCACATAGTAGAGTCTCCGTCGTAAAGATCTTGTCTTTGAGGGACGCCACACATCAAAGTGGACATAATCCAAGATACCTTGTGTCTTGTGGATAAATGTCCCAAATTTCACCTTTGTCGTCTTCCCGTTGATTCAATGCTCACAAATATCCAACTTGTAAGAACTCACTCCTTTCAATAATCCTTGCCTTATGGGTAAATTTAAGGATTTTTCTCTTGCATGTCCTAAGCACCATATGCTATTGCTTCATAACTTTTGAATTTATATCAACATTGGTAATAGCTTATGTTGTCCCATATATTTGTGATGATTAAACAAGAAAGAAAGGTAGATAAAAGATGAATTCTAGAGAGATAAAGTAGAGAGAAGTGTGTGAGAAACTTGGTGAATATTAGATTAGGAGAATAGAAAAATGAGACAACCAACCTCTCCTTACATGCAAGGAGAGGTTTATATAGCCTTGCCTACATGTGGCATGATGGGCTATATGATAATGGGTCGGGCTTTCCTTTTGGTCTTTGGTTACTTATGAATGAACCTTAGCTTAAAGTTAAGCCCGTAATACATGACTAATCTACTACCTATTACAACGTTCTAATATACGATACATAATAAACATATGACCGAGCATTCTTGTTTGACTCAATATTTTGAGGCTAACAATCTCCCCCAATGAGAGGTCATTACCCTTTATGAGAGGTCATTACCCTTTGTCATTTGGAGATTTGTAGAGATTACTAATCTCGCCATAAATGAGTCTTGAACGTGTAATAGTAGTCTTGTTTCTTCATGTTGTGATCTTTGAGCCTTTGTAGTTGTCTTTCGACTTTGTCTTTAATCTTGAGATCTTCAAATCATTCTTGACTTGTCTTTGCCATATTGTGATCTTGTGTCTTCATCCACATGCTCACACTATTAATTGTCGAATATGTCTTTAGGCATGAGTATGTGGTTTTGAATCTTTGAGTTTGCTGAGTACACCGTGAAGCCACCTTCTCGAGACAAAACATAGACACGGACTGAATGGCTTTGACATTCATCCTAAATCGGTAGCGTTTTAAATCCGGTCGGTGAAGACCGTTATACGATATTAAATATCGTACCTGTGATAGGTATATTCAGTTAAAAATCTCCTTGACAGGGTTTCGCGGCTGTACTAGTCGTTCTCTTTACTCGACCGTCTCAAAGCAAGACTGCGAACATAAACAGTGAACCAATTGGATAAATATCCGCTTGATTAAAGTCGTCAATTCAAATTCCTGGAACAAGTGTGATTCATAAAGAATCTTACCATTGTTGCTTTCCAGTTGACACAAGCTTGATTCATAAGAATCTCACAAGTCACCTACCGTAGCGCTGTTTGATGTTGACACTAGAAGGATTTCCATTCGTCACTGTGAATATTAATGAATATCACTTTGAATGTTCTGGCAAGACCATAAAGATATTGCGTAGAAACCTGAAACGAGTTTGAATCAATTCAGAATCAAACCACTGTTGCTTTTCAGTTTTACACATGTTTAATTCATAAAGAATCTTGCATATGACCTACCGCAGTGCTGTTTGATGTTAACACTGGAAGGATTTCCACTCATCATCGTGAATACTAAGTAGTATCACTCTGAGTGTTCTAGAAATATCACAAGGATATAGCGTAGGACCCTTTTGATCTTCATTCGTGTGTCCTAACGAGATTTGATTGATCTCCTGGCTCTAGACTCGATTTGTGCACTTTTAGTGGTCAGAGGCTGGAGCAGAATGACACCTATTCAATATCAACTATCTCGAAGTGAGAAAGTCAATAGAAGTCATGTTGTTCTCCGTGACAATCAAACAAACTTCTTTTGAGAGAAGCCTGAGTAGCTAGGAAAGGGTTGTGCATACATCACTGGGTCCATGATGAGTTGTTTTCATGATGTGTTGACCTGGTTTCTGCCTAAGTTGTATGGAGGGCTTCTTTGTTTAAACCATTTATCCTTACATTTCTTTTTCATTCTTCAACCCCTTCAATGCTTACCAAGACATCATTACTAGCACCTTGTTATGATTGTTCTAGTGCTAGCATCAGTACTTAGTCAGCATTCAGATACGTTCACATTCTACTCCATATTTCCTAAGGACTTCTAATAAACTATTGGATTGTCCCTGGGAAGATCCCTCCGGTTCTGGTTGGATCATAGGACTTAAACCTAACCATCCTTTTGACACCAATAACGTCGTGAATTAAAGATGTTGTGGGTATTTGATCGTAACCATAAACACCACTTCAAATGTCTAACAAGGTGTTTGTAAAACATTTAACACCTTGATAGTTTTGTCGTTTCAGAAATGCTCCCCCTTCACATGTGCATCGATAATCGAAAGTGTTTCGCACATGTAGGTAAGAGTTAAAGTGCTTGAGTCTTACAAAAGATCACATTTTAATCACATTTTCTCCCCTATCTCTAATGAATAAAAACTTTTGATATTAGAGATACCAAATTTGATTAAAATATATTTTGGAAAATAGTCTTGAAAATCTTCGGGAGAAAGATGTGTCGATCTTTGCATGAAGTTGAAATGATCCCCCTCAAAAATGATCCAATTGAATTTTCATTGTGAGAATATGATCCACATTTCACTTTTTGAGGATATGAGTTGTTGAACACACAATTTTTGAAAGATTTTGAATAATCATTGAAAAATTCTCGAAAAAATTGTGTTCAACGCTTTTTGAAAAATCCTATTTCTTTTTGACGAAGAGGTTTTTCTAAAGCATAAACTTGAGTTCATAGACTTTGAATGTCTTGACGATACCACTCAAGTGTAAGAAGATTTCTCTTCTTTTGCTGAGGGTAAGGGCACTAAATCGTACACTCCCCCGTGAATATAAATCCGGGTTGCAATCTGAAAGTGATTACAAGCCATTGTGTTGAGCTCAAAACGTTGAATGTTTTGTGACAAGCTCAACCCAAGATAGATTTCTCTACCTGTTGTTAGGATAAGTTATCTTTAAAGATACACTTTCCTTTATTTAAAGCTCGAGTTACAGTGTGACATTTAACTGTAAGTCGTTTACATAAGTTTAAAAACTTGGAATGTTTTTAATTAAAGCTCATGACTGAGAATTTTAAATTTTCCCGTTGTTGAGGATAAGTTATCATCCATGATCAACTTTCCTTTCTTTGAAGCACGAGTCACAATCTGAAGTAATTGTAAATCATTGAAATGACATGTTTTGAAAAATATTTACAACTTTCATTCGAGCTTTATGTACACATCCGTGTCGTTATTGAGCGACATTTCTAGGTACGTCCATATTATCGATACTGAAAGACATGTCGAGAGGAATATTTTTGGTATTTTGAAAGTTTTTCCACTTTTATTTTGTTTTTCTATTGATATTTACATTTTATTGAATTTTTGTGTTTTCTCAAGTTTTTCGAAAATAATCCAAAATAGACTTTTGTACAGCAGAAGAAGGTGATATCGAATGTACAGAATTGGAACCCTTTGAAGAAGGAGAAGTGGGCTCAGAATCCGCTGTTGTACCTGCAATAACAGAAGAAGAGTTTGCATAAATACTAGTGTTAGGAGTAACAAATTCATTGTCTATATTCAAAACACCCGCATTAGTGCTGGAGCAGGTTTCAACACTCTTCTCTGTGGGAATCCACCTAAGACCAACTTCTGTGAAGATCCGACCCGTTGGTTTCCACTGAAGACTAGATTTAGGAGTAGTTTTCTCTTTCACAATGGAATACTTCTTTGGAGAAAAACTATGTCCTTTTTGAATCCACATTTCATATTTGTTATTGCTTTTCTTTGCGACGGGTTTGTATCTCCTTGTTGTCTTATGGGATTCTATATTCGATCTCCGTTCAAAGGAACGAGATTTGACCTCATAGAGGTATTACAGAATGCAATGATCATGATTTCCATTGTGAATGCCCTTTTTGCAAGTGGGACATACAAGGAATTTGGGATTCACGAATGTCCTTGTATTCCTGGGTTGTTCAAATCGTTCAGGCGTAGTGTTTGAGACACGACTATCCATGGATGGTTTCCAATTCCTAGATTGCTGGTTAGGGATCCTAGGTTTTGGTTGACTACCATTAGGAGTGTGTTGAACTCTAGCGGGATTTGGTGAACTAGGTTTTGAATACACGGGTTTGTCTTTCTGAATCTTCCCTTTTTGTTTAGCATCCTCTAGGTTGTTGGTATGAACGAAGTCATTTGAACCTACAGATTCCTTTGTGGACGCGAATGTCACACGTTTTGGAGGAGTCCTAGAAGTGCTAGGTGCATTCACATGGTTGGGTGTAGCAACAGTGTGCTTTCTAAATGGAGGAACATAGGGTGAAATGGATGGTTTTGGACCACTTGGTTGCACATCGGTCTTAGGGGGTAACCTAGATTTTACATGAGAAGAATTGGAGAAAGGAGTTGGTTTTCCTAATATAGATGGCTTTGGATCCTTGTAGGCATTGGGTTGTCGAACAACAGGTTTCACAACTTTTGGTGCAACAGTTTTCCCACCCATTTTGGCAACGAGTTTCTTCAACTCTTCTATCGCTATGTCCTTTTCTTGCAACTGAGCTTTCAAGTCTGTAATTTCCATACTCTTTTCGTTCATTTCTCGACACAAGGCGGAAAGTTTTATTTGCAAATTATTATCATTTGGACCTTTTCCGATGTCTTTTTGCAAAGCAAGTTCAAGAGAATGACAATGTTTTTGAAGGAAATCAATTTTGTGTTGAAGTAACTCAAAAGCCTTTTTATCAACATTTTCTTTACGTTTCGAAAGCTCAAGTTCAAGACGCTCACATTCTTTGATCTTATCAAGGTATTTGCATGCAACATCAGAATATTCATCGATATCAGCACAAGATTGAAGAGTAACACACAAAATATCTTTGGAGAGACATTCTTCTAAGAGGAGATCATATTCGTTCGAGAACTCTGATTTGTCCGTCTGAAGTTCATCAATTTCTTTTTCAAGAGACTCGACGTATTTCAAATCATCAAACATTTCAGACCGATTAATCTTTCAAATTCAAGAATATTTTCTTTTAATGTGGTCGTGTTCGGTATTAAGATTTTTTTGATAAGCACAGTTATATCTTGAGGAATTGGTTTTTTCCACTCGTCATTTTCTCGTTGTTTCCATTCATTGTCAACAATGGATTTAATATTATCAATGTAATGTTGTAGAAACCCAAATGTCTGCCTACTCTTGCTTTTAGAAGCATCAAGAGGCAAGTAGTTGATGAACTTAGAAACGTTTGTTTTCTTAGTAGCAAAAGCTTTCTTCCATTTAATTCTTCTTTGTTTGCATTCTAAAAACAATTCTTCACGAGACTTCTGTTTTTGTGTAGTGAAAAGACCATATAGACTATTCTCATCAGCATAATTGTATGGTTTCACAAGCTCTTTATTGACCGGTGATCTACCCTCCTCTTCCCAAACGGATGTCTCATCATAACCAAGAGGATATTCAGGATCGGTCCATTCGGACTCATCCATATAAAGGCGAGGGTTCGAAGCTTGAGCTTGGGCAAGGTAATCAGGACTTGCAAAGCTAGCTTGACCCTTAAACATCGACGGAGGTGCTATCATTCTAACGGTTTTAATAGAGTCATGCGTTTTATAAACAACTTTCTTCAAAAATTCGACTTGTTTTTCTAGTTCCGTTACTTTCTCAGTATCTTTTTCATGTCGACTTTTGAAATCTTGTTTTACGTTTCAACCTCTTGTTTCTTTACCTCAAGAATTTTAGCAGAATCGGTAGTGGTCATAGAAAGCCTTTGTTCAAGTTCGTTAACTTTGGTGGTAGCAAGGTAAGTTTTTTGACGTTCATCCATTAATAAAACATTAAATTGACGTTTTTCTTTGGTTAATAATTCAAGAGTTTCGTTGTATTTCTTTTCAAGATCATCCTTTTGACTTTTTAACGTACTACCCTTGTAACCCTCAAGCTCTTTGGTCTTTTGAAGAAGCTCAGCTCTATAACTTTCAAGGGTCTCATTAGACTTAATTAGAGCAGTTTTGCATTCTTCAAAATTTTGAGTGAGCGTAACGTTTGCCTTCTTTAATTGCTTTTGACTCTTTTTAGTTTTTGTGACATCTTTTTGTAAAGTGGCAATTAAATTAGCAAGCGTGACACGCTCCTCATCATCATACTCATTTGCATGTTGATCATCCTCAAACGCATTATTGCACATGTCTAATGAATCGGGTGTGGTATTGCTATCAACCTTTTTCGTCATACATGTGTCAATAAGGGTTGTTGTTTGATCACTATGCTCATGCGTATTGGTATTGGCAAACACATTAATTTCATCATTGTGTACCTCTTCCAACGGTTCAGAATCGTAAACAGGACCATTATTATAGGAAGGTGTATTGCTGATGACAGTCGCAGGACTGATGCCTTGTGTGCCCATGCTGCTGCTTTCTATCCCATGTATGGTATGCTTTGTGTTCTGTGATGCAGCTTTCATTCTCATGACCCGATATTGTACCACCACTTGCTTTGAACCGTCTGTCGATCTCTTGTTCGTGAATGATTGTTTTGTTGACATAGGTTGCAATGAATTCGATGTTCTGGGTGATCAAATCTCTGTAGGAGAGCATCCAATCCATTATTCCTCTTGAAGCACTCCCTTGTACTCGCAGACTCGATGAATTCAGAGTTAAATTGTACTGCAAATATTGTCTTGAGTTCAGTTAAAGTGGTCCGACATTCACTACCAATGATTCTTTGTTTGACAAGCTGTGTGGCAAGTTTATCCATGGCTTGGGTGAATCTTCTTGTGAAAGTGCTAGTGGATTCACCTAAGACTCGTAAAACTCTTGATATGGACTCAAAAGTTGACCGAAGTCCTTTAATACCGTTCATTAAACTTTCTCTCATGATACCTGTCCGTTGTTGTAATCGTTCCATCTCAAGAGTTCTCACTTTTGAACACTCAGTGCTTTTTTCCATCATGATGGTGTCTCAATTGATGAAGTTACTTCGGATCTTAAGTAGATATGATGTGATTGTGTTGTTGTTGAAATTCCGAAAATTCCGATTTTTTCTCAATCCGACTATAAATTCCTCAGTCCGACAAAAACAGTAAACCGAAAGATTTTGAATTACCAAATTTTGAATTCAAGTTAGAAATAGCCAATAACTAGTAGGGAAAATTTTTGAAAAATGAAAATTACAAAAAATAAAACCTAAAAAATTTGAAATTTGGCCTAAAAATTTGAATTTTGGTCCGAAAATTTGAATTTTGGTCCGAAAATTTGAATTTTGGGTCGAAAAATTCTTCGCTTCGCCAAAATTTGAAATTGAAGCTTAAATGGCCTAAAAATGGTCTAGGAAAAAATAAATTTTACTTGGGTTTTCCCGCCAAAAAACACTTTTTTTTTTAAATCTTCGTGTAAACTATGTTCCGGGACTAGTCTAGATAGTGGTTAAGTCTGAAAAATACTCGAACAAAATATCCATCGGAATGTCCATCGGAATATACTATCGGAATGTGCATCGGAATATACTATCGGAATGTGCATTGGAATGTACTATCGGAATATAATCTGTCGGAATATGACCTGTCGGAATAATCTGTTAGAATAACCGTCGGAATGCTTTCGGAATACACGATCGGAATAACCGTCAGAATGTTAAAACCCTTTTCCGATGGAATTCCGTTGGAATAACTGTCGGAATATGAAACCCTTTTCCGATGGGGTTCTATCGGAATACTTGTGCAGTTCTGAACTTTTGGTAAAAAAATGAGATTTTTGACAAGAAATCTGTGATTTTAACCAACCGAAATCAACCAAATCCCTACCACAACTATGTAGGAGATGTAAATCAAGATGTAGAGCACGAAAAACACAAAAAGATTTGAATTTGCGATAATGTATGGATTAAACCTATACGAATCAAATGATATAACAACAATCAATCACAAAACTACCCTATGACGATTGATACCAATTGTTGTCCCATATATTTGTGATGATTAAACAAGAAAGAAAGGTAGATAAAAGATGAATTCTAGAGAGAGAAAGTAGTGAGAGAAAGTAGAGAGAAGTGTGTGAGAAACTTGGTGAATATTAGATTAGGAGAATAGAAAAATGAGACAACCAACCTCTCCTTACATGCAAGGAGAGGTTTATATAGCCTTGCCTACATGTGGCATGATGGGCTATATGATAATGGGTTGGGCTTTCCTTTTGGGCTTTGGTTACTTATGAATGAACCTTAGCTTAAAGTTAAGCCCGTAATACACGGCTAATCTACTACCTATTACAACGTTCTAATATACGATACATAATAAACATATGACCGATCATTCTTGTTTGACTCAATATTTTGAGGCTAACAACTTCCATAGTTCCAACAACTGTTCTACCCTTGTAGTGATACATGTTGTTTATTTACGACCCTTTATTACTACAAGTATGTCAAAGATGATCTTCATAACCTCATCCTTTGCTATTTTTTTGAAACCTTTAGATCTTAAAGTACCAACGGAAATGAGATCATTCTTCAACTTTAGCGAATAACGAACACCTTTCAAGGTCATAATTGTTCCGTCTTCATTATGGAATCGAACGAAACTAATACCATGAGTAGTGAGGGGGTTTCGTTTTCCGTATAAACAACTTCCTCATGTTCTTCAAAATTACTAAACCACTCTTGATGTGGTGTAATGTGATGGCTACGTGCGGAATCTAATAACCATATATCAGAATCATTTTTTACTTGACGATGTTGCTAGTGAGATATTTGATTCTTCATCATCACACTTAGTAACATTCGCCTCCGCTAACAACCTTCCCTTTATAGTGATTGTCTTTTGTTTTCAACTTAGTACAAATTCTCTTCAAATGACCCTTTTCATGACAAAAGGCACCAAAACTCAAAGAAAATGCTCCTATTTATAGCATTAAAAAATGCTCCAAGTTGTTTTCATGTTGGTTCCACGTTGTTTCTAACTTACTAGATGCTCTCAAGTTGCATTATCCACTTGCTTGCATTCATTGAACTTATGAGCCATAAACAACATAGGCCTTATTAGCTGACATTAACAAAAGAAATAAGTTTATGTGCTTGATTCATGTAGGACCAGTTGCTTATAGTAACTAAGAGCATTCAACAAGGTTCCCTTCGAATGTCGTAAGTTAAGAGGAATAGTTGATTCGACACTAAGGTTGTACGAGAAAGTGCATTACTCGTATTCAAACTGAGTAGCATTTGTAAGAATCGATACATGTCTCTATATGAGTCAATTTCCGGCATAAGGTTTCTGCAAGAGTAGGTATCCCCATTAAGTAAGCGCGTTAAATGGGAAACACACCGAAGGCTGTTACTTAATATGGACAGTTGATCCCACATAAGGCTTGTGCCAAAAGTCGCGGTAAGTAATGTGGACATAATTAATACTTTTAAAATATAAACAATCTCGTAGTGTTCCATAGATTAAGACACCATATTCACATCAACCCGATCGAGTTTGCACACTATTTGTACTTGACTTTAGTATGACGCGTTGCCCCTATTGACTAAGAGCATAAAACGGGGGCAAGCGTGTACGTTAACAAGAAACATGATCTTGCCGAAAGCAGTGCACGAAAAGCTTTTCCCGTTAGAATAGTGCCCCCAAACCCTCTAACGTTAAAAGGGAGTACGATGGGTCGACACCTATACGATGTATCTTTTTTCTAAACAAAATATTGAGCAATACAATCATTCTATGCATAAAAAAGATACATGGTACTTGTTGAAGCAGATTTTCGAAGAAGCTTCTTCAGCCCTGATCCTTCGGATATCATACGTCGCCTCATTCAATGAGCCTTAGCTTGCTCCTTCGGAGAGCCTCAATCTACTCCTGCGGCTCTTAGGCTGAAATAAGAAAGAACGTCGTTAGCTCGCCTCGAGGTTTGAATTCGAGACCAACTCCAGTGTGAGAGTAAGTATTTGGTAGTAGAGGGAGATAATAAGAGTGAAGAGAAGTGAGTAGTCAAGTATTTGTGTGTGAAAACTTATCCTTTGTTCATGTGTGAACATCACTTAATATACTACGTGAAGTTAACTCCCAAGCACGAGAATTGGGAGAGCAAAGTTGTCTTCTAGGGGTAGCGCTGGAATCGTTGGTAGACACCAGGATTTGTCTTCGAGGTCAAGGTTGTCTCCATGCTCCTCAAGTACTAACTGTGGACCGATCGTGTGTGTTATTCGTCTATCGCCGTGCCACGTATGTCAAGCGTTAATGTCCTAGCCGCGATGGAGATCATGCTTTATCCCCCACACATTGCTCCCCTTTTTTTTCTGAACGGCGAAATTTTATTAAACTAGCAAGATGCTAGAAGAAGATTACATCATAATAAGATTTGGGTTTTTAAGCCACGCCTCCCATGAAAATAACCTATTACACCGAGAATTACAAAATTTGCTCCCTACGCTCCCTACTTTGCCTCATGTGCAGATATTGTCTGCTCCATACATTTGCTCCATATGCAAATATTGTTTACTCCATACATTTGCTCCATGTGTAAGCACTACTTCATTGGCATTGCCCCTGGACATGAGGTGGCCTTCGTCACCCCAGTTTTTCAAGTGAACCGCTTCAATATAAAAGACTCTGCTTAAGAAACATTAAGAGTTAATTGTAATTGTTTCACCCTAACATTCGAAAAGACATCTATTCGTTATGTAAAAATATACATAAAATAAACTAATTATTTGATTTTCAAAACGCAAAATTTATTTTTTTAATGATTAATGCCAGTAGGGGTGGGAATCAGGTCAGGTCAACCGGGTTCAGGTCAATTCGAGTCGGGTCAAGTCGGGTCAAGACTCAAAAAAATCATACCCGAACCCCAGCCTAATTAGAACTCGGGTCTGTCGGGTTCGGGTCAATTCGGGTCGGGTCTACTCGGGTTCGGGTCAACCCGACTATAAGTAAAAAAAAATTAAAAATTGGCTTATTTAATTATATTTACAAGGTGAAATGTGTTAAAAAAACTCAGGTCAAGTCGGGTTGGTCGGGTTCGGGTCAAGTCGGGTCGGGTCAATTCGAGTTAAGACTAAAATATATAAACTCGAACCCGAGCCTAATTAGAACTCGGGTCAACCCAAATTGACCCGAATATGTTATTGAACCCGAGTGACCCAACCCGAATAGGCTTATTCGAGTTCGGGTTTGGGTCAAACTTTTCGACACCTAAACGCCGGTATCGATTTTCACATAACCACGTGAGACGTGACCATATCACGTGCACAACTTGTTGACTAGTATTCACCCATTTGAACAAAACAAACATGAATCCTCCTCGTACAATGTTTTATATTATGCCACGCACACAAATATATGTCCATGTCTCATGTCTCATCTCGCTCATTGGAGAACAAACCGGAAACGAATCTTCATCTTCATTTCTCTCCAAAACAAAACATAATCATTTCTCACCAAATACATTAACCAAAATCACGTTTATTAGATGATTCTATATATGTAATTACGGCTAATATCCAAACCTTAATAACGGATCTACATATATCTTGTTTTTGTTAACCGTTACATATTCTTTTGTTTTTTTGCATTTCTTCTCTACGTGATTCGTGCTCAGACTCGTTTGGATCTTATCATACAGACGAACGTAATATGTAAGTATCTGTGTTTCATGATTTCATCCTAAGATGAAATCATACGTATGGAGTTGCATGGTATCAAATGTGCATGTTTGTAACTATTTTATTTACAAGTTCGTGCATTATTAATTGATTGAGGATATAATTTGCATGTCTATATTCCTCAAAGTTTATGTGCATGCTTTGCTTTGGGGGTATTTGGGATTTGGTTATCTGGCTATTAGCGAGTGAAACATGTGAAACGGCTAGCCCGGATAAAGAAAATGCATCCCTTAAAAAAGAAGCAATCCCAAACACAATCTCATAAGCCTTGTATAACAACCCGTCCCACATTGGTAGAACCGAAGTAGTTTGATCCCTTTATGCGCCTAAAGTTGTAGGCTACCGATATCTTCCATCATGGTTTTAAGTTTAGGCTCGAAGGTATCGGCGAGTCCATTGTTTGTGGGGCTTTAGGGGGATGTTACAGCTTACAAGAGACAGTTTGAATAAGAAACTTGAAATTGCTTATCGAAACAACTTACTGATAAATCATTTGACTTATTAAAATACAAAGTTGTTGAAGTAACTTGCTGTCTTGCTTGATGTGTTTTTTACTAGCCAATAGAGTTTGGCGACTTTGTGAAATTTTATGAATAACACTCATGTTTTCCTTTATGGTGTTGTGGGCTAAGTGTGGAGTTTATTTTTTTACTTGTTACCGTGGCTCTTTTTCACTAATGATATATGATCTTTACTAGACTAACGATGTTAACGTTGTTGTGTTTCCTTGGAATGTTGTGACAATGCATGATGATGATGCTTTAAGGAACCCGAATTGTTATAAATATTATAACAAGCAAATGTAGATCATCTTTATTTCCACCCTTCCTGCAAATTCATCAACTGAAATTCATATTGGGATGTCAATGACAATTGCAACATTTTCTTTTCACAAAATTTGATATACGCATGAACAATCCTTGAGATGATTGACTAATAAACACGTAATTTATTTTTCCTTGCAGTTGATGCATTTGTGTTACAGAGTTCTACTCAAAAGCAACTTTGAGTTTATCTGCCCCCAAATCAAGTGTCAATGACTGAGATTGCCTGAATCACGGAGAATGCAAGATGACTTAAGAATGTTCAGAATAGCAGTGTTATGTAGGACCTTTTTATGTTCCAGATGACGGTATTACATGCCTGTTTCACTTGTGTAGTAGTAATTTCTAGTATATAAAAAACATCAAAATATGGACGAATTTAGAGAAGATCATCATATCCTGCCTGCTGCTTGGATGAACAAAAGTCCATCTGAACTAGCAGAATCGAATCTCTTCATTATATCATGCTTCATCGCTGGCCTTATTGGCATCTTAACCATCGTTTACACAGCATTCCAGTGGAGAAGAAACATTAGTCTTAGTTGGACAAAAGCCATTGCCGGGACAACAAAAGATCCAAAATCAAGCAAAGATCTTGTAGCACCTCATACATGGTGCTTAGAAACTGTAGCTCGTGGAAAAAGCTTAAACTGTTGTGTATGCCTAAAATCCATGTCCCCTTCACAACCCCTCGGGCCAATGGTGTCTTCAGAAAGCTTCATTCACCGTTGTAGCATATGTGGCGCAGTTGCGCACCTCAACTGTTCACCAAATGCTAACAAAGACTGTAAGTGTGTGTCCATGATTGGGTCTGATCATGTGTTACATCAATGGGCTATCAGGTGGACCGAGGTGATTGATCAACCAGATGGAACGTCTTTTTGCACACATTGTGAAGAACCGTGTAGTGCTTCTTTTCTTGGCGGCTCAGCAATATGGTGTTGTTTATGGTGTCAAAGATTAATACATGTTGACTGTCATAGTAGCATGTCTCATGAAACTGGTGATATTTGTGATATGGGTCCTAATAAAAGACTAATCTTATCGCCTCTATATGTTAAGGGATTGGGGCGGTCATCATCTGGTGGATTATTGAGCTCAATAACTTTTGGAGCTAATGAGATTGCATCATCAGTTCGTGCGAGTATCACAAGTCAAACTAAGAAAAACAGGAATGGGAATCAAGTCAATCTAGATGATGTTATAGATACTGTCTTAGCCGAAAGCACAGAAAGCACGCCAGAGAGTAGCCCCAAAAATGAAGATGGTAACAGTGAAATGATGAACAAAAAGATGAGTTATAAAAGGAGTATTCAGAGAGATGACTCACAAAAGGTGCAAATGAAACAGAGATATGATCTAGTCGATTTGCGTTCTGATGCACGGCCTCTTTTAGTATTTATTAACAAAAAAAGTGGTGCTAAACGTGGAGATTCAATCAGGCTAAGGTTGAATATCCTGTTAAATCCTGTGCAGGTTTGTGCTTATCCCAATCTTCTTTGAGCTAATAGCTAATCTTATAGTGTCAATTTCGATGCATTTATGAAAATGGTTCGACATGGGTTGAATTTTGTCTACAAACTAAGTCAAACATGTCAAACGTCTTCTAAAACGTTTTCAAATTCTTAAAATAAGTTGTTCTATCAAAAAAATCTTTATATGATCATCTATATAGGGCGAATTTGGAAAATTTGTATGGATACAATCATGCAAATACTTAAAATAGGTTAAGGCTGTATTTAATCATGAGAATACGATCTTGATCAGAGTATAACAAGTCAAATGATATAATCTTGCCAAAAGGGGACCTTTTTGTTAACTTTCTAAAGTTAATGCATTTAACTATGCAAAGAAATATAGCCGCTGATTTGCCCAATCAGTAAAAATACATCAATCACCCGTTTTGACATGCTACCCAGCCAGTCAGCTAGCCCATTTTGCCACCTTTAGCTAGTCGTATGCAAACATAATTTGCTTGAATGTATTGTAGATTTTTGAACTAAGCTCAAACGAGGGACCAGAAATTGGTCTTTATCTATTTAGAAGAGTACCACATTTCAGAGTCCTCGTATGTGGTGGTGACGGCACAGCAGGATGGGTATTGGATGCCATTGAAAAGCAAAACTATGTATCTCCTCCACCAGTTGCTATCCTTCCTTGCGGAACAGGAAATGACTTGGCCAGAGTTTTGAACTGGGGCGGTGGTTTAGGGACAGTTGAAAAACAAGGAGGTCTGTGCACAATGCTGCAACACATGGAACATGCAGCTGTAACTGTTCTTGATCGTTGGAAAGTTTCTATTGTAAACCAAAGGGGAAGACCTCTTCGTTCACCCAAGTATATGAATAATTATCTTGGTATGTGAAATTCTATTATATTTTTATACCGCTTTTCATTGATGATTACTGATGTTAAGTACTGGCTGGATGGGTCATTTATTGACGAGCTGCCATATTTCTATATTTAAAAAAATATATAGTAAAACAAACAGAATTAAGGGATGAAAACAATGCGGATTTTTTTTTAAGAAGCAAACATTGCCAAAAAGCAGTTAAGGGTTGAACCGTTAGACTAGTGGAAGTTTGAGAAGAAAATCTTCATTACGTGGTTGTTGATCATTACTATGAAATGTAACTGCAGGTGTTGGATGTGATGCAAAGGTTGCTCTCGATATTCACAATCTGAGGGAGGAGAATCCAGAGAAATTCTATAACCAGGTGAACATATTTTTTTACCTTTAAATCAAATCGGTTTAACTGATTAAGTTGAATCATAATTAGATATATTAATATTGTGTATGTGATTGCAGTTTATGAATAAAATGCTATATGCCAGAGAAGGTGCGAGGAGTATGATGGATAGAACGTTAGCAGACTATCCATGGCAAGTTCGAGTGATTGTAGATGGCGTTGATATTGAGGTTCCTGAGGTTAGTCCAACGATGTTCCGTTGGTTCAAATATTTGTTTCCTTCTAGATTGACATGTGCTTATCGACTATCGAGTTTGGTGGTCTGTAAGTTGCAAATCTTTTTGATATGTAGGATGCAGAAGGCGTTCTTATTGCCAATATTGGAAGCTATATGGGTGGTGTAGATTTGTGGCAGAATGAAAATCAGAACAATGATAATTTTGATCCTCAATCTATGCACGATAAGAGGTTGGAAGTTGTGAGCATATCAGGAACTTGGCACCTCGGAAAGCTTCAGGTTATAATGAAATTTTGAGCTTTTATCTCTTTTACAATATCTGTTCAAAGTTCTTTAACTATTGTATCTACTTTTTGTTCAGGTC
Source organism: Glebionis coronaria (assembly GCA_025667525.1). Taxonomy (NCBI): domain Eukaryota; kingdom Viridiplantae; phylum Streptophyta; class Magnoliopsida; order Asterales; family Asteraceae; genus Glebionis; species Glebionis coronaria. Next base: position 617,136,738 of record CM046875.1, on the reverse strand, counting down.
GGGCTTGATAGGGCTCGAAGGCTTGCACAAGGGAAATGTATTAAAATTCAGCTTCTTGCACCATTGCCGGTTCAGATAGATGGAGAACCATGGTTACAATCACCGTGCACGTTGACCATTTCACACCATGGACAGGTAACGTCTCAAGAAATCTTATTGAATAAGCCTATTTTCATTTGTGAAAGTATTTTATGCGGAAACTGGTTATTGGTTTGCGTATGAACAGGCATTTATGCTGAAAAAAACAGCTGAGGAAGGTCATGCTGCAGGAATAGTTGCTGATGTGTTGGAGAACGCAGAAACAAATCAAGTGATAAATGCATCTCAGAAACGAGCTCTTCTTCACGAAATGGCACTTAGACTGTCGTAGCACCACCACCAACTACCACTAACCAACGCTACTACCATGTAAAAAAGACTACATTTGAGTTGTATCAGTTCATAGTCAGCGTTTGTAGATGGCAAGGGGACAGCAGGATTTGACCACGATTCATGTTAGACCGGTATAAACATCGAACACATATGACATGTTTTATTATTGCTTAGGATGCTTGTATATTTGTTTGTACTTCAGATTTGTCACTTATGTTTGTAACTCTTAACTTTGAGTTCCAAGAGATTGAATTGTAATGGACTACTACTAGTAAGCGAGAAAGGTCAGATGGACTCGAAGCTGAACAATAGGACTTAAGCTCAGCAACAAGTTCCAACGACTCGCTCCAGCTCCCGCTAGTATTACCAAACATACCTATATCAAGGTTTAAACCAAAATCTGTAGCTCAAAACACGTTAAGAACATGTAAGTAAAGTAATTTTGAGTACTTCATCTTGTCACATCAAACTCCCTTTTTCGTAAGGCAAAAAAACGTGTTACTAGTTTACAGGTATTATTGATATACGACAACGACAAAATAAGTGAAACGACATGTACAGTAATAATAAAAAAAAAAGCATAGTAGCCAATTAGTGATTATTCCTGAATTTATTTCGCAACTGTAAGCTTATGTTTTGCATAGTCGATTCTAATAAATAAAGCTACTCTTCATATTATAAACGAGATATATACGCTCGCGCTTCGCGGCGGAAGGTCCAAACCGTCCGCAGCGGTGAATCGACAACATGAAGAATTATTTGCATCAATAATTGATTTTGCAAAGAACAAATAATTTCTGGAACTATTTTGATAAAAATAAGTTTTAACGTTATTTCTAAAATCATATACGTATGCCAAAAGCATTGAGCTCGTTTGGTTCGTAATTAGACGGGTTTTTCAATGTTATATTTTATACAAAAGAATTTATAGATATACGTTTCATATTTGATAAATAAATTTTGTTATACTAAAAAGCGTACATAATTAAAAGTTTTAGTTGTTTTCGTAATACATTGTATAATGTCGGGGCTGTTTTACAAATTTGGTTTTTTATTCCATGTAATGGGGACATTTGTTGATTCTTTTTTGGTGGGATCTCAACACAACGTCTGCATCTAAACAAAACGACATTTGAAAGCGTGTTACGACGTCGTCATTGGCACTTGATCGACAAAATGAAAGGTTATTTACGTCAATGATTTGCCTTACAATGAATGAATAACCATTATTTCGATAACTTTTTTTGAACTGTGTATTAAATTTAACATATTTTTATAAAATTATACGTATATCAAAAGCATTGTAATATTAGGCTCGTTTGATTCACAATTCGACAATTTTTTCAGCGATATTTTCTTATTAAAAGAATCGATAAATATACGCTTCATATTTAATATTTAATAAGTAAACTTTGTTATAAAAAAAATGTAAAAATTCAGAAGTCTAAGGTTAGTTTTGTAATAATTTTTATATAATAAGGAGCCGTTTGGTTAGGGGAATATTGGAGGATATTGGGGGATATTCAAAATATTTACATTTTAATTTCCCCCAAATATTGTGTTTTGTATGACTAATGAAGGAATTTTAAATTCCCCAAATTTCCAAAACAGAGGATATTATAATTACTCCAAAAAGTGAGGAATTTTAAATTACTTCAAAATTATCTTTTATAAACTTTTTTCTAGTCGGTGTTATTCGGGTTTTCATATTAATATAAAATATTATAAAATTTAAAAAATTTGTATAAAATTTATTTTTTCGATTTTTACTTTTTTAAATAGCAAAAATAAAATTTGTATAAAAATTTAAAGAAATTTTATATAAAATTTATATAAATACTATAAAAATTATTGAATTTTTTTATAAAATTTATATAAAGTCTATAAAAAAATTATTAAATTTTTTTTATTAAATTTATAAACTTTCTTTAAAAAGTTTATATAAATTTATTATAAAAATTATTGAATTTTTTTATAAAATTTATATAACTTTTTATAAAAAAATTATAAATATTATATAACTTTTTTTATAAAATTTATATAAAATTTTTATATAAAAAATTTATAATTTTTTTTATAAATAGTTAGAATTCAATTTTTACTCTTTTCAATAAAATTTATAAAAAATATTTATTCGTTAATTGGTTTAACACAAAATTATAAATTGTTGCCAACCAAACATGTTTAGGCATTTAAAATTCTAGAATTTTTAATTCTTAGGAATTTTAATTTACTAAAATCTAGAATTCTAGAATTTCAATATTTTGAATCAAACGGCACCTAAGGGTTTTTAAAAAAATTCTATTAACTGTATGAACCACTTGTTTTCCGGAATGTTATCCAAAACGACAATAACATTGTGCAAAACGACATTCGAAAAAGTGATACGACGTTGCTTACTTCAATATTTAATATATATTATAATCAATAATTCATGTTTTCTTTTAACAACATCAACCTAATTATCCACTAAAAAATAAAAATAAAACTAGATGGATGAAGTTTACCATATTACACTATTACTTTTTATTTAGTTTATTATTATAAATTAAAAAAAAGTTAATTAATTAATTAAAAATAAAATTATTATTTTATAAATTAAAAGTAAAAATAAATTAATAACTATTTGTTTTAAAATGTTGGTTTTGGTATGGGTAAAAAAAGTAGAAAATAAAATAAAACGAGAGAAATACTTAAATCACATAACAACTTATATAAAACTTTTTATAAAATAATTTGTCACATATTTAATGGTATTCTTTCTCTTACTTTTGAATTCTCTCTCTTAAACACAATCACTAATTTACTTAACACATCATTATGTTTCTCAAATTCTTTCGGAAGCATTCTGTGGTCGTGTCTCGGATCGAATGTAACTACTTCATACTTTCCGGTACGACTATCCAAAGCAATCTTAATTCTCGCACGGCAACCCGTTAGTCTATGCCTTGTATTTCTAACTTGCTTATCATGGTGTTGAGGATCCAATGTGTTAATATTTATCTCCTTTACCCTTCTCGATTACACATGACATACTTTGATTTCACCAAACCACTTTTTGTTTTCTTTTGGCATGTCATCTTAGCTTCAAACCCTGCCTTTTCAGCGTAAGTGTTATAAAAATCGACACCTTGCTCTATTGTATCAAAAGTTTGCCGCACAAAAGGTAGATACTGTGTTTTGACATATGGTTCGCAGTATATCGTTCCTCCAGGTGTCTCGCCTTCTGGGGACAAAGTTGGCGTGCTCCTTGGAACTGTTAAACAATAACATTTAGGTTTTGTTTTAGTAAATTATTTTTACAGTGAATCATGTATGTTTCATGTTGAATCATATATGTTTCATCATGAAACATATATGATTTATGATGAAACATACATGATTCATCCAATTTGTTTTTGAAGTTTTTACCAATTACAGTGTTTTAAAGAATAACTATTTTAACAGAATCATAGAATCATATATGATTCATTTTGAGTCAATTGTTTGTATATTGAATAAAACATATATGTTTCATGATGAATCATATAGGATTCATCATGAAACATATATGTTTCATGATGAAACATACATGATTCATCCAACTTGTTTTTGAAGTTAATTTCCTTTACCAATACAGTGTTTTAAAGAGTGACTATTTTAACAGAATTATATATGTTTGTATGTTGAATGAAACATATATGATTCATCATGAATCATATATGATTAATCATGAATCACTTGTTTGTATATTGAATGAATCATATATGATTACCTGGAGTTTGAATGATATTGGCTTCAACATTTAACTCTTCATTTTGATTCTGAGTCATAGGGTTTTCATCTTCTTCGTATTGAACTATACTTGAATCTGCATCAATCGCATCGTCGTCAGCCATATTTGTGGTAGTTGTGATTAGGGAAGGTAGTTGTGGAGGTTGAGGTCGCTGGAAAAAATGGAATGGAGGTTGTTGTGTTGGTTAAGGTCGCCGAAAAAATTAAGGTTTATAGATCTGTGATTAGGGAGATCTGTGATTAGGGAGTTGTGGTGGTTGAGGTCGCCGGAAAAAACGGTTATGGAGGTTGTTGTGGTGGTTGAGGTCGCCAGAAAAAAAGGTTATGGAGGTGGTTGTGGTCGCCGGTTTTGATAACTAGAAAAACAGAAAAAACGGTTTTGAGCTCAGAGAGAGCTGTGCGTGTTTTTTTTAAGAAAAAAATGAATTATTAATTTCTAAAACTCTATTTATATTTTTAATTAGTAAAAAGTGGGTGTAATCTTGACCATTGAATGCAAAATAAATGGATGGCCCAGATTGTCTCATTTGGTCTATGTTATATATTGTGTCTAGGGGGATCTCAACTCGAGTTTTAGAAATTAATAATTCATTTTTTTCCTTTAAAAAAACACACACAGCTCTCTCTGAGCTCAAAACCGTTTTTTTCCGTTTTTCCCGTTATCAAAACCGGCGACCACAACCACCTCCATAACCTTTTTTCCGGCGACCTCAACCACCACAACAACCTCCATAACCGTTTTTTATGGCGACCTCAACCACCACAACTCCCTAATCACAGATGTCCCTAATCACAGATCTATAAACCTTAATTTTTCTGGCGACCTTAACCACCACAACAACCTCCATTCCATTTTTTCCGGCGACCTCAACCTCCACAACTACCTTCCCTAATCACAACTACCACAAATATGGCTGATGACGATGCGATTGATGTAGATTCAAGTATAGTTCAATACGAAGAAGATGAAAACCCTATGACTCAGAATCAAAATGAAGAGTCAAATGTTGAAGCCAATATCATTCAAACTCCAGGTAAATCATATATGATTCATTCAATATACAAACAAGTAATTCATGATTAATCATATATGATTCATGATGAATCATTTATGTTTCATTCAACATACAAACATATATAATTCTGTTAAAATAGTCACTCTTTAAAACACTGTATTTGTGACAACCCAAAACCGAGGTCATTGCTTAATCTTATTTTACAATTATTTTTGAAAATTTTTGAATGAGTTTGAAGTATATTTATTTTTGGAGGTTTAAGTTTAAACCGATGTTGGAAGGTCTATATTTAATATTTATTAAGTATAAGGAGTATTAGCAAACGTGATGTCGATGGATGCCAAATATTTTACGTCTTATTGGCGGTTGTTCGATTTTTGTCATTTTTAAGGTTTTATTTTAAATGACGTGTTAAGTCGAGTCAAGAGTCGATATTATTATTTTTGAGGTATGTTTTAAATTTTAAAAGTATCTTTATGAAACCCGAGCCCCGTAAATATTTTGAAAATTGACTAATAGTTATTTCCCGCTTTTTAGCTAACTATTTTCATTTTTAGCCACAATTATTGCCAAATTGCAACCAAGGTCCCTCCACCACTATATATAAAGCTTAACAAACACACACTACACAAATCTTCCACTAAAAATTTTCTCCATCTCTTTCTTTCTCTCTCTATTTGCCGAAACACCCACCACCTACACAAACACATACATTTTCAATTTTTACTCAAGTTTGAGGATGATTTGAGCTAAACCAAAGCTAGACCCACTCTTAGAATTGATCAAGGATCACATTGGTGTAAGAATTTTACACATGCAAGGCATTTTTATTTTCTTGATGTTGGTAGGTAGAAACCATGATCATGCATGGTGTTCTTGTCATGATCAATGGTGACTGTTGCAAGAATCTTGTTAAGAACTTCATTTTGATCTAAAGGTTTAATTTTGATGATTATTTAGATGTTATGGTTCATATATGTTGATGTTAGGGTATAGAAATGATCATTTCTATGGTTGGTTTTGATCAAAAAGGTGATTTTGTACAAGATTTTGGTAGTCATTTTATAACAGTAAGTAAACTGTAAAATCCGAATTTTTATGTTTTGAAAATGGCTTAAATTATAGCCTAAGATTGTAGATAATTTTATTAGCTTCGATTTGATATAAGGTAGAGCTTCTAGCTCCAAACGAGCGCGAAGTTATGATGTTTTGAATGATCGTGTACCGGGAGACGAGTATCGGCACTACAAATAGTTGTTGTCAATATTTGGATCGAATCTCGGGGACTCTAAATGGAAGTTTTGAAATGTGTAACCTACTGATAATGAGGTGTTTACCTTATAGGTTGAGTTTACTTTAAACCCCGAGTGTCGGTTTTGTAAACGGAGTCGTTTAAATAAGTTAAAACGGTTGTATGAAAAATTAACGTAAATCTGTCCGGATTTTGTAGTTCGAAAATGAGTCGGGTAAAGGACTTTAAAAGTAATTTCATTTGATAAACTTGTAGGAGGACTTTCTATATATAGTAAGTTAGTTTATCGAGTCGTTTCATAAACGGTTGACAAGTTTAAAAGGGGTAAATAGGCTAGTACATGTACTATGTAGCGGCGAACTTCGTTAAAAGTGTAAAATGGTAAAGGAATTGTGTAGTAAAGTATAATGAAGTTATTTATATCGTATTCTCTCGAGTTTATTGTGACTTTATGAGTTTGAGTTTGATGTTGTTATATATGATTTATTTCTCGAGTCATTATTAATGAACGCGCCTTATTTGATAGGTAGCGGTTCTCGTGTTTGAAAGGCATCCATTATCATCGACGATCATCTCGCTAGATCTCTTATACTAAGGTGAGTCTGTAGCCTCGCTTTTTATGCTAGCTACTAAATGTTTTATACCCGCGAGGGGGATACATGCTATTTGAAAATAAATGAACACAAGTCATGAGTAATTGTTGGACCCGAATGTTGCCTAAAGTTGAATTCATTGTATTGAGTAACTTGTTGCTAAAGACCCTAAATTCATGAGCCGTTAACTATCTTCTGACTTGATGTTGTGAGTCGGGAATAGCCGCTTATTCTTATGATAGTACTATTGGGTTGACCACCCTATCTGAGACCAGGGCATTACGTTGAGTAACCCGCTGGGAAGGATAATTTTACGTGAATAAGATTGTGGTATTCTAGCAACTGATACCCTAGAGGGGCAATGGTTTTATTCTAGTCATGCCGGCATTTGGCGTGGGTGACTATTTGGTTAAGGGGTCGGTTTCAGGAGCTTAAATACAATGTTTGTTTATCATTATTATTATTGCCTTGAATATAGCTTGTGTGTACGACAATTCTATAAATGATTATGATTGATTTTCTTCTTGTGTTCAAATGTGATTTGATAAACCTATAGACTCGCTCAACATTATTTTTGACTCGTTTTATGCATGTATTTCAGGTAATAGGAAGTGATGGAGCATGGAGCTTTGTTGTGGAGGTTGTGGCTTGGCTTTTGGAAGAATGTTGGTCTAAAAACTGTTTCTACCTTTTAATGTTGAACAATTTATTTTATGTTAATGTATTGTACTAAACTTTTTGGTTGTTGGTCGAGATCCATGGGGACTAAACGCTTTACTCTGGTGTCGTGTCAGTACAATTTGGGATGAAATTTATGTTTTAGACCTTTTATGAAAATCATGTTTATATTTTATGTGTAAACGTCTCACTTTTGAGTCGTTCAATATACCTTGTGTGATGATGCTTGTGTCTAGCACCCAATTGTGTATTTCCGCTGCGCAATGTAAATTGGGGGTGTTAGAGTATTGGTAAAGGAAATTAACTTCAATAACAAGTTGGATGAATCATGTATGTTTCATCATGAAACATATATGTTTCATTTAATATACAAACAATTGATTCAAAATGAATCATATATGATTCTATGATTCTGTTAAAATAGTTATTCTTTAAAACACTGTAATTAGTAAAAACTTCAAAAACAAGTTGGATAAATCATGTATGTTTCATCATGAATCATATATGTTTCATGATGAAACATATATGATTCAACATGAAACATACATGATTCACTATAAAAATAATTTACTAAAACAAAACCTAAATGTTATTGTTTAACAGTTCTAAGGAGCACGCCAACTTTGTTCCCAGAAGGCGAGACACCTGGAGGAACGATATACTGCGAACCATATGTCGAAACGCAGTACCTGCCTTTTGTGCGGCAAACTTTTGATACAATAGAGCAAGGTGTCGAATTTTATAACACTTACGCTGAAAATGCAGGGTTTGAAGCTAAGATGACATTGATGTGTCGTGGATAGTATAGTGATAATTAGATTACGTTATAGGGTAAATTAGAAAATTACCTTTAGGAAAAAGTAATAGTCCAATTATACCAATGACGAATTCAATTAAACACGTGAGTGAGTCGAGTTCGTTGTACACGAAGATCTTATGAATTTGAGACGTTTAGCTTTGATTTGGACAATCGATTTGAATTGGTCTTCGTTTTTTAAACTAAAATTAAAATCTACAATTTTTAAGCTATTTAAAATTATCCTAAAGTGCATGAATCGTAAAACCCCGCCTATTTAAAATAAATCTAACAAACAATTACTTAAAAATTAAAACTATTTAAAAATTTATCTAATTAAAATCTATAAAAAATAAATCTATTTAATAAAATTAACCTTTAATCTATTTAGAAATCTAAAGAAAATTTTTAAAACTAATTTACTTTTTTTTTTTTTAACAATTACTTTTAAAACAATTCTACTTAAAATCTATTTTAAAGCTACTTCTATAAAAATCTACTTAATTAAAATTAAACTAATTAAACTATTTTATTTTTATTTTATTTTTTATATTATTATTATTATTAGTAGTAAACTACTTTTTATTAAAAATATACTTTAATTAAAATTAAAATTAAAAGTTATATATAAGAAAAAAAATGAAACGTAACTAAGAAAATAAGCCCAAAATAAATACTGCCAAAATAAACTCACTATATTAAGACAGAAGTGGAATTAATAATCAAAAGAGCCCTTGGCTCAGATGGTTATCATGTTGGGTGTGTGACCAGGAGGTCACGGGTTCAATTCCCGTGAGGGAAATATTTTTTTGGTAATTATACTTTTTTGACAGATTTCAAACAACAGTCTTATGAAAGACTTTGTGTGAGCTTATTTGCTCAAAAGCTGAGAGGACACAGCTTATGGGCTTATCAGTCAGTTGAACTGATAAGCAATTATACATGAACAATTAATAAAGAAGCAGCTCAATTCTCAGAACTAAAATAAAATAAAATCAACTCCAAATTTCACTTAATCACAATAAAACAGTAAAAACTGATCAAGTAACTAAGCAAACAAAGATATCAGTAAAAAAAACAATCATCCAAAGAAAAGAAACGTCAGTTACCAACTAGCAGTCACTCACAAGTTCTAAGCATCAACAAATCCTAAACTAGCAGTTCTAAGATTACAATTAATCAGTTACTTATATAATTAACTAAAACAAAAGAAGCTGTGAACATAAACAAGACTTCTAAAAACTTCATCAGATACATCAGATTATCTAAATTCTTTTAATGAAACAGATTAAGCAAGTATGAATATCCAACGTCCCAAAATCAGTTCCAAAATTATCCATAAGCTCAGTCAAATTAAAAATTCAGTAGTAACGTGCTATCGAAATGAATGCAACTCTAAAAAGAAACAGTAACCATCCTAAGTCAATATTACCTATATCAAACAAACCTAAGAGACTTATCAGTAAAATCCCATATAAACAAACAGTATCCTCAGGTTAATCAATTTTAAGTCATTAAAACTAAATATTCAGTCCTTATTAATTCGAATGAATTAACATTTAACATCTTATAATCAAATAACATATATCAGCATCAAATCAACAATTAAGAAGCAGGTTTAATAAAACATAAAACTAAAAAGAACTAGTACCTTATGATGATGCCATTGGGAAGTAGGGAATGCGCTGAGCATCCTAAACACAAAACCGCAACCACCATTCACCATTCTCTGATTACCGAAACCACCATTCAATTTTTTTAGCATTCGAACATACAATAACTTTAATCAAACCATTAGGGTTTGATTTATTCCCAAATCTTTCTCAATAATTCACTAAAGCTATCGTTTGAGCTCAAATGAACAATCAACTTTATAATATCAGTTTAAATATTTATATTGCAAGAACTCTTAACAAAATAACAACGTGAGATTTAAGATTAAATAAAACGGAAATACGAGTTTTTATTGATTTAATTAAACATTACAACTTTAAAAGGTAAATTACAATTCTAAATAAAAACTAACATTATAACATTAAAGTAAGAAAAGGGATGCATTACACAAGAAAAATGGGGGTATTTATAGCCCCCCCAAAGGCATCCTTGAACGGATATTCGCATCTTCAATCGGATATTCCTTATGATTTGTAGCCTTTGATCTTCAATCCTTTTCTCTTTCTTCAATCTAAGGGCTGAGATGATCCCAAATAGCACACGGATCGCCAACGTGGCATCCGTGTGCTAGTTGTGTTTCTTTTAAGGGCTGTGATTGGAGGATTAAGAGATGTGAGGTGTCTCCTCCACTGAAAATCAGCCACGTAGCATTCTCGTTACACTCCTTCTCTTCCTTAAAATGGGGGGTTTTATTTTCTTTTCGAGTGAATTAACGGAAGAAAAGCCCTTTGTAAAAATGACTTTTTATTAAGCTAGGGTTTTTTTTAACAGTGAATAAGGTGACTGGTTTTAGGGTTAAAAAGTGGAGTGGGGAAGATGGTGATGGTGCACATAGGTAATATCGAAAGGAAATTAATGTGTGTGTGAGAGAATAAGTGGGGAGAAAACGTGTGAGAAAAATAAATTGAGTGGATATCTTTAATATGGGTCGGTTTATTTTATTTGATGGGAGTGACGAGTGGAGAAAAAGACAGAAAGTGGGTGGAACGTTTTTGATTATTAAAAGAGTGAAAAGTGATTGGTCGATTGAGGATAAAACAAAAAAAACAACGTGTTAAATACACGTTTCATGAAATATCAGAAACCCTAAAGCCCATTTGCTTTCTCCATTCGTTCCTTATTTCCCAATATTTGGGCTTGAGGCCCAAAATACATATACATCCGAATATTTAACTCCATATTTGGGCCTTTATTGGACTTGCAAATACACAAAGAAGTATCTTCAATCATAAATGGGCTTTTGAGCCCATTTACTCAATTGTGGGACCCACTTGACCCGTTAACTTGATAAAAGATAAAATCCTCTAAAGTTGAGCTCGGTTTTGGCTTCCTCGATCTTTATCATCAAACTCGTGCCGGTTTTTGTCGATTTTCGCGATCATTGGTACCTACACACATGAAACACAAAACAAGCAAATCCAAGGCATATTTGATAGATAATGTGCAATATTTCATTGTTTTTTGCTACAAATGATATGAGTAATTACACTCATATCAAATTCTCCCATGCTAAGCAATTGTCGTGTCCTCACGCAATGATAAAATAAAACTATGAACTACACCATTATTCAACTTATGACATTTTATTTTGCAAAGACATAAAATAACTTAAAGGATCATAAAAACTCAAATAGATTTATCGTCCTCGACTTTTCACTTTTCCATGCCAAGTGCAAAAACAAGATCATTGTTATTATAAGTTGGTAGACAAACACGAATTCATGTGTATCTCTTATATTTTATTGTTGTCTTAAATGATCACGAGGATGCATTGTTGACTTATTTCGATAATTTATTAGGCCGAAAATAAAGTGAACGATTTAATCAATAGTTAGCTAAAGGACAAAATCTTTTAAAACTGCTTCTCGGGCTCTCATAAAGTTCATATCTTGGCATAACTTGTTTCGCGATTTGAGACCTTTCTCGGACCGATATTTGGCAATGACTTTATACTTCCAACCTTGAGAGACGTTCACAAAATAATGGTCTTCTCTTCATAATATTTCTTCACTTGAAGTTTTGAGAGATTCATACTTGGACCACGACTTCTTCATTTTTCTCCAATCTTTACTTGGGATTTTGATTAACAACGATTCGCCTCCTTTTTGGACTTGGCTTCATTTATCCTCATACCTTATTTTTGGTCTTTTTGGATAGAATTCTCCATGACTTTTTGGGAGTATTTTGCTTTTCGGCGTGTGTCTCGATCCTTCATATTGATTTTTTATAAATGAGTCTTCACATCACTTGAGATTTTTAGCAATAAAACATAGCCCTCATGTCTTGTTAGGACCTTTTTGGACTCGCCAATCTTCGCATCCCGCTTCAATAAGTTATGCCTTGGCTATGAACTCTAATCCATACCGAGCAACTTCTAAACGATCTTGGGCTAGAAGCTAAGTAACTTTTCAAATCGTTCAACATTATTTATTGCAATTAAATTTATTAACAAGCGATGGGAGAATAGGCTTATAATTAACTCACATAATTTCCCGAAAGAATACCGAACTTATAATTGGCTCTATCATCTCTTGTTCTCCATATTGTAAAATTCCAAGAATGAAATCAATGGATACTTAGCCTATTAAATCAAAGTTTTGGGTTTTCAAGTCATCTATAGGATCTTGCAACTTCTTATACTTTTGCAAGTTTTAGAATTTGCGTTTTAAAGTTCCCTTGATAGACGACTTTCTAGGATCAATTATAGGAGCTTGCGAAAAGTTCTTGTTCTTAACTCGTATGAATTAAGACCTTCGCGTTTTAAAGCTCCCTATATAATAGCCTAGCAAAACTTAATTCAAATACGTTAAGGAAAAGCTAAGGTTAAAAACCGAGTCGAGTCAAAAACTATTCTTATTGAAAGCCTACATTCGTGTCAAAAACACTTATTTTCTTTATTAAAACTTAAAAAATAACACAAAAAATTTAAAATTTTATTGAAAAATGAGAAAAACAACACGTTTGGACACGACAAAAGCAATTGCAAGCGATTATATCGATTGACTCCCCCATGCTAAAACCAAACATTGTCCTCAATGTTTCTTAGCTCAAGAGTAACACCCCCTTGCTAAGATACGAAGAGTCTAATGCAAATTCCTAGCATGGAAAGAGCACGCAAATCTATAAGCCGTTTATTAATTATGCCTCAAGATAAAACGTTAGTCGATAAAAATCAAGGGATAGAAAGTGTGCCCCTTTTTGGCATTCAAAGAATGGAAGATCAAGTGGACCGGCAAAAACCAAACACGAGAGTCTTCAAATATAAGGATCGTACCTAAGATTCACAATACGACAAAACACGAACACGAGCTTGAAAGATCAAGCCTTATTAGTGTTAGAAAATAGAAAGAAGATAGAATGTATGGGACTCCCCCACAAGGCACCTCGTTTTTGTTAACCGAGTCATGAGCTCGACTCGATCCCCGCATTCATTGGTCCTTAGGGAAAGTTTGAAGATCCGGAACAACCTCCGTAGGTATGTCCCCTCCAAAGTAATGTTTTACACGATGACCATTCACCTTAAAGTTAGGCCCGTCTTTTTGAGCTAGCTCAACGGTGCCATAAGGAAAAACTTGTGCAATGGTGAATGGTCCGGACCAACGGGATTTAAGCTTGCCCGAGAAAATCTTAAGTCTAGAGTTGAATAAGAGGACTTGATCACCAACATTGAAAATGCGATTTTTGATCTTAGAGTCATGAATCCTCTTAGTCTTCTCTTTGTAGATCAAAGAATTTTCATAAGCTTGATCCCTTAGTTCACTTAGTTCATTCAATTGAACCTTGCGATGATCACCCGCGGTCCTCAAATCAAAATTACAATGTTTAAGAGCCCAATACGCCTTATGTTCGAGTTCAATTGGCAAGTGGCATGCTTTTCCGTAGACCAACCTAAATGGTGTACAACCAATTGGCGTCTTGTAAGCCGTACGGAAAGCCCACAATGCATCGTCCAATTTATCCGACCATGAAGTGCGATTTTCACCAATAGAACGCTCCAAAATCCTTTTAAGAGCTCGGTTTGAAACCTCCACTTGACCACTCGTTTGAGGGTGATAAGCCGTAGAAAGTCGATGAGTGACACCATATTTCTTTAGAACTCTTTCAAATTGTTCATTACAAAAATGGGTCCCACGATCACTTATATTAGTCCGTGGAGTTCCAAACCTAGCAAAGAGTTGTTTCAAAAAGTTCACTACAACTCGAGCATCATTAGTAGGCAAAGCCTTAGCTTCAACCCATTTAGACAAATAGTCCACGGCTATACCTTTTGGCAAGGCAATTGATCGATCCGCTAGCTCGAGAGTCATCTTAGTAGGTGTAAGCTCGGGAAGTGATAACCTTTTCCACACGGAAAGAGGCATCAAATTAATGCTAGCACCGAGATCGGCTAAAGCTAAGCATTCTTCCATATTAGGGAAATCACATGGTATCACAAACTTGCCCGGGTCTCCAAGCTTTTTGGGAAGCTTTTGTGTAAGAACCGCGGAACAATTAGCATCTAAAGATGTAGACATTTCAACCAATTTCCCTTTATCATTCATTAATCTCTTAATAGTCGAAGCAAACTTAGGCATGTAAAGCAATGCATCCGCGAAACTAACATTAATATGAAGATTCTTAAACATCTCTAAAAAAGTAGCCGTTTGAGCATTGGACTTTTCGCGGAGCTTCTCTTGGTTAAGTCTTGAAGGGTAGGGTAGTGTGGGTTTAGTCTTCGGAAGTTCGGGTTCCGGAATAGGCAATTGGTCTACCTTTGGTGGAATAGGAATTTCCTTTTCTTTAACCACCTCGGGTTCTTGCTCCACTTCCCTCACCGTAGAGGTACTCACATGTGGAAGCAAAGGTCCGTCTAAAGCCTTCCCACTACGTGTGGTTATAGCTTTCATCTCACCCTTCGGGTTTGGAATGGTGTTACTAGGTAAGCCACCCGAAGACGAGGAAGGTTGACTCATGAAAGTTTCAAACATCGAGAGTAATTTATTTTGACCTTGTTCCAAACTTTGTTGCATACGATTTTGACTTTGCTCTAATCTTTTCTCAAAACGGTTTTGGTTTTGTTCTAGCCTTTGTTGATTAAGCTCAATCTTATTGTTTTGCCCTTTAATCGTATTTTGAAACTCATTTTTCAAAGTTGCCATTTGTCCTTGAATGTTGTTTTGAAAAGCTTTCAAATTTGCCTCATTCGTTTTAATGTAGCTTGACATATCATTTTGATTATTCCCTTGAAAACCTTGATTGTTTTGATTAGCATTAAACCCATTTCCTTGATTATAATTCCCTTGGTTACCACGGTTAAAATTATTCCCATTGTTACCATTGTTGTACCTATTTTGAACCGGTGGAGCAACATGATTTTGACGAGGAACTTGACCGTTGGAGCCATAAGTTCCCGTCGCGGCAAAAGCACTAGCTTGATCAAAACCCGTGTTTAAACAAGCATAATTAGGATGTGCTCCACCACATGATACACAAACATTCTCAACCATATTAATCGATCCATGAGGATTCTTCCTAATCTCATTCAAAATCGTGTCAATCTTAGAGTCCAATCTAGCAATCTCGTGATTAGATGAATTCACATTGGAAACACCCGGTGTGTTTCGTGAATATTGTGCTCTAGACTTATCCTCAATTATTCCCCACGCGTCTCTCGGTTTTTTTCTTAAAAGATTACCACCCGCGGCGGCATTTAAAGAATCTTGTTCAATCATATTAAGCCCATTATAAAAAGTATTAATTTGATGCAATTCCGAGAAACCGTGGTGTGGACATTGTCTTAACAAATCCTTAAATCTCTCCCAAGCTACCCCAAACGATTCATGCACTTTTTGTTCAAATCTAGTGATCTCGTTCTTAAAATGTGTTGTTTTGGACGGTGGAAAGAAGTAATTCATGAACTTAGACACTAAATCATCCCAAGTTAAAATCGAACCCGGTGGTTCTTTCTCATACCAAAGCTTAGCATTACCCACGAGCGAGTACGGAAAAAGCATGAGCTTAATCACGTGATTCGGCACATCTCTAAACTTGAGAGTCGAGGTAATTCGATTAAAATTCCGAATGTGAGAATGCGGGCTATCGGCCTCATTGCCACGAAATTGGTCGGCACGAATGAGCAATAAAAGTCCCGTCTTAATCTCAAAATGATCCGCCAAAATAGCCGGTACAAAGATTGCTTCCCCATACCCTTCGGTGGGTGCACGGAGCAATTCCTCCATTGTACGGTTATCGGCCATCTCTACAACAATAGGTGGAAGCTCGGGTTCCACTATTCGTTGTTGACGATTTCTGTTTCTACGAGGAATATTTTCAAGCCTATTAAAATCAATCACAAGACGAGAAGAACGTAATTGCATACACTACAAAGACGAGAATTTAGAGGATTGAAGAAAAGAAATTAGACAAGAAAGAAGATTATTTTTGGTTTTCTTATTTGGTATTGCTCAATCAATAATGATTGATAAAAAACAAGGAATAAGGATAACTACTATGGAAGTAAATTACCCTCAGTCGACTTTGAAACGATAGGTGAAAACCTAAACGTCTCGAGGTTCAGTAAGTAAACAACAAAAATAAGATTTATTACTACTTGAGTCGGCAAACCAATAATAGGTCGTTCCTCTCAATATACGCACAAGCAAGCGGGGAAACGAGGTGGCACTAAGCACTTAAAAACCTTTTTCCTTAGACGGCCTTTTATAGCACGTCGCCTTATACCCACCTTATAGTTTGTATAAATCAAGTTCAAACTTCTTATTAGTATTTATCTATTTTGCCTTTATTTTTGTTTTGGGTTCGAATACAATAGCTAGGTGATGAAATCCCAACTAAGGCTTATTTGAAAAGTATTTAAAATTATTGTTCTACGTAATATAATATATTATTCACAAAAAACGAGAAAAACGATACATACTACTTAATAGAAAAATAACAAAACTTTTCGAGGACGGAAAGGGTCTTCAAATCCACGATCAACAAATCTCCACAAAAGCGAATCGTACACAAGATCCCCGGCAGCGGCGCCAAAATTTTTGATGTGTCGTGGATAGTATAGTGATAATTAGATTACGTTATAGGGTAAATTAGAAAATTACCTTTAGGAAAAAGTAATAGTCCAATTATACCAATGACGAATTCAATTAAACACGTGAGTGAGTCGAGTTCGTTGTACACGAAGATCTTATGAATTTGAGACGTTTAGCTTTGATTTGGACAATCGATTTGAATTGGTCTTCTTTTTTTAAACTAAAATTAAAATCTACAATTTTTAAGCTATTTAAAATTATCCTAAAGTGCATGAATCGTAAAACCCCGCCTATTTAAAATAAATCTAACAAACAATTACTTAAAAATTAAAACTATTTAAAAATTTATCTAATTAAAATCTATAAAAAATAAATCTATTTAATAAAATTAACCTTTAATCTATTTAGAAATCTAAATAAAAATTTTGAAACTAATTTACTTTTTTTTTTTTTTAACAATTACTTTTAAAACAATTCTACTTAAAATCTATTTTAAAGCTACTTTTATAAAAATCTACTTAATTAAAATTAAACTAATTAAAATATTTTATTTTTATTTTATTTTTTATATTATTATTATTATTATTATTAGTAAACTACTTTTTATTAAAAATATACTTTAATTAAAATTAAAATTAAAAGTTATATATAAGAAAAAAAATGAAACGTAACTAAGAAAATAAGCCCAAAATAAATACTGCCAAAATAAACTCACTATATTAAGACAGAAGTGGAATTAATAATCAAAAGAGCCCTTGGCTCAGATGGTTATCATGTTGGGTGTGTGACCAGGAGGTCACGGGTTCAATTCCCGTGAGGGAAATATTTTTTGGTAATTATACTTTTTTGACAGATTTCAAACAACAGTCTTATGAAAGACTTTGTGTGAGCTTATTTGCTCAAAAGCTGAGAGGACACAGCTTATGGGCTTATCAGTCAGTTGAACTGATAAGCAATTATACATGAACAATTAATAAAGAAGCAGCTCAATTCTCAGAACTAAAATAAAATAAAATCAACTCCAAATTTCACTTAATCACAATAAAACAGTAAAAACTGATCAAGTAACTAAGCAAACAAAGATATCAGTAAAAAAAACAATCATCCAAAGAAAAGAAATGTCAGTTACCAACTAGCAGTCACTCACAAGTTCTAAGCATCAACAAATCCTAAACTAGCAGTTCTAAGATTACAATTAATCAGTTACTTATATAATTAACTAAAACAAAAGAAGCTGTGAACATAAACAAGACTTCTAAAAACTTCATCAGATACATCAGATTATCTAAATTCTTTTAATGAAACAGATTAAGCAAGTATGAATATCCAACGTCCCAAAATCAGTTCCAAAATTATCCATAAGCTCAGTCAAATTAAAAATTCAGTAGTAACGTGCTATCGAAATGAATGCAACTCTAAAAAGAAACAGTAACCATCATAAGTCAATATTACCTATATCAAACAAACCTAAGAGACTTATCAGTAAAATCCCATATAAACAAACAGTATCCTCAGGTTAATCAATTTTAAGTCATTAAAACTAAATATTCAGTCCTTATTAATTCGAATGAATTAACATTTAACATCTTATAATCAAATAACATATATCAGCATCAAATCAACAATTAAGAAGCAGGTTTAATAAAACATAAAACTAAAAAGAACTAGTACCTTATGATGATACCATTGGGAAGTAGGGAATGCGCTGAGCATCCTAAACACAAAACCGCAACCACCATTCACCATTCTCCGATTACCGAAACCACCATTCAATTTTTTTAGCATTCGAACATACAATAACTTTAATCAAACCATTAGGGTTTGATTTATTCCCAAATCTTTCTCAATAATTCACTAAAGCTATCGTTTGAGCTCAAATGAACAATCAACTTTATAATATCAGTTTAAATATTTAGATTGCAAGAACTCTTAACAAAATAACAACGTGAGATTTAAGATTAAATAAAACGGAAATACGAATTTTTATTGATTTAATTAAACATTACAACTTTAAAAAGTAAATTACAATTCTAAATAAAAACTAACATTATAACATTAAAGTAAGAAAAGGGATGCATTACACAAGAAAAATGGGGGTATTTATAGCCCCCCCAAAGGCATCCTTGAACGGATATTCGCATCTTCAATCGGATATTCCTTATGATTTGTAGCCTTTGATCTTCACTCCTTTTCTCTTTCTTCAATCTAAGGGCTGAGATGATCCCAAATAGCACACGGATCGCCAACGTGGCATCCGTGTGCTAGTTGTGTTTCTTTTAAGGGCTGTGATTGGAGGATTAAGAGATGTGAGGTGTCTCCTCCACTTAAAATCAGCCACGTAGCATTCTCGTTACACTCCTTCTCTTCCTTAAAATGGGGGGTTTTATTTTCTTTTCGAGTGAATTAACGGAATGTATGAAAAGCCCTTTGTAAAAATGACTTTTTATTAAGCTAGGGTTTTTTTTAACAGTGAATAAGGTGACTGGTTTTAGGGTTAAAAAGTGGAGTGGGGAAGATGGTGATGGTGCACATAGGTAATATCGAAAGGAAATTAATGTGTGTGTGAGAGAATAAGTGGGGAGAAAACGTGTGAGAAAAATAAAACGAGTGGATATCTTTAATATGGGTCGGTTTATTTTATTTGATGGGAGTGACGAGTGGAGAAAAAGACAGAAAGTGGGTGGAACGTTTTTGATTATTAAAAGAGTGAAAAGTGATTGGTCGATTGAGGATAAAACAAAAAAAACAACGTGTTAAATACACGTTTCATGAAATATCAGAAACCCTAAAGCCCATTTGCTTTCTCCATTCGTTCCTTATTTCCCAATATTTGGGCTTGAGGCCCAAAATACATATACATCCGAATATTTAACTCCATATTTGGGCCTTTATTGGACTTGCAAATACACAAAGAAGTATCTTCAATCATAAATGGGCTTTTGAGCCCATTTACTCAATTGTGGGACCCACTTGACCCGTTAACTTGATAAAAGATAAAATCCTCTAAAGTTGAGCTCGGTTTTGGCTTCCTCGATCTTTATCATCAAACTCGTGCCGGTTTTTGTCGATTTTCGCGATCATTGGTACCTACACACATGAAACACAAAACAAGCAAATCCAAGGCATATTTGATAGATAATGTGCAATATTTCATTGTTTTTGGCTACAAATGATATGAGTAATTACACTCATATCAGACATGCCAAAAGAAAACAAAAAGTGGTTTGGTGAAATCAAAGTATGTCATGTGTAGTTGAGAAGGGAATCCAAAGGAGATAAATATTAACACATTGGATCCTCAACACAATGATAAGCAAGTTAAAAATACAAGGCATAGACTAACAGGTTGCCGTGCGAGAATTAAGATTGCTTTGGATAGTCGTACCAGAAAGTATGAAGTAGTTACATTCGATCCGAGACACAACTCCAGAATGATTCCGAAAGAATTTGAGCATCTTACAAAGAAACAACGAAAGATGACTCAGGCGGAAAAAATGTTTGTTATAAAAGCTTCAACAATGAAACTTGGTGGAACAAAGGCGCACCACTTGTTTTCTAAGATGAAAGGGGGTTCTCAGTATATTCATGGCACGACTGACGATTTTAAGAATCATGTCAGAGACGTTAATGAGGTTATAGGAGAAAGTGATGCACATATGTTGATAGAGAAGATGGAAAATAGGAAGTTGTTTGCGCCGAACTTTACATTTCAGTATAAGGTTGAAAACGGCATGTTAGTTGCACTTTTTTGGACAGATGAAGTTGATAAATGCAACTACAATGAGTTTGGTGATGTAATATCATTTGACGCAACGTTCATAACAAATAAGTAAGTTGTTGAATAAAAACTTTTTCTTGTAGAATTCTGTATGGTTTACTATGAAACATATATGTTTCAAGATGAAACATATATGATTCATCATGGATCATGTATGTTTCATCATGAAACATACATGATTCATGATGAATCATATATGTTTCATCATGAATCATATATGTTTCATTCTGAAACATATATGTTTCATGATGAAACATGTATCTAATGAACCATGTATCTAATCATTCTCATCTGATTATGATTTACTTAACTTGCAGGTACGACATGGTTTTTGTTCCATTCACCGCCATAGATAATCACAGAAAGTCGGTGACAGTCGGCGCGGGATTGCTGTTTTGTGAAGACACAGATGCTTATATATGGCTATTAACTTCATTCTTGACTGCTCACCCAAAGCAACCCGATATGGTTGTAACAGATCAAGATGGGGCAATGAAGCGAGCAATTGAAGCAATGTTTACACAGTCTAAACATAGATTATGCATGTGGCACATCATGCAAAAAGTTCCATCAAAGGTGAATTTCATTTACCATAAGTCTGTATTTTTCTTGTAGAATTATGTATGTTTTATCATGAATCATATATGTTTCATGATGAAACATACATGATTCATGATGAAACATATGATTCATGATGAATCATATATGTTTTATTATGAAACATACATGATTCATGATGAACCATGTATCTAATCATTCTCGTCTGATTATTTTACAGATATGCAAAGAAACATATGAAGAAACAAATTTCAAAGAACGTTTCAACAAACTTGTGTGGAATATGTTCATAGATCCTAAGGACTTTGAAGAAAGATGGAATAAATTAATCGAAGACTTCAAATTGAAAGACCACAAGTGGATGAAGAAGATGTTTACCCTTCGATAAATGTGGTTACCGGCATACTTTATTACCTCTCCTTTGTTTGGCTTAATGACAACCACTTCCAGATCCGAGAGTTGATAGGTGTGTAAACACCCATCTTTCTACCACTTAATTACAATAATAACCGGACCAAACCGTGTATTTTATGTCTTTTATGTCGAAATTATGCGTGGTTTGTGTTTTTGTTGTGATTTAGGACGAAAAGGTGAAAAGTGGAGAAAACACGGACATTCACGGGCATTTACGGACTTTTATTGAAGAAAAGGATGAAAGACGAAGTCAAGAAGTCAAGAGTGAAAAAAGAACGGAAGTCCACGACCAATTCTGAAGATTTATCGAAGAAAAAGTCAAAAGACGGAAGTTTATCAAAAGCCGAAGAATTCAAGTCTATTTTATTGAAGAAATTAAAGACGAGTTCAAAAGAAATCCTGAAGCCAAAAGTCCCTTAAGTCCAAGTTTAAAGAAGATTAGAAGAAAAGGACTAATGACGCAATTAATGAAGATTAATAAAAGGAGGGACTTAAGCTTGTAATTAAGAAGAAATGAAAGAGGGGAGGAAGCTTCCTAATCCTCCCCTATAAATAGCCATTAGTTGTTAACTTTTCATTTTGTTGGCTAAGTGTGACAATTAGTCTTCCACCATTTACTTTCCTTGCATTTTTTTTACCTTGTCAATTTAAATACTTGTCAAATTTAATTACCTTTTCTTGCACTTAATTACCATTTAATTTCGAGTAACTTTTTCTTTTAAATTCTTGTTAATCTTTATCTTTATCTTGTTGATCTCATTCTACCTTTCTTTAATCTTTGTGTTGATTTGTTTATGTTCATGTTCTTAATTTTTGTTGATTTATTTAAGTGGGTTTTGAATATCTTGTTAGTTTTATTGTTTTGGATTGATTGTTTATGATTATTAGTTGTTTATTAGCTTGTTTGATTTAATCTTGTGTTTGATTTAGCTTTGTTTTTGTTTAATTCGTGCTTTATTTTGTTCCTTGTTCTTCGGTTTATTGTTACTGTTCTTTCCCTGAAATCGAGCCCAGATTTATTCCGAGTAAGCTTTTGTTTGGATGACTATTCGAAATATTGATTATTCCGAATAGTGGCTTTATATTCAGAGTAAGGGTTTAGCTGCGAGGCTTATTTGGAATATTCCACATTCCGAATAGCAAGATATTCCGCATAGACCTTTTATTCCGAATAGGGGCATCATTCCGAATAGGAACTTATTCCGCATAGAAGGTTTATTCCGCATAGTGTTAAACATTCCGAGTAGGGATAATATTCCGAGTAGGCTGGACATTCCGAATAGTGGTATTATTCCGAGTAAGAGCATTATTCCGCATAAGACTTTATTCCGAATAGGGACAGATATTCCGGATAGAGGTATTATTCCGAATAGGCTTGTATTCCGGGTAAGATCATTTATTCCGAGTAGGCCATATATTCCGAGTAGGGTTTATTTCGGATAGAGCTTATTTTCAGTTTCTTTAAATTTAGTTTTTAAGTTTCTGCCCTTTTATTTTAAGCTTTATTTTTCCCGCCTTTTTCCTTTATCGCACTTTAAGTTTATTTTCCTTAGTTTAAGACTTAGTTTTAGTTGCGTTTTAAGTTTGCCCTAGTTAGATTTAAGTTTGCGTTATTTACATTTTTTGCCCTTTAATTTTAGTCGCGCTTTTAATACTTGCATTTTACTTTATTAGATTTAGATTTACTTTAATTGTACTTTTACTTTAATTGTTTTTCACTTTTCATATACTACAACGACACAACTTTGTTTCCACCAAAGAACAGCTGAGTCGCACATTAAACACAAGTTTTTCAATTCGATTAGACCAACACAACGAACTTTAATTTTTATACGGGCCAAAAGCCGTGTATCAAATGGTGCCGCTGCCGGCTCTTTTCGTAAAGATTGACGGTTTTCTGTGAGAGACACGTTGATTTTTGGGATCCGTTCACTTGTGAGCGTTATTTTTCTTGTCTAAAAAATTCAAAAAAATCATAAAAATTAAAAATTGATAAAAATACATAAAAATTAAAAATTTCAAAAATCCAAAAAGATTTTATCTTTCTTGTGTATATATATTGTTTTTGTGTTTGGTTTTGTTTTCTTTTGCATTTTCAGGTGTATGCGTACTAGATCTTCTAATTATCAAGAGCCCGAGCCTCAAGAAGATTTAGTTATGGCAGGTGTTAACAACAACAACATTCCACCGCACCTCAATAATAATAATAATAATAATAACAATGCTCTTCCACAGCCCGATCTTTGGACCATGGAGGAACTTTGCCAACCAACAATGTTTGGACGAGGAGGACCGATTGCGCCGATGCAAATCAACGCTCCTGAGTTTTCGTTGAAGCACCACATGATTCAGCAAGTGCAAACAAACCCATTCCGTGGATTGCCTGATGATGATGCCAACAAACACCTCGACAAGTTCATTACAATCACCCAAAGCATGAAGTTGCCTGGGGCCACAATGGATGTTCTTCGCCTACAACTCTTTCCACATACTCTATCGCACCATGCCGAGAAATGGTTTGATCGTCTCCCGAAGAATTCTATTCACACTTGGGATGATATGACTCAACGCTTTTTATCGCGCTACTTTCCACCATCCATGGTCACGAGCCTTCGCAATCAAATCAGCGGTTTCATGCAAGACCCTGATGAATCTCTTTTTGACGCTTGGGAGAGATATAATGTCTTGATCGACCGTTGTCCAAACCACAACATGCTCCCTGTAACCTTAATCGATACTTTCTACAACGGATTGACTTTTCGAGATCGTGATACGATCAATGCAGCCGCCGGTGGCACATTCATGAAAAGGAGACCCGAGGAGTGTAGAGAGTTAATTGAGAACATGACTACTCACCACAAAAACTGGGATTCCTCTGCTTCTTCAAGGAACAACCCGAGATTCAATGTTTCTTCAACCTCAGCAAACCCTGAGATGACCGAACTCACCCGCATGATGGCCGAAATGAGCAAAAGTATTATGCTTCTCGCTTCAAACCAACAACAACAACAACAAGTTAAAGTGGTTGCTAATCCTTGTGAAACATGTGGCGGTCCTCACTCATACACCGATTGTCCTTCGACACAAGGAAATCCGGAAAATGTGTATGCAGCTTACGGTAATTATTCACCGGAAAATTACCAAGCTAGACAACAAGGGGATCGAAATCTGCTGAGTTACCGTTCCAACAATTACCTTTCACCCGGTTTTTCTCCTCAAAACCAAAACCCCGCCAACAACTACAATAGAAGCAACCAAATCCCACCAAGAGCTTCTAACCCTTATCAACCACCCACCCAACAACACCCACCCATAAACACCGATGTTGATGCCATCATGAGAACTCAAGGTGAGCAAATCAAGAATCTACAGAGCCAAATAATCAATTTGAAAGGAGATATCTTGAAGCAAGGAAATGACATCAGAACCGAGGTTCGTGATAATATCCAATCTTCCTTCAGCACTCAAACGACTGAATTAAAGAATCTATTGGCTAGTTTCTTGCCCGAAGCTCAACATTCTTCTTCGGGTTCTCTACCTTCAAACACCGTCACTAATCCGCGAGCTAATGTGAGTGCTATAACTACGCGTAGTGGAATTACCATTGTCAATCCACCTCCTCCACCACCATCATCTACACCTCCTCCACCACCATGTATCCCTACTCCTCCTACACCTAGTATTAGTACACCATTACCGTCTCCGCCTCGTCATGACGATGTATCTCGGAAGGACCCTTCAACATCACAACCTTCACCAACTACACCTTCACCATCTCCCTATCAACCCAGAATCCCATACCCTTCTCGCATAGGCAAGACCAATGATCTAACTAAGAATGACTGTCAAGTATCGAAATATGTGGAAATGCTATCTAAAATGACCATCAACATTAGCCTTGTTGAAGCACTTTGCCACATGCCGAAATTTGTCAAAGCATTCAAGGAATTGCTTAGCAAGAAGGAGAAGCTGATTGAACTCGCCAACACACGCTTAAATGAAAACTGCTCAGCAGTTATTCTTAAAGAATTACCGGAAAAGCTTGGAGATCCCGGTCGTTTTGTGTTGCCTTGCGTGTTCAACAAAACTGAAGAATTTACTGCCCTTGCTGATCTCGGGGCTAGTATAAATTTGATGCCCCTGAGTGTTTGGAAAACACTATCATTACCCGACCTCATTCCAACAAAGATGACTCTCGAACTTGCAAATCGCACTCTCGCTTACCCAGTTGGTATAGCCGAAGACGTGTTCATTAAAGTTGGCACATTTACTTTCCTGGTCGATTTTGTCGTAGTTGATTATGAAATGGACCCTCGTATTCCTTTAATACTTGGTCGGCCATTCTTGAGAACCGGACGAGCTTTAGTAGATGTGGCCGAAG
Source organism: Glebionis coronaria (assembly GCA_025667525.1). Classification (NCBI taxonomy): domain Eukaryota; kingdom Viridiplantae; phylum Streptophyta; class Magnoliopsida; order Asterales; family Asteraceae; genus Glebionis; species Glebionis coronaria. The sequence goes on along the minus strand of CM046875.1, from coordinate 617,110,427 downwards.
GTGAGTTAATCTTACGAGTCGGGGATGATTCAAAAGTTTTTAAAATGGGGAAGCTTACAGGAAAATCCTTTGGAGGCCGAGAATCAGTGAATATGATTAATGTGCTCGATGACTTTACCGTCTATGACAATCCTCTATTCGATTCTTCCATCGATAATCCACTCTTTGAAGATGATGTGGATGATTCTCGCTCCACTTTGGAACCTTCTCCCATTTATGGTTCTCCACCGGTCTTTGATGCTTATGATGATGATTATTCTAGCTCAGATTCGGATGATTTTGATTGTACTTCTGAGTATCCCGAGCTGCCCACTTTCGATGATTTTGATGAGGCCGATACTCTCTCGAGCGATTCTTCACATGCTGAAGATCCTCCGCCATCACTCGATCCTACTTTGGACGATTACTCATTTGAGGAAGACTTCTCTGAATTTCTCAACACATACTTCCCTCATGAGAGTGATGCTCCTCCTTATGACTTTGAAGATTATCGTCTTGATCCTACTTTGGATTTGAAGAGCATTCTGTCAAAGGAGAAGAAACCGGTCGACACCGAAGTCCGTTGCACATATGATTTGACACCTCTTTGTCCCCATTCTGAGGACGAGGTTGTGCTTCTTTGTGGATCTTCTTCACACTCGGCTGAGCCTGAGTGCTATTTTCCCTTAAAGGAAAAGGTGTTCGACCCTGGTATTGAAGTCTTTAAGCCATCTCAGTATCCACCTGATGAAATAAAAGGAAAAATCTCTGGAAATTTTGAAGACATGCTTGCACCGCTTCCTACTTGCTTCCACCGTGCTCCATCGCTGCTTAAGGGAACCCTGCCACTTCTTTTTTGGCTTGCCTTGTTCGCCTTAAGCTCGTGCTTATTGATGGATGAAAACTATGTCATTGATCCTGGTGGATATGTTTCATGCTTCTTCCGTTGATGATCAAGGTAGAGTCAGGCTCACGACTCGGTAAACAAAAATCAAGCGCTTCTTGGGAGGCAACCCATGCATCTATCTTTTCGCTTTCTTTACCATAAGTGTAGGGGGACCCTTTGGTTTGCTTTCCTCTCCTCACTTCTTAATCAGGGATTCGAGCTTCAAACGATCCACTCTTGATGATTCTTGACAACCTGTGATTCTGTGTTCTACTTCTTCTCGGTTCTATCCTAAACTCTTTTCGATTCACTATTTTATATTTTCTCAATATTAAAATAGGAATCTCTTTAGTTGTCTTTTCCTTAGCGAGATTTAAACAAAGTGCACAATGTCCTAAGTGTAGGGGAGTTTACTCCCACATGCTTAAACATTGAGGACAATGTTTATCTTAAGTGTAGGGGGGACTTCTATCGAAGTTAAGTGGTCTTTTCCTTGTATTTGTCCTCATTTTAACCGGAAAATCAATTTTTCGACATTTTTCAAAATTTTTTTGATCTATTTTGGCCTATTAGTTTTTTTTATCTTTGTATAGTTATTTTCTTCCTTTGCTAGAATAAATCTTTGAATAAGTGGTTTTAGTTTTCAAACGTTTTGAATCTTTTGACTCAACCCGAGTTTACTCTAGCTAGTATCCTTAACGTGTTTAAGTCAAGTTTTGCTAGGCTTTTATATAAGGAGCTATAAAACGCGAAAGTCTCAACTCTCACGGGTTAAGAACAAGAACTTTTTGCAAGTTCCTATAATTGATCCTAGAGAGTCGTTTATCAAGGGAACTTTAAAATGCGATTTCTAAACTTGAAAAAGTCTAAGAATTTGCAAGATCCTATAGGCGACTCGAAAACCTAAAACTTTGATTTAATAGGCTAAGTATCCACGAGTCTCATTACTTGAGATTTTAAACTGTGGAGAACGAGAGATGATAGAGCCAATTATAAGTTCGGTATTCTTTTGTGAATTTATGTGAGTTAATTATAAGCCTATTCTCTCATCGCTTGCTAATAAATTTATCTGCTAATAAATAAGGTTGTACGATTTGAAAGGTTACTTAGTTGCTAGCCCCAAATCGTTTAAAAGTTGCTCGGTATGGATTAGAGTTCATAGCCAAGGCATAACTTATTGAAGCGGGATGCGAAGATTGGCGAGTCCGAAAAGGCCCTAACAAGGCATGAGGGCTATATTTTGTTGCTAAAGATCCAAAGTGATGTGAAGAATCATTTATCGAAAATCAATATGAAGGATCGAGACACACGACGAAAAGTGAATACTCCCCAAAAGTCATGGAGAAGTGTATCCGAAAAGACCCTAACAAGGTATAAGGATAAATAGATCCAAGTCATAAAAGGAGTCGGATCGTTGTATATCAAAGTCCAAAATAATGATTGGAGAAAAATGAAGAAGTCGTGGTCCAAGTATGAATCTCGTGAAGAAATTCCATTATGAAGAGAAGACCATAATTTCATGAACGTCTCTCAAGATTTGAAGTATGAAGTCGCTGCCAAATATCGGTCCGAGAAAGGTCTCAAATCGCGAAGCGAGTTATGCCAAGATATGAACTTTATGAGGTCCCGAGAAGCAGTTTTAAAAGATTTGGTCCTTTAGCTAACTATTGATTAAATCGTTCACTTTATTTTCAGACTTAATAACTATCGAAATAAGTCAAAAATGCATCATCATGATCATTCAAGACAATAATAAAATATAAGAGATACACCTAGGAATAAGGGAGTCTAAGTGAGTAATTGGCCCACATGAGTTCGTGTTAGTCTACTAACTTATAATAACAATGATCTCGTTTTTAAGCTTGGTTTGGAGAAAGTGAAAACTTGAGGATGATGATTATTTATAACATTTCCAAAACCCAAGGTATGCTTTTGATTTCTTTATTTTGTATGTCTTTAATTTTCTATCTCTTTAATAAAGGCCAACGTGGATTGATTATGATGAAAAGTGCAATCTCGCTTTGTAACTAATGCATTGCATGAGGACATTGCAATGGTCAAGTGTAGGGGATTTGATAGGTGTGTAAACACCCATCTTTTCTACCACTTAATTACAATAATAACCGGACCAAACCGTGTATTTTATGTCTTTTATGTCGGAATTATGCGTGGTTTGTGTTTTTGTTGTGATTTAGGACGAAAAGGTGAAAAGTGGAGAAAACACGGACATTCACGGGCATTTACGGACTTTTATTAAAGAAAAGGATGAAAGACGAAGTCAAGAAGTCAAGAGTGCAAAAAGAACGGAAGTCCACGACCAATTCTGAAGATTTATCGAAGAAAAAGTCAAAAGACGAAAGTTTATCAAAAGTCGAAGAATTCAAGTCTATTTTATTGAAGAAATTAAAGACGAGTTCAAAAGAAATCCCGAAGCCAAAAGTCCCTTAAGTCCAAGTTTAAAGAAGATTAGAAGAAAAGGACTAATGATGCAATTAATGAAGATTAATAAAAGGAGTGACTTAAGCTTGTAATTAAGAAGAAATGAAAGAGGGGAGGAAGCTTCCTAATCCTCCCCTATAAATAGCCATTAGTTGTTAACTTTTCATTTTGTTGGCTAAGTGTGACAATTAGTCTTCCACCATTTACTTTCCTTGCATTTTTTTTACCTTGTCAATTTAAATACTTGTCAAATTTAATTACCTTGTCTTGCACTTAATTACCATTTAATTTCAAGTAAGTTTTTCTTTTAAATTCTTGTTAATCTTTATCTTTATCTTGTTGATCTCATTCTACCTTTCTTTAATCTTTGTGTTGATTTGTTTATGTTCATGTTCTTAATTTTTGTTGATTTATTTAAGTGGGTTTTGAATATCTTGTTAGTTTTATTGTTTTGGATTGATTGTTTATGATTATTAGTTGTTTATTAGCTTGTTTGATTTAATCTTGTGTTTGATTTAGCTTTGTTTTTGTTTAATTCGTGCTTTATTTTGTTCCTTGTTCTTCGGTTTATTGTTACTGTTCTTTCCCTGAAATCGAGCCCAGATTTATTCCGAGTAAGCTTTTGTTTGGATGACTATTCGAAATATTGATTATTCCGAATAGTGGCTTTATATTCAGAGTAAGGGTTTAGCTGCGAGGCTTATTCGGAATATTCCACATTCCGAATAGCAAGATATTCCGCATAGACCTTTTATTCCGAATAGGGGCATCATTCCGAATAGGAACTTATTCCGCATAGAAGGTTTATTCCGCATAGGGTTAAACATTCCGAGTAGGGATAATATTCCGAGTAGGCTGGACATTCCGAATAGTGGTATTATTCCGAGTAAGAGCATTATTCCGCATAAGACTTTATTCCGAATAGGGACAGATATTCCGGATAGAGGTATTATTCCGAATAGGCTTGTATTCCGGGTAAGATCATTTATTCCGAGTAGGCCATATATTCCGAGTAGGGTTTATTTCGGATAGAGCTTATTTTCAGTTTCTTTAAATTTAGTTTTTAAGTTTCTGCCCTTTTATTTTAAGCTTTATTTTTCCCGCCTTTTTCCTTTATCGCACTTTAAGTTTATTTTCCTTAGTTTAAGACTTAGTTTTAGTTGCGTTTTAAGTTTGCCCTAGTTAGATTTAAGTTTGCGTTATTTACATTTTTTGCCCTTTAATTTTAGTCGCGCTTTTAATACTTGCATTTTACTTTATTAGATTTAGATTTACTTTAATTGTACTTTTACTTTAATTGTTTTGCACTTTTCATATACTACAACGACACAACTTTGTTTCCACCAAAGAACAGCTGAGTCGCACATTAAACACAAGTTTTTCAATTCGATTAGACCAACACAACGAACTTTAATTTTTATACGGGCCAAAAGCCGTGTATCAAGAGTGAAAATGCATTTTTCAAATGTTTCACGAATCATGGGTCAACATTAATCAATTTCATGATGTGCTATGAAGCGGCCATGGAAAGGCAAAGACACAGGCAAGAGTTTTTAGACTTCAAAACATTTGAAGCAGCTTCAAAACCTTATATAAGGTTAGAGATGGAAACACATGCGGCTACGATATATACTAGGACAATATTTCTGCTTGTTCAAAAGGAAATAATAGAATCGGTTTGGGCTTGTCAAATACTAGAGCTTAGAACGGAAGAGGGAGTTGAGACGGTTCATGTTAAAGACAAGAGGGCAGGGGAGTACCGGACAATTTATACCCAGGAAGGCAAAGAGATGCTTATACAAGAAGAATACAAGGTTGCTACCTACAAGGTTAGTGAGTGAAATCAATTAAATGTTGTTGTTTCCAAAATAGTATACGATTCATTCACCATGAAACATATATGATTCATGTTGAATCATACATGTTTCTTGATGAAACATATATGATTCATCATGAAACATGTATGATTCATCCTGGAACATATATGATTCATGATGAAACATACATGATTCATAATGAATCATATATGTTTCATGGTTAATGAATCATTAACTGTTGTTACTGTTACCAAAATGATGTATGATTCATCATGAATCATATATGTTTCATGATGAATCATACATGTTTCTTGATGAATCATACATGTTTCCTGATGAATCATACATGTTTAATAATTATTTTGGTAAATGCCCAAGTATTAATTTTGTTTTTAATGTTTCATAATCAGGTTCTGTGTCATCCAGAAGACGGTTTAATTAATTGTACTTGTAGACATTTCACTCGGTATGGTTTTCTGTGTCGACACGTATTTTGTGTTTTGAAGAACCGTGATGTTGGAAAGATTCCAGAAAAAATACATTCTAAGGCGTTGGAGAAGGGATTTAATACCACTTGGATTGAGAAGAAAGACAAATAGATACGGAGAAAAGAACGAAACCATTGAAAGGTTAACTAACGACGCCAACAACGTGGTCGATGAATGCTTGTTTTGGTTGAGTAAAGATGAAGCAAAGTTAGCAGAATTTGTGCAAACGTTGGAAAAAATTAAGAAGGAAATAAAAGTTCAAGTTCCAAAGCCACCTTCCCAGAAAACGAGTGATGTAATCCTAGATTTATATGCAATTGGAAAGCCGGCTGCTGATAAACCGATCATAGGAAATCCAGAAGGGGCTCAAAACAAAGCCGGTCTTAAAGGAGAACGTAAAGCAACACCTAAAGGAGCACGTATAAAAAGTGCAAGAGAAATCGCTATAAAAGCTAAGAAAAAGCAGGCCAGGAAATGTTTATGTTGCAAACAAGTGACAAATGAACATACCAAGAACACATGTCCATTCAATCCAAAGTATATTGCAAAGTTGGCGCTTATGGAAGCTGCTCAAGCAGAAGCTAGAAACGTTGCTGCTACAGAAGCTGGAAACGTTGCTGCTACAGAACAAACATCAAACACAACTTGTTGATCATTCTATGTTTTTTCAAGTCATATTTACTTTCAATTTGTTTTCAATTAACACTTTGTTTTACACTTAGTTTCATACTTTGAATCAACTTTGTTTTGATATTTAGTTCAATTAATACTTGATTATTTCTCCATTATCATTTTAATTTGAAGTGTTTGGGGATGAATCATGTATGATTCATGAGGAATCATATATGATTCATGACGAATCATATATGATTCATCATGAATAATATATTTTCTATTATGAATCATATATGATTCATCATGAATCATACATGTTTATTTCTGCATTATCATTTTAATTTAAAGTGTTTGGAAGTGTTTGGGGATGAAACATATATGTTTCATTATGAAACATATATGATTCATCATGAATCATATATGTTTCATGATGAAACATATATGATTCATAATGAATCATATATGATTCATGATGGATTCATTCAAGAGTGATACATTATTGTTGTTAAAAAGAACTCTAAATCTACAAATTTCAAAAGCAAGTGTGATTATTCATACATGTGTCTTGATGAATCATGTATGATTCATGATAAAACATGTATGATTTATCATCAACCATATATGATTCATCAAGGCACATCTATCATTCTTTCTACACAGATAAACCTTGTAATTATCAAAGATTTGAACACATATAAAATACAAACATGTAATTCAAACTACCTTGTACAGACTACATTGTATAGACTACGTTCAAAATACAATGATTACTACGAATTAGAAACATTAGGGGCCCAACAGCTAGATCTATCAAAAGAGACCCATATTAGTGTTTTTTCATATCCTTCTACCATTCACAATCATAGAATACCTACATTACTTAGAATAAAGTCATTCTTCAATTCCCTTCAAATTTCTTAGCCATATCACCCTCTTCATTCCCCTTCAATGTATCAGCCTCTCCTTTCTGAGCCATATCACCCTCTTCACTCTCGGCTGAAGCCTTCTCTAGATCACGCTCATGTCTATGGTTGAGCATATGAACAATGATTGAAATTATTTTTTCCTTGTCAACCGTTGTCTCAAAATCATATGTTAGCTTGAACATTTTGGCTCTTTCCTTGTTGAAATTATGAAGAAGAATCTTTGTAGCTATCTTGAACCTCATACGCATCAACAATGTTGTTTGCTGAGCAGATTCTTCGCATAGACAAACATCCCAGCTCCTCTTACTGTTGCCGGTGTAGTTCTCCAAATGGATCATAGCAAATACCCCGCAGTCTTCATGATTTTTTTTAGTACTCCAACTCAACTTTGGAACATAGCTTTTCATTTTTGAAACTTTGGAGTGACTTGGATGATTATGCTCCTCCAAATACCTTGCAAATAACTTTTTCTACAAAACGAGAAAGAAAAACACGAAAACATATTAAATAAAAAAGATGCATGTGTAACGAAATACAATCATAATCCGTAATTATATATAATCCCCCATAATAAACTTACCAAAATATTGCAAGCTCCCTTGTATTTTGCTGAATAGTTATATCCATAAGCGTTATCAAGAATCAACATTGTAGTTGGCATTTTGAGGTTGAAAACAACCACATAAAAATGATTTGAAGCGCATATAGGAAAAAAAGCCAACTCAAAGTGTGTGAGAGACGCAGAAGCTTCATCACCTTCAAACTGAGCCAATATTGCTTCCTTAAACAGTTTGTATGATGGTTCCTCATCAAGAACTCTGCTAATCATATCTGGTTTTTGTATAAGAAAAAAAAAGTCTTAAGAGAAAACATGAAACTAATAAAACCACTCGAAGAATAGTCAAATGACAACTTACAATACAACCAGTCAAAAAATAGTGATATTTCGTCTCTGGAAGTTTGGTATCATGCTCAACATTAAGAATGGCGACAAAACAGTGTATGACACTAGCATCTATCCATATCCTTGGTGCCAAAGTCTCCAAATTGACACGTACGGCTGATAGAGGATATCCAGATACAGTTTGAAAAACAATTTCACTACAAAATAAGAAAATAAATGGTGTTATCCAGTAATTTACACAAAAAGTTATGGATGAAACATACATGATCCATGATGAAACATACATGATTCATCATGAATCATGTATGTTTCATCATGGATCATGTATGTTTCATCATGGATCATGTATTTTTCATAAACAGTTAACAAAAAAATTCTAAAAGACATGACAAAGAGAGCTTACTATTTGTCGCCTTGCATAGAAAACAAGCAGTTTCCCATGATAAACTCAACTCTTTTAATCAATGATGCAACATTAATTCTCTTATACTGATAAACAGAAGTTATTGGAGAATCTGGTTGGACCAATTTCTTGATACCCAATGGAGGAGTCTGTTGTGTAGGAGTCCCAGCAGGCACAGCACCAGGCAGCGATGGAGCAGTCCCAGCAGGTACAGAATCAGGCAACGGTGGAGCAGTCCCAGCAGACATAGCACCAGGCAACGGTGGAGCAGTCCCAGCAGACACAGCACCAGGAAGATCCGTAGGCCAAGCCCAATACTCCTCCTGAAACATTGAACCTTTTTTTAATTAAACAATTCATAATAACATAACGTAAAAAATATGAATAAATAATGAAAGGTCAACAAATTACTTCATGGCCAAAAGATTCGACAGCCACATCAACCACACAATCTCCATACCACCATATGTTCGCATTAATCCACTGAGTATAAGTTTCAACATTTAATTCATCAAGACACCCATCCTTCTCAGCAACAACATCCTCGGTATGAGACGTCTCCTTGCCTCTGTCTCCTTTTCCAGCATCAGCAACATTCTCCGGCTCGTCTCTCTTCTCAGCCGGATCACCAGCCGGCTCGTCTCTCTTCTCAGCCGGATCATCATCCGGCTCGTCTCTCTTCTCATCGTCTTTCTTCTCATCTTCTTTCTTAGGATTAACATCGTCAAAATCGTCAAGATGAGGTGACTTATCTTCCAGCCATAGAGTATCTCTAAACAACCCAAGATATCTATTGTACAAAACATCAACATGTACATCATTCGGGAAGTCTTTGTTAGCCTTTCTCAAGAGAGTTTCTAAATCAGCCTTCTCCTTAGTTACACTCGCCTGCTTCTCTTCAATAATTGTGCAGATACTCTATAAACAAATGTAGTTAAAATCAAATACAATTAATGGTGAATCATATATGGTATTATAATCATATATAGCGAGGGTTGATTCATACCTTTTTGTCCTTAGGAGGTATGCCGGAAGCTTTGTTCTTCTTTTTAACATCTTTGGCACCAAAGAAACCCTCTGTTTTCTTTGCCTCATCCGCGCTCCACTTTCCATGAAGCTCAAGATTACAAAAAACTTGATCTTCGAACTCAAGTTCTTGGCGAGCATGCATGTCAGCAGAACTTCGATCCCTGATGGCTGGTCTTGATCGAAGGACTGTGAATCAGTCATACTTTGTAGAATCAAGATAAAGGAGCTGCAAACAATACATAAAAAATATATATGATAAATACTTTGTAGAATCAAATTATGATTAATATTTAGTATTACAAACATATATGAAACATATATGATTCATGATGAATCATATATGTTTCATCATATGAATCATATATGTTTCATCATGAAACATATATGGTTCATGATGAATCATATATGTTTCATGATGAAACATGTATGATTCAACATGAATCATATATGTTTCACGAAACATATATGATTCATTATGAAACATATGAAACATATATGATTCATTATGAAACATATATGATTCATTATGAAACATATATGATTCATTATGAATGTTAAAATTACAATCAGAAAATACAAGGACCTGTGTAAAAACATAAAAAACAAAAATAAAAAAGATAGCGGAACTTACAATGAGAAAATACAAGGGACCTGTGTAAAACCCTGTGAGAGTCGTAGGTTCTACACCTTCTTGAAGACAACAAGAGTGAATGAAACGGCACCAGTCCACTTTAGCGATATCCGTTTCTTCATAAATATGACGAACCACATTAACCCTTGGAATTGCTTTCATAGTGTCCGCATCACCCATAACTGTCGCAAAAAGTGTCAGGAAATTGAGTTTAAACATAAAGTCAATTTCCTTCGCCTTCTTCGACTTCTGACTGATGTCCTTAGTCGTGATCTGTTTCAGACGCTTTGGCGTAAACTGTTGTTGCCATGACTTCACAACATCATCATCTGAAGATCTCCTCAGCAAATCAAACAAGGAAATTCCACTAATAGGAAGTCCTAAAATCTCATGGATCTTCTCAGGCGTGACTTGAAAACTGCCTGTATCAATCTTAAAGTTGTAGGTGGATTTTTCGAAAGCTTTAACAGCAACCCTCGCTAACCGATTTGGAAAACTATGAACCTTAAGACCCCATCAGTCAGAAAATCCAATCTCATTCAAAAACCCTTCCATGTCAACATAACTAGCCTTGTTTATCGCCTCAAAAAGCGATGCCGGTACGGTTCTACTAAAAAGCGGTGGAAACCTATTCGAGTACTCAACCTTCTTAGCCTGTTCCGCAATAAGAGGTTTCTTCTACACCTGCTTTTTTGATGGTGAATCATAACAAACCAACATGGAGTCTTTGCACTCACCATGCACATCGCCCTCTTCTTTCATAACCTTTGGATTTTTTCCCGTACCAACTTTGGCAGCTACCTTCCGTTTTCTATCGACCTTGGCTTTGCTCTCACCATGCACATCAGCCTCTTCTTTCAAAACCTTTGGTTTTTTCCCAGTACCAACTTTCGCAGCTACCTTCCTAACACGTTTCTTAGGAGTTTTCACCTTTTCAACTTTAACCAAATCATCAGCCACATCCTCATCCGTGTGTATTAGCTCATCTAATTCGTCACTCCCACTCTCAGCCTCATACTCACTACCACTCTCGGCCGGCTCCTCACTCCCAATCTTGGCCATCTAAAAACCGTTGCCATCATCACTACCACTCTCAGCCGTCTCATCACTACCACTCTCAGCCGGCTCATCACATTTCCCATCATGGCCATCCTTTCCAACCTCACTACCCCCTACTCAGAAACAACCTTTTCACCCTTATCTTTATTACCCTCTACATTCTCAACAGCTTTACCTCTTCGAGAGAATACATTTTTAACTACAGTAGGATATTTGAGTCTCTGATCGATTGGAGGAGGTGGTTGTGTTACTTTTTCGACAACTGCTGGTTCCACGCCAAGTGAAGGTGGTTCAGGATTATCTGTGCTAGGATCTATAGATTTAGGAAGCGGGTTTGTTTTAGCAGCTTTACATTTAGGACGGAAGGTTGTTTTAGGAGCTTCAGGTTTAGGAGGCGTACTTTTTATACCAGCTTTAGTTCTAGTAACTGCAAAAGAGAACACATTAAACACATTAAACAAAAGAATCATATATGTTACAATCATATAGGTTTGATGTTGAATCATATATGTTTCACCATGAAACATATATGATTCATGGTGAATCGTATGAGCTTATTACTTGATCTTTTCAAGTCTAGATTTTTGCAAAAGGTTTAATATCCAAATTTAGTAAGGTATGTAAAAGGAAATAAGCTCAGCTGTAGTAGAACTGGACAAAAAGCAATAAGGTACATAGATTGACTGGAATTGAAAATGGACAAGGACTTAAGCTACATGCACATCAGAGAATTGAGTTTGCTTATTTTGATAAGCTAAAATTAAAACTGGACAAAAAGCAATAGCAAACTAAAAAGCTGGACTAACAAGGTTTCCAAAAAGCCAAGAGTTGAACTATAACACTGAGAAACAAAGATTTTAAAGGCATATGAATTTTCTAGGGACTTGACACTAGAACTGAACAATCATTTTTTGTGCAAATGCCATTTTAACATTGGAGTTTGACTGAGAAAACTTGTACACTAACTTTCTATGATCTAAATGACAGATTAGAACTAATTTTATTCAAGGATTCAAGATACAAACAAAATCTTACTAAAAGCCAAACACTAGATTCCTGATCATTCAAGCCAAACACTGGTTTACTGCAATTTGAGAATTTCTACAAACGAAATCTTACTAAAAGCCTTTGAAATGCAATTACCACTACTGATCTATGTCACATATACCAAGTGCACCAGCAAAACACCAAAAACTAACAGGTTTATACTAGAAGAAGAAACTTAGAATATTATGATAGCTATATGTAGTGACAAGTATATTTGAGCACTCTAAAACAGGATTAAGGCTAAGTAATCTAAACACAGGCAATCAACACATGTGAACTATATCAAATCATCATCAAAACTTGCAGGATTACGCAATCAAACTAGTTAGCACAAGAAATGAGCAAACTATGACAATTTAGCCTAGAAACATTTCAACTAGCCTAGAAACAAAGTCGCGCCTGCAAGTATCAATTATACAATTTAACCTAGCCAAAACAATCCTATAACATCCAAACAACCTCCAAAGTTATAAAACTTGATCATTACAACAATTACTCCGTATCAATAACATACATATCATTCGTTAGTCATTACCACTTTCCAAATAAACTAAACATCAAAACAATTCATAGTTAGGCTTTGTTCGGCAACAAGCTTTTTGGAGCACTTAGCGTTTAGAATAAAATGCTAATTTAGTAATGAGAATTTAGCTTGTTTGAACTCGAAACACTACTAAAAGAAAAGAAGCATTTAACAATAGTGTTTACCTTTTACGCCATTTTACACTTTATCATTACAGCTATATTATCAAACACAAACAAACGGCTATTTCTAACATATCTATTGTTTACACATAGTGTTTTTGGTAGCAAGCGTTCATGAGCCAAATGCTACTTCCTACTTTTTCTTAACTCTCCAAATCAAAATGCTAAAATGCTACTTCTAGTAGCATTTACCAGCAACTACCGTTTCCACATACTAATTATGAATATACAGCTATTTCATCAAACGCTTTACTAAGGAGTTGTTTGTTTCGGCTTATATGTGGGCTTATGAGCTTACTTGATTTCGGCTTATATTTCATAAGCCCCAATTTCCTGGCTTATTGGGGACTTATGGGCTTATATAAGTTTATCATGAGCCAATAAGTCTCAAAATAAGCCAGAAATTTTTAGGCTTATGAAGTATAAGGCGAAATCAAATAAGCTCATAAGCCCACATATAAGCCGAAACAAACAACTACTGTTATCTTCACCAAACATACGCTTGGTTTAGCGAAACTTAAGTCATTTTATACAAAACATCAAAACACACTTTAACTACATCAAAACACACTTAATATCACGCTAATGTACCAAATAAGCATAAGCTTAACAATGAAATGAAGATAACCTTGTCCGGATGTTTTAGATAATGATATGAGCTTGGCCTTGTTAGCCGCATCATACTCCTCACGAATATCCATAGATCTGAAAAAATTAGGGTTAGAGTTATGATTAAATGGACATATGGTGGTTGCGGGTTACGATTAGATTGTGGGGAATCATATCGGAAACAATGGTTGGGATGGTGGGGATGATACGATGGTTGAGGTGGTTGTTACGGCGGTTGGGGATGGTGGTTACGGTTGGGGGTGGTTACAGTGCTAGAGAGAGAAAGAGAGTATAGATGTGTGAGTGTAAGCAATATGAAAAAAGAAAGGGGGTATAATTTTTAGGAAAGAACCGTTATTTACTTTTATTATTGAAATAATAAGGACCGTACAAACAAATAAAATCGGAGGGCTGGGATCGTCTCTTTTAGTTTATGATATAAATGGGGTCTATGGGGATTTTTTCCTCTAAAACTCTATTTATATTTTTAATTAGTAAAAAGTGGGTATAATCTTGACCATTGAATGCAAAATAAATGGATGGCCTAAATTGTCTCATTTAGTCTATGCTATATATTGTGTCTAGAGGGATCTCAACTCTATTTGAGAAACAATATATAAATTTTTTGTGCTCGTATCACTCTTCATAAAACAAAACAATGGATGTGAAAAATGTCACTTACTAGGAGGGTGTTTTTGGGTTTGTTAGGTTAAATTATTAGAAAATAATTGATGTGAGATAACAGCAAAAAAATGTTCTAGACTTTACCATATTACTGTAGTGCAGTTTATAACTTTATATCCTTTGATCTTTTAATTTTAACTACTCCAGTATAATCACATTTTTTACTCTTTCAAAGAGACTTATTTACTTTCCAACAATCGGGCAGAATGGTTAGTTGGCTCCCTTTATTTGTTCATGCCAGATCTTTCATGGGTAGATGACAGCATTTATTTGGTACCATAATTAAACTTTTATTCTACATCAACAGACCACATAGATTCATGTTACTCTAACAAACTTAGCTATCAAAATAAATCTTAAATCTACATAATTTATTCTCCTTTCAAAACCACTCACGATATTACTCATACAGAGTGAAAGCTCGTATTTGACTAGAACTTATATTGTTGCTTAAAAGCAATCACAATAATAATGATAATCCAACTTCTAAGCTTTCATATTAAGACTCTTTATTGTACCAACTTTAAACTAGATCTATCAAAACTTGTATTAGAAAATGTGTTAAACAAAACAATTCTGAGAATCATATATGACTCTCTCCAGACGTGACTCTGAGAAAAGTTGTATTCTGAGAAACAAAAGTCGAAAAAAAGTCGACTTTTCTGTTAAACAAATCATACAAAGTTGTATTCGTCACGAAACATATATGATTCTCTCCAGACGTGACTCAAGAAACAAAAGTCGAAAAAAAAGTTCGTCGAAAGCATATACATGTGCCCTCGATAGATAAATGATTTAATTCTCGTCGCAATTGTGTATTTTTTTCGTTTGACGATTTACCGTTTGTGAGATATTTAATTTTTTAAAAAATGGTGAGAAATAGATTTTTTAAAAGATGGATGATTATTATTGGTTTGATATGAATATGATAATTTAAATGTCTATATAGATTTAACTCTGATAATTTAAATGTGGCAACATTCTAAATCGTAAGTTGAAGATTTCTATGGGCCATATATGATCATCCTAAATCTACATTGAAAAATTTTATGATTTGTTTTTTCTCATGTCAAATTTTAAACATCATATTTTTTAACATGATATTAACAATTATGAGATAGATAAATACAAAAGTGTTTAAATCCTACCCAAAGTCCCCTCGATTAAGCTAAAAGTAAGCAACTGTTTATAACTTTATTCAAGTCTGAAGAAACTGAAGCTTTAGTAGACAAGATTGCATTTGACGCATGCATGCACCACACACCATACCTAACTTCAATCCAAGCCATATTATTTAAACAGGTGTAACCGACACGTTATAAGAGCCAGAGCCCGGACATAAAATCATCAGGTGCACAAATTTTTAAAACGAATATTCACATAACACATAAATTTTTAGTGGATTCATTTTGACGAAATCAAAATTTATAGCAAATATATAAATTACACAAAAAAAATCCATCAAGTTCTATCTTCAAAAACCCTTTAGTTTCGTCTCTGAACACGTACGTTATTTGATCTTTGTTTGTTTCAAATAATGTTCTCTTTTAGTCCCCACCGTTCACGTTCCATCATTTTCTATGTTTCTTTTACCCTAAATATGGTAAAAGCACAATTACCATATTCACATGTTTCACAACTTTTGGCACTTTTGGAACATGAGTTTTTGAGCGTAGCTTTATTGGCTATTTTTAGTTCATAAATCATAATAATCTAGTAAATTTACTTCTCTAAATTTGTTAAAAGTTGTTAGGCCGGTCATAATAGTCGATCGTCACCTTTTGTCGACCTCATATTAGACGCGTCCTTCCCACCACGTCGCCTTTCGTTAGACGTGCTTTATTTAATTGTTTTTTGTGAGATATACATGTGTTTAAGTGACGTATGTGTTTAAGTGACGTATGTTTTTGTGAGATATAAGTTTAATCCAAAACTTCTAAATGAATTTTTATACATAATAAAAATCCGTTATTAAAAAGTTCACATTTTATGACTTTTGCGACATGGGTTTCCTGTATAAATCATTAAGCGACATGGGGTTGATAACTTTTGAGGATAAAAAGAAACATTAAAAGCAAATCATCCTTACCAACACATGAATGACACACTTCTCGTGACTCATTACAAAGGTTCTTTGGCATTCTGTTGATAATCATAGTATTTGGTGGTATTGCTTTTTGAAAGTTATTTATGTATCCGCATTTGTAGGAGCTTTATTTTGTGTGCTTATTAAGGTTTCATTAGCTTAAGCAAATATATAAATGAATAACCTTGATGTGTATGTAAAGCTACACTAGAACTTATTAAGAAAATAACCGAGATGCTTAAAAAATTACTTAAATTTGTGTCCGAATTAGTATGTGAAAAAATGATTTTGGTGCTCTTGCCAACTAGATGCGGCCACATAAGCTATGACTTGAAAACGCAATAATCAAATAAAAAACATCATAACTTATACATTTGATACGTACGAACCATGGAATGTTACACAAGACTCGTGTTTTCTAACTTCCGTTTCGAAGAAAATACACAAACTCCATCTCTAGTCTCTACTCTCTAGTGGATTTGCCTCAAATTCATGTGAGAAGTCTTAAAAGTAGGCAAAATGTTAGATGATGATCCATAGTTTTTAACCATCATATCAAGTCAACTCATACATTTTAAGCTTTACAATGGGTTCTTCCAACCCCTCAAATAAGTAACAAGACCAATTATTTTGACTAGACTATTTTCAAAATTTGTTTGGTATAGAAAAATGAAAAATCAGTTAAAATTCCCTTGGTAGCTACTGAAAGGTACATTAGGAAACGTATTGAATACTACTATAAGTCACATTTAAAATTTGACTTGGACACTTTGCTTACTTGTGGAGTTTTACATAACTTAACATGTTGTGGTATTTAAAGAGATGTCTTCTCCTCTTTACACTTCCATAACTTCATTTCTTTTCTTTTACTTCTTAGCAGTTTCTTTCATACCCATAAGGTGAACACTTTTTATATCATTTTTATTTTGTCAATTATTTTGTTTATGTATAGAAAAGTTCATGTGTAATGCCCACACGGAAACCTATGGATTTTTGTTAAGTGGTACTCTTAAATCTGTTAAAAAACTTCGATTTTTGTTAGATTTGTGTTAAATGCACATTGTCTCTAAAAATTGCGTTTTTAGTATTATTTAATGTATCGTAAGTGCACCTAATCGTTTTGTGTTCTGGTTCTGCCTGATAATGCCTTCATTTTGTTTATAGCTAGATTTTTTTAGATTTTATTTTTTGATGTTCTAAATTTAGTCTTTGTTCTAGCTAGAAATCACCCTTTGATCTAATCAAATTATTTAAAAGAAACTTAGTACTATCATGTTTTTAAGGCAGTTTTGACTAAACAGTTTCTAGGTTCTGTTTTTTTGTTTTTTTGTTTTTTTTTTGTTTTTTTTTGGCTTGTATTTAAGTTTTTAATATGTATCTATTTAGATGAATTAACAAAATCCCTTATTTATAATGTTGTTAGGCTAAATTTCCTCTACAAAAATGGTGAAAATTTGTTGCATTGGAGCTGGATATGTTGGAGGTCCAACAATGGCAGTTATTGCTCTCAAGTGTCCCTCAATTGAAGTAGCTGTAGTCGATATATCGGTCTCTCGTATCACGGCCTGGAACAGTGACCAGCTTCCAATATACGAGCCCGGACTTGATGACATTGTGAAGTCATGTAGAGGCAAAAACCTGTTTTTCAGCACTGATGTTGAGAAACATGTTGCTGAAGCTGACATCATATTTGTCTCGGTCAATACCCCGACAAAAACCCGAGGTCTTGGAGCTGGAAAGGCAGCTGATCTAACATATTGGGAAAGTGCGGCTAGGATGATTGCTGATGTGTCTAAATCTGATAAGATTGTGGTTGAGAAGTCTACTGTCCCTGTGAAAACAGCTGAGGCTATTGAGAAGATCTTAACTCATAATAGTAAGGGGATTAATTACCAGATTTTATCGAATCCCGAGTTTTTAGCTGAGGGGACCGCGATTGAAGACCTTTTTGCCCCTGACCGTGTTTTAATCGGAGGGCGAGAAACCCCCGAAGGGCAAAGGGCGATAAAAACATTAAAAGACGTTTATGCCCATTGGGTCCCAGAGGAGAGAATTATTTGCACCAATTTATGGTCTGCTGAGCTGTCAAAATTGGCAGCTAACGCCTTTTTGGCACAGAGGATATCATCTGTTAATGCAATGTCGGCGCTATGTGAAGCCACTGGAGCTGATGTAGCAGAGGTGTCACATGCCGTAGGCAAGGACACCAGAATCGGACCCAAGTTTTTAAACGCTAGTGTTGGGTTTGGTGGGTCTTGTTTCCAAAAAGATATACTCAATTTGATTTACATTTGTGAATGTAATGGCTTACCTGAAGTTGCAAACTATTGGAAACAAGTGATCAAGGTCAACGACTACCAAAAATCAAGATTCGTTAACCGGATCGTTTCCTCAATGTTCAACACAGTGTCAGGCAAAAAAATCGCGATTTTGGGGTTTGCTTTTAAGAAAGATACTGGTGACACAAGAGAAACACCAGCAATCGATGTTTGCAATGGGTTAATAGGAGATAAGGCTCATTTGAGCATATATGATCCACAAGTAACTGAGGATCAGATTCAAAGAGATCTTGCAATGAAAAAATTCGACTGGGACCACCCGGCACACCTACAGCCCTTGAGCCAGAACTCGGTTGAGCAAGTGAGTGTAGTGAGGGATGCTTATGAGGCGGCTAAGGGTGCTCATGGGCTGTGTATACTAACCGAATGGGACGAGTTCAAGAAGCTTGATTACAAGAGGATTTATGATAATATGATGAAACCAGCTTTCGTATTTGATGGAAGGAATGTGGTTAAGGCCGACGAGCTGAGGGAGATTGGGTTTATCGTTTACTCGATTGGGAAGCCTTTGGATTCATGGTTGAAGGATATGCCTGCTATCGCGTAAAAGTATGATGCTTGTAGCTAAAATGAGATGTTATTTGTTTGATGATTATTTTGTTATTTTAACATATGGTTTTGATCCTGTATTACCTTAATAAACATTCGCTATAAATGATACTAGAAAACTACTGTTATGAGTCGTCCTATTTGCAGATGGTCTATATGATACATGACAATATGACATGAAATAGAAAAACAATTCGACATGTTGCATTAAATGTCATAATGTCTATTTACCAAAATTGTGTTAATTTACCAAAATTGTGTTAATGAAAGTATGGCGAGTATGGTGCGGTTTTTGACTAAAAATAACCTTAATCGGATTTGTCGCACTATATTTTACGGTTACGTTTTTACGGTTTTTGCGAGCTTCGTGGGTTTTAACCGCACCGCCTCATTGCTTACGACCTATGTAAATAATGTGAGTTTTTTTTATGGTTTTTTGTTTATAATGCTGATTTTTTCAGTTATAACAAAAACTAAATTAATGTAACAAACACATAACTTATTACTTATTAAGAATATTAAAAATAATAATACGTACCAGAAACCTTTTAGCACATATAAAATAATAAATTAACGTTTTTAGATTTTAAATTCAACCGCAACACATTTTGGGATTTTTATTTTTCTTAAAACCAATCCGCCGGTTTTCGTGAGGCCGTTTTTGTTGTGCAGTTTCTGCTCGCCCATATACGGAACCATATGCTAAGTTGGTATTTACAGATTTTCGCGTTTCAGTGATTCTAAAATGTAGAACTTATGCTTGCCGGTGCGAAGAGAAGTCAATTTGAATTCAACTTTCTCTTAAAGATGGTATTCTCAAACACAGGTCACCTTTTTGACAGCTGAACCGCCAAATTTCCCATCACGGTCGACTTTTGTTTGAGAAAACTTGTGCGTAAACTCGACAGGGTTAAGGTCAACTAGAACAAAAAGATTATTACAGAGAAAACTTATGCGTAAACGTAACAGTTTTAGGAATTTAGGATAGCCTGGTGTAAACAGAACAGGCGTGAGTCGCCTGACCAAAAGTTTATGGTAATTAGGAAATTCGGTGTTAAGTTATCATGCTGTGCACCTTATAAACCAATTCCATGTTTCGCCAAATCACCAATAAATGTTAAAACTGATGTTACACTAACCAAAATAATATTTACTCACGGCCATTTTACCGAGTACATCAGGCATTTAAGACCTGCTGAGGTATTCAACCATAAAAACAGATGCCATAATTTCAATTTATGCCAGTTTGACCTAACAAAAGGTAGGGTTTTTGTGATGGCAATTGATGTGAACATCAGCAAAACTAGATGACCAGAAGGTAAAATCATTATAACACCGACTGCTAGCCAACACATGAACACATCACTAACCATAAAAACAAAATCATAATCTCAAAACATAAAAATTAAATTCTGCGACAAGAAGCAATGTCATAAGTTGGTAACAAACGTTTAAACTAACCGACAAAAATTACACCGGATAAAATTAAGTCTGGTTGGCATTGCAAGATAATACTTTAACCTTCTGTTTTGATGTGTGTCCATTAGAAGCTGAAATCTTGATGGCTCGCTCAAGGGGCAACAACCACTACTCTTCCTGCAACTTGATCAAGGTCTCTTCGTCCATTGGATGTGATCTTCCTTCCACTGTTACAATATATCAGAAATTAATTATATATCTTAGCAGAAGACAACTTGATCAAACATTTACACACCAAACTTTGCATACATTGTTGGTGTTCTTTTTCCGGTTTCAAATAATGACGAAAGGTAAAACAAAACAACTATTTAATACTTACCCCTTGGAGTCAAAGTCAACAATGTTCATGCTCTGCAACTGTTGCAAAATGTGGCGAGCAATACCACCACTAGCCTTGCAGAAGTGAGGTGGGGCACTACCGTTCCTCTTGCTTCCTCCATAAATTCTCTGGAAAGCTCCAACACCAAGTCCTCCCCTCAAGTAGATCTTCCTTGCCATGGATGCTAACATTTCAAAAACATTACAAATCAGCATCAAAGATACATTTCAATAAGAATATGAAAGAACTCTAAGAAAAACACAAGGCTTACCAGCTCTGATGTAGTACCAGTCAGCGTCATAAGGTGCTAGCTCCTTGAATGTGGCGGTCTTCACAATATCAGTCCAGTGTGGAAGCTCCATCTGCCAACATTGAAGCAAGAAATTGCATGAGCATAACTGTCTATGTCTACAAGTATATTTACATTTACTCATTAAACACAAATTATACGCCTTGGTTCAAAAACAGCAGAGATGTCCAGCAAATTATAGCAATTCATTTATAGTCAACGTAGCATGGTATAAGAATAAAACGGTTAAAAATCAACCTATATAACTTTAAATAAAAGTCAGTTTAGATACATTAGCCTCAAACTGGCAACAATGGCCCAGCTTGCTGGCTGCCAAGCACTTGATTATTTCTTATTCAGTAACAACCAAACAAACATAGGTCATCATCACATCCAAGGTTCTAAATATCGCTCGGCGGGGTCTCGGCGGTCGACCACCGCCAAGCGATATATCGTCTTGGCGGCGATATATCGGTTTCTCGGCGGGTACTATAAATTATCATTATTTTATATATTTTTAAAATTTATTTAATATAAATTTGAAATTCTTATATATTTTTAGAATTTTATTAATGTATTCATTAGTTTTAGTTATATTTCATTAAAAAATAAAAACACAATAAAAAACAATCAAAATACCAAAAGTCAACCGATTTTTTACCGATATGACCGATATTTGACCGATATTGACCGATATGGACCGATATTTGACCAAAACGCCAAGTTGGCCGATATGCTCCATGGCGTGGCGGTGGACCACCGCCAAGCAATATATCACCGATATATCGGCCGCCATGACCGATATTTACAACACTGATCACATCTAAATAGCAAATTGAAGTCTTCAAACATATCAATCTTCTAAGTTTAAACACCACACCAACTTTAGGGGTGTTTTATGAATAGTTTTCTCTACTTATAACGTAGTTGTCTATGCTTATAACCGTATTTAAAATAAGAAAACCAACAAGCTCGTATCGTTTCAGCAACAGAGCTTAAAAACTGAGCTTACAGACTATGCAAGTCCATAAGATATAGTTAATAACCTCATAAGTCCTACAAAACTAGCTCAATGGCGTCTCCAAGTTCAAATACGCCTGTAAGCATAAAAACAAAATAATCCAAACTTCCCCTTATTACTAATGATCTAGACAAGACACACCCAATGATTTACTAAAACGCATTTCTACAAAATAAAATACCTAAATCAAAAATGAAAAATACTTCTAAAATTTAATCAGAAACAGCACAACAATAACCGAGTGTTTGTTTCTACTTATTTATTAGTATAACACAATAAGCTTATAAAAGTCTCAAAATAAGATGTCATAAAATATAAGGCGATCCCAAATAGGGTGTTTGTTTAAGCTTATATATGTGCCTTGTGCTTATAGCCCTATGAGCATACATAAGTTTATCAAGTCATAATAAGCTTATACAAGCCCAAATATAGACAGAAACACAAATAAGCTCAAAACCAACATAAAAACTTAAAAACACCCCCTCAAATAAGGTTAAACAAACGCACCAAATGATAGTACTACCTAACTATTAATCTAATCACAGAAACAGCTCAAAACATCAAACATCTAATAAGGGGGTGTTTGTTTCGACTTATTCGGTTTTGAGCTTATGTTTCATAAGCTCACTTTTTGTTGCTTATTTCAGAACATTTCAGCGTATATAAGTTCATTATCATATACTAATAAACTTATATAAACCGAAAAGTTTGAAAATAAGCCACAAAAAGTGAGCTTATAACAACACAACCCCATATATAAGCCGAAACAAACACCCACTAAAATGAGGCTTAAAAAATAAAAGCCGAAACACTAATAAGCTCATAAACCATATATAAGCTTAAATAAACAACCTAAATAACATAACCAAAAAAATAGATTTGAAATAATATAATGATATTGGATTTTATTAAAATGGAAGTTGGAAATAAACCTTGCCAGATCGCTTGAGATGAGCGGCGTAAGCCTTGACGAACTCATGAGGTGACACGTCTTTCACTGTTCGGGCAACCTCCATTTTCTTTTTCTTTTTGGTCTTCTTCTTCTTCTGCAACAGCCGCCTAGGGTTTTCTTTAGTGTGTGTGTGTGTCGTATGTAAATGAGATGTTTCTTATATGTGTTTTAGGGTTTCTTAGATGTTTTGGACTTGGGCTTGTTCAAGGCCTGTTGAAGTTGTATGTTTTTACCAATGGCCCAAAACTTGGTCAATCGGCTAAGGTGACTTGTAAGAGTGTTGAGAGAAACTAATACAAAATAAGTGTCCACATTTGACTTTCGAAATTTTTTCCTTTGCAATTTTGACTGTAACTATTTTTGTGTGTATTATATAACAATTGACGCAATATATTTCGATGGATGGAGTTTCAAATATTTTCGGTCAAAGTTACGAAAAAAAGACTTCGAAAGTCAAATGTGGACACTTATTTTAGGACGGAGGGAGTAAATCAAAAATCGAATTTGAATCGAGCTAATAACCGAAATAAATTTTTCAAAACTAAAACAAAATATAAATTCAATTTTGGGGTTGGATATGAGTTTGACAATCGGAACCGAAAACCAAATGTATATAAATATATATATTTTTCATATATTTATATGTGTATAAGAATCATAAAAATTTAATCCTAATATAAATAAATGATTTTTATATTAAAAATTAATTGTTTTTGCTAAATATTTATATAATTATAAAAGTTTTAAAAATAAATTGTGCAATTCCAGTTATTCGGTTTAACCTGAAAACCAACCTAAACTCAAATTCGGTTTTTGGTTCAGTTTCGGTTGACTCGGTTTTGGGGTTTACCCAAAAAAATTCACCCGAATAAACCAAACAACCCAAGAACCAAAACGAATGATACCCATAGTAATTTGGTCGTTCACAATTTGCTGAACAACATGAACCGAAAAGTGAAAGAAAAAATGAACGGCGAGTAAGTAGTAAGTGATTCGAGCTTACAGTGACATCCAATTGGACAGTATGCAAGCCTAGAACCCTTAGGGGATTGTTGATATAAAAGTTGGATGGACCGAGCTTGACCCGAATTAGGCTTAATTCGGGGTCTTGTGGACTCCGCATCTTGCACCAAGTGAAACTTGCTTTGAGGACCCTGCGCACTAAACAGACATCGTTAGGCTTACTGATGTTCGTTTGTAAGTCTTAATTTTTTTATTCAAGATATTACCACATAAATGACTAGAAACATAAACACGGGCAAGTATACCCTTTAATGTATAGCATAGCTTAATGGTAAGTTCAGTTCGTTCCACGGGATTGTTGTTATCACAATATCAAAACAATTACCTCTAGAGTGTCACAAATTCTAAAGATATACTTAACAATTGGTATTAAAGGGTGTGTTTGGCTAATGTCATAACTATATGATAGATAGGTAGCAATGATGAAATATAAGCACATAAACAATGTAAGACAACATATCGATTACTAATCGTGCATGCAACATCTAATTGATATGACAAGAATCCGACTAAGACTTTGTTATACCAACAACATTAAGATAGGTTTATGCTTGATTTCGATAACTAAGGTAGTACATGAGATTATGCAAGAGTTGGTATATGTTTTAATCCACTAATTGTTACAAAAGTGATTAACAAGATTCATTTACTAGATGACATAAAACTCATCCATTCACATGAGTATTAGTCAATGATCATGGATGAATCCAACATATAACAATGGTCTTACATAGTAACATATAACACATGAGCATCCAAATCACACTTATATTCAAGAACCCAGGGAAAAAGTGCGCCGCACAAAACTAATTGTGCGACGCACTTTCCAGCAAAGCTAATAATCACATCTAATCATAAGGGTATTGAACCTTAACCAAGTGCACATCACACTACTCCATAATAACAGTAAACAAGATCATTTCAACCATATGTAAATCAAAGTAAAAGATTAACATAATTGAAATAAGATTATACCACAAGGTTATTTTAATAATTGCTTCCAAAGGATTTATAAGTTTTTGAACTTATTACAAATGGCTAGAAACACTTCTGAGTTTCTTGTTCCAGTACCAACACCATAAACCAACTAAGGTTTACCAAATCTAGTGACTATGATCAAGGATTTGGGGAAATCCTTGATTATTAGTTTCTCCTAAACAATGGAGAAAAGTGAGGAATGATATATTTTGTGCCTGGCCTATGGGTCTATCTATACTTGAAATTTCGTAGGTTAGTGATATGAGCTTAAACTCATATCCTTTTATCAACAAATAACCCTAAAACATGAAGCAAAATACCCATTTATCTTGTAAAAAGCAGTGTTATGTGGTATGTTTGTGTTTGTGTGCACTTTTGTAGGTAAAAGGATACAATTTCAAGCAAACAAGGAAAAACCAAGCTCAAATGGATGAAAAAGACAAAAGAGGATCAAAAGTGACAAGACTTTGAAGTTCAAGGACCTATCTTGACAAGTTGTGAAAGTTGAAGGACTAGAAGTGCAAATTATGAAAAGTCAAGATTCAAGTCAAATTTGGTCAACTACAAAGTCAACTCAGTCAAAGGGCCATTTTGTTGAAGAATCAAAGTTGAAGGGCCAAAAATGTCAAAAGGATTAAGATCATAGCTTGAAATTACAATCTGCCAAATACAAGGACCAAATCTGCCAAGTTTGGAAAGTTTTGTAAAGTTTAATCCATGTGAAAAGGGCTCAGCCAATAAGAAGAAGGGAAACAAGTCACACGGATCAAGCATTAAATACCCATTAACAGCCGCCTCATTTATTACCATATCTCAACAGTGTGATCCGTGTGCAATGTTTTAAACCAACCAGGGAATGACACGTGTCCATCTTCTTTAACAAAAATATTTCCAGGATCGGGATTGAGATTGAAGCCGTTTCATGAGAAGATCAAAACACCAATATTGCTCGTTTTGAAGAGAGGAATTCAATGGTGCAATCCAATTAACAAATTATCCACTCAATCAAAAACACCCAATTTAGTTCATCACCTTCAAAGAGCAAATGCAGAATTCTTCCACGTGTCAAGCTATGATTGGATCTGCCACGTCACAAACCCCAACAGAATCTCCTATCATGCCTATAAATAGCTAGGATGTACCTCATTTCTCATTGTAGCCTAGTTTTGTAAAAAACACATAGTTCAATCTTTCCTTTCCATTTTTCCCTCACTTTTCCCCTAACTACTCAAGAGTCTGACAAACTCTTGAGTTAGTTAGTTAGTTAGTAGCTTGTAACCACTTTTGTAACTGAATTCTTGCAATAAAATTCAAATTACCTTTTTCCCGCCAAATTCTGTTTCTCAAATTCTTGTTGATTCTTGTTGATATTGGATATACTAGTTGCTGTTTGATGTTTGTTATGATCAACCAATGATCATAACTGACATTGTTGAAGTCTTGTAGCTGTTTGATCAGAATTCAAGTATTTCCATTGTTCTTGAAGATTTCATGGCAGTTTGATGATTTGCAGTTAATTGATTGATTGATTTGAGTTGAATACTAGTGATAGGTGGTGGTATCACTAGTGCAAGAGAGCTCAGCGCTCCTCTTCTTCCCAAAGGACTTCTACAATAGGTTCCATAGCTCTTGTTTTATGTTCCTCTAAAACAGTCTTTGCATGCTCAATTTCTTAGTTAACTTTGATGGCTACATGTTATACTTGATTAGTTGCTGTTGTTAGACTGAGATTTAAGTGTTTGTAGTTCAGTTACTTCATTCTTGTGTACTGATTTGAGATTCATTTGTAGTTCTGCCTTATTTCAGTCACATTTTAGCTTTGCACCTTAATTGAGTTCTAGTTGAGATAATTGTTTGATTTCAGCTTGATTAGCCTTCATTTTGTCCATTGAATTCAATCTGCTATAGCTTTTGTTTCAGTTCAAACTATTACTCAATAAGTCTTTGTAAAAGTTTGATCATAACATTTTAAGGAGTGTTTGGTAGTAGCTATTAAGTGGTTTTCAAGTGTTAAGATTTGGTATTTAGGAGTTCATTTCTAGTAATCAGGTGTTAACAAGTAGTTCTAGGTCATTTGCAAGTCATAAAAAAGGTCAAACAGGCAATTGGTTAACAAAAAGTTTGGGTCATTCTTATTTCAGCATTGTTCTCTAAAACTTGTTACTTTCAATTGCTGATTTCTCCTTCATTCCTTGATGAAAGTTGCTCAAACTTGTTTCTAGTTCTAGCCTACATCATAAAGTTTCAGTCTCTATAAGGAAAATCTACAGTTTTAGGTAATAAGCTAGAAATAAGCTTTTGAGTCCATGATTGAGCATTTGTCATTCTCTGATGTAAAAAGCTTACTGTTTTCCCATATCTTAAATTCCACTTCATAAAAGTAGTGATTTTCTTTCACAATCCTGTTTAGAAAGTGTTGAATATGAGTTTTTGAGAATTTGAACTTTTTCCAAAATTTTGGTCAAACTTGGTCAACATAAGCTCATTTTAGCTTAAATCGGATTTCTAGCTTATTACTGGACGAAATTTGTTCTGGTTTGATTTCCCAATCTTTAAATCAAGTGCTTAATCAGTTTTGATACAAAAATCAAGTTGTGCCTGTTTGGTTTAAGCTGTGGCTTATTTTGTGCTTATTGATAAGCACTCTTTTGCTTATTTTTGACTCTTAGCTAAATTCCTTTAATACACGTTGCTTAATTTGGATTAGAAACCTTTTGCAATTTGTCTCATGGAATTTGGTATAGAAATAAGCTCAGTCTAGCTTATTTGGTCCTTAGCCCGTTTTTGGTTAAAAGGTTTTTGAGAATTGCACTTTAGTCCCTAGAAGTTTAATCAGTTCTAAAACCTAGCTAAACTTCCTAATTTTCTGGATTTTGCAAAATTAAGTCCTTTACTTTGAAAAGTTGTTAAATTCAGTTTGTTAGTTTGTTAATTTGTTACTATTTGGTTAGATTGTTACAAGATTTGCATTATTAGTCCTTGTAGTTAATTGTTTTACATCTCTAGTCCTTAAAGTTGTTAGAATTTAATTTTCAAGCATTTAATTTTCCTAGAATTTACATTTTCAGTCCTTTTAGTTTCAAGTTTTGCATTTTATATTTTACTTGAATAAAATTTGGTATTTGCAACTTGTTTTACGTATACGTAGGTTTATATTTTTCATTTTTAGATAGTTTTGTTTGAATTAGCAATCGATTACCAAGCAAGCTTGAACAACCAAGAACAATTATAAATTTGATATTGATTGGACTTTCTATTAGTTAAGAACTGAGAAAACGAACTTGCATTATACACATTTCAAATGGCGCCGCTGCCGGTTCTTTGACTACACGAGAGACTATCGATTGACGGTTTTCATTGGCTTTTGGGATCCGTTCATTTGGTGAACGTTATTTTTACGTATCATAAATCAAAAACAAATAAAAAAATCAAAAATATAAAAATATATAAAAACTAAAAAATTAACAAAACAATTCTTTTCCTAAAGAATTGACCAAAAAAAATTAAAAAATCCAAAAAGCAATCTTTTTCCTAAGAGATTGCACCCAAAAATATATATTATTGGATTCTCTCGGTTTTTATGTACATATAGTATTTTCCTTTAAAAACTCATAAATACAAAAATATTTTCCATATATTATTATAAGTAAATACGTATACGTATAAGAACAATCAATCTACATATCTTCCATAAGTATTGCCGAGGCAATACACCGTGTTGAGGGGCGCTCCGGTCCTTAACACGCGTATCGATCAAACAAAATAAAGCAAGAATAGATAAATACTCTCAATAAGCAATAATTCAAAGAATACGAACATTTAAGTGAATAGAAAGGCGATGTGCTATAAAATGCCATCTAAGGGTCAATAGGTACTTAAGTGCTTCGCGCCACCTAACCCCCCGTTCACTTGGGAGTATTCTAAGAAGGAAAGCTTCATTGAGGGTCTTGCACCCAAAGTAGTATTACATATATTGTTATTTTCTTGTGGATATTTAATATCGAAACTCGAAGAGGATAATCTTATTCTTTTCAAAGTCACACGAGAGCTTCTCTCTCATTCCTCGTATTGAGTTGCATGCTCACTCGCGGGCGTGCACAAATACCGATTGGTGTACAACCTCTTCCTCCGAAAAGGAAGAAAAAGAGAAAGAGTAAGACCACCACCGTTCACCAAGCCGATCACGAGAATCGTGCTTTGTCACCACCACAAGGAGCCATGGCTATTGATAATCGTACTTTGTATGAACGTATGCAATCCAACGTTCATGGATATGTTAGTGCCATTAAGATTCCCGACTTTCCCGCTAACACATTTGAGCTACATACATCTATGATCAATATGGTTGCTGCATCACCTTTCTATGGAAAACAAAATGAGGATCCTCATGCTCACCTTAAGAGATTCCTTTCACTTTGCAACACCATTAAGCATAATGGGGTTCCACATGAGGTCATTAGATTGATGTTAGTGTCATTTTCCTTAGATGGGAGTGCTAAGCATTGGTTAGACACCCAACCACCCGATAGTATCACCACATGGGATGATTTTACCACTAAGTTTTTGAACAAATTCTTTCCTCCACAAAAGACTATGGCTTTGAGGAATTTGATTATGGGCTTTACACAAAAACCTAGTCAATCCTTTGGTGATGCTTGGGAAGAGTATAGTGAGTTGTTGAGGCGATGCCCTAATCATGGAATGGATGATCTAAGCCAAATCAATACCTTCTATAATGGCCTTAAACCTCACCACCAAGATTCACTAAATGCTTCCGCGGGAGGGAGTATTCATTTCAAGACATACCATGAGGCTTTGAACATTATTGAGACTAAGGCAATGGTTCAAACAAACGATCCATTTGAAGAAAGAGTTCATGTTATCCAAAACACTTCTCAAACACCTTGTGATAACCAATTCCTTAAATATCACCAAGAGATCCTTCAACAAGTCAAACAAGGACAACAAGAAATGACTCAAGAGTTAGTTCAAGCCTTTAAGAGCATGACATTGAACAATTCCTCAAACAATGTGAATGCCATCACCATTTCTTGTGTTACTTGTGGAGGTCCCCACTCTTATGAACAATGTGACAAGGTGCAAGGGTATCAAGGGGAATGCTATGCTTACCAAGAGGAACACCGTGAACACTTCAAGCCTAACATCAATCCAAATAACCTTTCTTACAAATCTCAAAATTACCTTACTCCACCCGGCTTCCCACCCCAACCACCCACCCAAATTCCACAAAATCCTCCTCAAATTTTAGCAAGGAATCAAGGGCAAAGACAACCATACCAAGGAAATAACTACAAAGCACCCAATCAATTTCAACCTCAAGCAAATACCTTTTATCCACCAAATCAAGGATTTAACTCCCAACCTTTACCTTTCCAACCTCAAGGTTTTCAAGGTTATGTGCCACAAGAGTTAAACACAATGGATCTTTTGCAAAAGATGAATCAAGAGAATGAAAAGAAATTCCAAGCTATAGACAAGAAAATGAATGACCAATTCAATAAGCTTTTGATGGCATTAAATCAAAGACCACAAGGGGCTTTACCTTCCAACACACAAACAAATCCAAGGGCCAATGTCAATGCCATTACAACAAGAAGTGGTACAACAACAAAGGATCCTTCACCTCCTAAACCTACTATTGTTCAACCCACTTGTGCTCCTACTTGTGATAAGCCTTCTACTTCTACTCCACCTCCTCAAAGTGCTCCTATTCACTCAAACACACCTTCTCAACCCCCTCATACTTCTCCTTTACCTTCCACACTTCCCAATGAAGAGGCTAACAAAGACAAATCTTCCACTACAACACCTATTCCACCTACACCCAAACCTACTCTTCCATACCCTTCAAGGTTGAAAAAGGACAAGTTAAAGAACAAAGATGACATACAAGTCTCCAATTTCTTAAGGATGTTCAAGCAACTCAATATCAACATATCCTTTGCGGAAGCTCTTGCTTATATGCCAAAGTTTGCTAAGATGTTCAAGGATTTGCTCTCAAACAAAGAAAAATTGGTTGATTTGCCCAACACATCACTTAATGAAAATTGTTCCGCGGTGTTACTTAAGACCTTACCAACAAAACTTGGAGATCCGGGGCGCTTCTTGATACCTTGTAATTTTCCCAGTGTTGAAAATTGCATGGCTTTGGCGGATTTAGGGGCAAGCATAAATCTCATGCCTTTATCGGTTTGGAAACAACTCTCTCTTCCCGAGCTCACCCCCACTAGGATGACTCTTGAACTAGCCAACCGAACCATAGCTCACCCCGTAGGTATAGCGGAAGATGTGTTTGTAGGTGTGGATAAGTTTACCTTTCCGGCCGACTTTGTAGTGGTCGATTATGACATGGATCCTAGAGTGCCTTTGATTGTTGGTAGACTGTTTTTGAGAACGGGTCGTACCTTGATAGATGTGGCGGAAGGAGAATTAATTATGAGAGTAGAGGATGAGAAAGTGGTGTTTAAGTTAGGGAAAGTTTGTGATAGAAAAGAGGTTAAGGAGTCTAGACCTTGTGAGACGATTAACATTGTGGATGTGCTAGATGAAGTGTGTAATGAACACTTTCATGATGCTTGTAAGAATGCTAGTGATGAGATTCCACATGTTGAAACCGTGGCCTCAATTGCTCCCTCTTTAACACCTTTTGGAGAGAGTGATTTCCTCTTGGAGGAATTTGAGTCCAACTTTCTTGGTGATGATGATTCTCCCATTAATTGGGAAGAAGATATTCTTACAATCCAAAAGTTGCTCAATGAGGACCCTATTCCTTCACCTATTCCACAAGAGATTACCATTGAGGAACCTTCCATAGTAAAACCTTCCATAGAGAGTCCACCTCCCATTGAACTTAAGGAACTTCCATCCCACTTAGAATATGCTTTCTTAGAAGGAAAAGACCAATTACCGGTGATTATTGCTAAGGAATTGAAAGCGGATGAGAAGGAGCAACTTATTGAAGTCCTTAAGAAACATAAGAAAGCTTTAGCATGGAAAATATCCGACATAAGGGGAATTGATCCACATTTTTGTACTCACAAAATCCTTATGGAGGATGATTATAAACCCGCCATTCAAAACCAAAGGAGAGTTAACCCAAAAATTCATGAGGTTATTAAGAAGGAAGTGATTAAACTCTTAGATGCGGGTATGATTTACCCCATTTCCGACTCCCCATGGGTTAGCCCGGTTCATTGTGTTCCAAAGAAGGGTGGAATCACCGTGGTGCCTAATGAGAACAATGAGCTTATTCCCACGAGACTTGTAACCGGTTGGAGAGTTTGCATTGACTATAGAAAACTAAATGAGGCAACTAGGAAAGACCATTTCCCGCTTCCCTTTATGGATCAAATGCTTGAACGCTTAGCGGGAAATGAGTACTATTGTTTTCTTGATGGCTTTTCGGGTTATTTTCAAATACCCATTGACCCTAAGGATCAAGAAAAGACCAGATTCACTTGTCCATACGGTACATTTGCTTACAAAAGGATGCCTTTTGGCCTATGTAATGCACCGGGGACGTTTCAAAGGTGCATGATGGCGATTTTCCATGACATGATAGAGCAAACCATGGAGGTTTTTATGGATGACTTTTCCGTATTTGGGAACTCCTTTCGCTCTTGTCTCACCAATCTTGAGAGAATGCTTAAGCGTTGTGAGGAAACACGTTTGGTGCTTAATTGGGAGAAATGTCACTTTATGGTGAAAGAGGGGATTGTTTTAGGACACAAGATATCCAATAAGGGATTAGAAGTTGATCGAGCCAAAATTGATGTGATTGCTAAGCTTCCCCCACCCACCTCGGTTAAAGGTGTGAGGAGTTTCTTAGGTCATGCGGGCTTTTATAGGCGCTTTATACAAGATTTCTCTAAGATAGCTAGACCGATGACTCATCTCTTGGAGAAAGAGGCTCCTTTCATTTTTGACCAAGCTTGTTTAGAATCTTTTGAGACACTTAAGGAAAAATTGACAAAGGCTCCCGTTTTGGTTTCTCCAAATTGGGAATTACCTTTTGAGCTTATGTGTGACGCTAGTGATTATGCGGTGGGGGCCGTCTTAGGACAAAGAGTTAATAAGCATTTCCAACCTATACACTATGCGAGTAAAACCATGACCGGTGCACAACTTCATTACACTACCACGGAAAAGGAGTTGCTTGCTATAGTATATGCTTTTGAGAAGTTTAGACCATACCTTGTGCTTTCTAAGACCATAGTGTATACGGATCACTCCGCTCTCAAGTATCTTATGACAAAACAAGATGCTAAGCCTAGGCTTTTGAGATGGGTTTTGTTGCTTCAAGAGTTTAAGATAGAGATTCGTGATAAAAAAGGGGCCGAGAATTTAGCGGCGGATCATTTGAGTAGACTTGAGCATCCTTTTCAAGGAGATTTCCCACATCAAGAAATCAATGAATCCTTTCCATTAGAGGAGCTCATGTCTATCTCTTCCCAAGAGGATGCCACACCTTGGTTTGCGGATATTGCAAACTATCTTGTGGGCAATGTGCTTATTGAGGGTCTTACTTACCAACAAAAGAAAAAGTTTCTTAAGGAAGTTAAGTATTACTTTTGGGATGATCCATATCTTTTTAGGCAATGTGCGGACCAAATCATTAGACGGTGTGTAGATGGGCCCGAGGCATTTAAAATTTTAGAGGCATGTCATAAAGGACCTACGGGTGGACATTTTGGGCCTAACTACACCGCCAAGAAAGTCTTTGATTCGGGTTACTATTGGCCTTCCATTTACAAGGATGCTCAAGAGATGGTGAAATTTTGTGATGTTTGTCAAAGACAAGGAAAAATTACACAACGTGATGAGATGCCACAAAATTTTATCCAAGAGTGTGAGATATTTGATGTATGGGGAATAGATTTCATGGGACCTTTTCCATCCTCTAAGGGAAACAAGTATATACTTGTGGCGGTGGATTATGTGTCCAAGTGGGTGGAGGCTAAAGCCTTACCTACTAATGATGCTAGAGTGGTTGTAAAATTTTTGAAACAATTGTTTGCTAGATTTGGTGTACCTCGGGCCATCATAAGTGATCGTGGTACGCACTTTTGTAATGATCAATTCACAAGAGTTATGAAGAAATATGGAGTGAATCATAGACTTTCTACCGCGTATCACCCTCAAACAAATGGTCAAACCGAGGTCACAAATCGTGGTTTAAAGAGAATTTTAGAGAGAACGGTGGGAGAGCATAGAGCTTCTTGGTCGGATAAGCTTGATGATGCTTTGTGGGCGTTTAGGACGGCCTTTAAGACACCAATTGGTTGTACTCCTTATAGGCTTGTCTATGGAAAAGCGTGCCACCTTCCATTTGAGTTAGAACATAAGGCATCTTGGGCTCTCAAGTGGGCTAACTTTGATTTAAACCAAGCCGGTTCACATAGGAAAGATCAAATCAATGAGATGGATGAGTTGAGAGCCAATGCCTATGAGAATTCTTTGCTATACAAGGAAAAGACTAAGAAATTGCATGATGCTAAGATCAAGAATCGTGAGTTCAAAGTTGGAGAGCCGGTTCTCCTCTTTAACTCAAGATTGAAGCTTTTTGCGGGCAAGCTTAAGTCGAGATGGTCCGGTCCATTCACTATTGCTCAAGTGTTTCCATATGGAACTCTTGAGTTGTCCCAACCCGATGGTCCAAATTTTAAAGTGAATGGTCACCGTGTTAAGCATTACTTTGGGGAGGACATTTCCGTTGAAATGGTCCAAGAGATCCCCATTTTCCCCATGAATTAATTCATTGAGGGACGAGTCGAGCTAGAGACTCATTAACTCAAGCATCGTATAACTAGGTTTCGAGTGTTGTAGATTAGAAATAAAGGCATAGATTTGGAGATAAGTGTAGGGGAGACCTTCTTTTGTCTTCATGCTTGTTTGTAGGGTTGCTCACTCATCTTGTGCTTTGGAGCTTATGGAGGAGGCCCTTGTATCCGGTTCACTTCGTTACTTTAGTGATTTTTCATTGACACCTTGTGCTTGAACATGATTTCACTAATAGTAGTCCTTTCCTTAACTTGGGTTAAGCAATGTCTATTCATTGTCATAAGTGTAGGGGAAGTTTTTATACTTCTATGCTCTTAAACATTGAGGACAATGTTTAGCTTAAGTGTAGGGGGGTCTTCTATCGAAGTGACCTTACCTAGAACTTGTCATTGTCTTGCATGATAACATGGAAAATTGAATTTTCAACATTTTTCAAATTTTTGATCTACTTTGGCCAACAAAAATATGCATTCATGATTTTTGCATCAATCATTTTTAATTTGCATAACACATTTGCATTGTATATATTTCTTTCTTTTATTTTGCATCAAAAATATATAAAAAGAAAAAAAATATAATAAAACATGGTTTTAACAAGTTTAGATTTCTTTGACATATTAGGCCCGCCATGGATATTTTGACTTAACCCGAGTTTGCTTATTTTAGCACTCTCTAGCTAGTATCCTTAACCATGTAGTCCTTCATTGGTCTATTAGGCTAAGCTTCCACCAATTTCATTCTTTGAAATTTTAAATTTGTGGAGAATGGGAAATGATAGAGTTGAAGCAAGTGTAAAAGGGCTAGATAGACTTCATGGCAATTACTTGTGGCTAAACCCTTCTCTTCTTTATCTCTATTTTCTTCGCTTGTATATAATTGTTAATAAATAATCAAGTACGGTTTTAATTGGTTCGTAATCTCTTATGCATTTTTGGCTAATCATTCATGGTTGAT
This sequence comes from Glebionis coronaria, assembly GCA_025667525.1. Classification (NCBI taxonomy): domain Eukaryota; kingdom Viridiplantae; phylum Streptophyta; class Magnoliopsida; order Asterales; family Asteraceae; genus Glebionis; species Glebionis coronaria. Next base: position 617,074,416 of record CM046875.1, on the reverse strand, counting down.
ATGAGTACGTCTTAAGATTCTAAGTTAGCACGTTTTATGTGTACTAGAATTGTGTCATGCTCCATATTTAGCGGGTGTTTTTCCTTTTCTTCTTTTCAAATTTCTTTGTGAGGAATAAAGAAAAATAAGAGCGGCTTATGAAAAAAAAATGAGTGGCTAGAAAAAAAAGAGAAGAAAAAGAAAGAAAAAAAAAATAATGCAAGACTCCCAAGAGGGGCAGTGTGGTGTTAATTATAGTGACTATTGAGTTCCAATATTACCTTGACGGGTTGCGGGGATTCAATAGATTGCTCCAATCCAATATTACCTTGACGGGTTGCGGGGTTGAAGATCCAAAATCTCAAAAAGATGCGGATGTAAATTATTGCATGAGTTTTATTTTTCTTTCCTTAGCGAGTGAGTAGTTACTTATGAAAGCATGACATGAGGATTTTACACATAAGGCGAATGACTTATTACTCTTAATACGGACTTATATTAATTGTGAGCGGTTTTTCAAGTAATGGATGAGAAGATTACTTAGGATTAAAACCGTGCTTCCTTATTTTTGGATTTTACACTTCTTATATTTCACACATGAATAATGACAAATTTGCCCACAAGCAATTTGCTCAACTAATAACCGGTTCCACATTTAATTGTCATGAATAAGTTGATGCACTTTTTACTTGTGAATGCAATGATTCCATTTACTAGCTTGGTATGGGGAAAGTGAAACTTGAGGGTGATAAGTATTCATGGTATCCAAGCCCTAATCCAAGTCATTGAGTTCTTTATGAGTTATTTCCATCAAAACCATTTCAAGAAAAATCAAAAAGATATAGATAGAAGTGTATTTTGATTCATTGCATTATTAAAAGTCAAAATCATGCATCATCTAGTTTAGAGTAGTGTAGATGCATCTCATATGGCCAAGGTGGATTAATTATGAGGGAAATGTAAATTTTTAAGCCTTAAAATATAATATTGCATGAGGACATGGCAATGCTCAAGTGTAGGGGAATTTGATATGAGCTTAAACTCATATCCTTTTATCAACAAATAACCCTAAAACATGAAGCAAAATACCCATTTATCTTGTAAAAAGCAGTGTTATGTGGTATGTTTGTGTTTGTGTGCACTTTTGTAGGTAAAAGGATACAATTTCAAGCAAACAAGGAAAAACCAAGCTCAAATGGATGAAAAAGACAAAAGAGGATCAAAAGTGACAAGACTTTGAAGTTCAAGGACCTATCTTGACAAGTTGTGAAAGTTGAAGGACTAGAAGTGCAAATTATGAAAAGTCAAGATTCAAGTCAAATTTGGTCAACTACAAAGTCAACTCAGTCAAAGGGCCATTTTGTTGAAGAATCAAAGTTGAAGGGCCAAAAATGTCAAAAGGATTAAGATCATAGCTTGAAATTACAATCTGCCAAATACAAGGACCAAATCTGCCAAGTTTGGAAAGTTTTGTAAAGTTTAATCCATGTGAAAAGGGCTCAGCCAATAAGAAGAAGGGAAACAAGTCACACGGATCAAGCATTAAATACCCATTAACAGCCGCCTCATTTATTACCATATCTCAACAGTGTGATCCGTGTGCAATGTTTTAAACCAACCAGGGAATGACACGTGTCCATCTTCTTTAACAAAAATATTTCCAGGATCGGGATTGAGATTGAAGCCGTTTCATGAGAAGATCAAAACACCAATATTGCTCGTTTTGAAGAGAGGAATTCAATGGTGCAATCCAATTAACAAATTATCCACTCAATCAAAAACACCCAATTTAGTTCATCACCTTCAAAGAGCAAATGCAGAATTCTTCCACGTGTCAAGCTATGATTGGATCTGCCACGTCACAAACCCCAACAGAATCTCCTATCATGCCTATAAATAGCTAGGATGTACCTCATTTCTCATTGTAGCCTAGTTTTGTAAAAAACACATAGTTCAATCTTTCCTTTCCATTTTTCCCTCACTTTTCCCCTAACTACTCAAGAGTCTGACAAACTCTTGAGTTAGTTAGTTAGTTAGTAGCTTGTAACCACTTTTGTAACTGAATTCTTGCAATAAAATTCAAATTACCTTTTTCCCGCCAAATTCTGTTTCTCAAATTCCTGTTGATTCTTGTTGATATTGGATATACTAGTTGCTGTTTGATGTTTGTTATGATCAACCAATGATCATAACTGACATTGTTGAAGTCTTGTAGCTGTTTGATCAGAATTCAAGTATTTCCATTGTTCTTGAAGATTTCATGGCAGTTTGATGATTTGCAGTTAATTGATTGATTGATTTGAGTTGAATACTAGTGATAGGTGGTGGTATCACTAGTGCAAGAGAGCTCAGCGCTCCTCTTCTTCCCAAAGGACTTCTACAATAGGTTCCATAGCTCTTGTTTTATGTTCCTCTAAAACAGTCTTTGCATGCTCAATTTCTTAGTTAACTTTGATGGCTACATGTTATACTTGATTAGTTGCTGTTGTTAGACTGAGATTTAAGTGTTTGTAGTTCAGTTACTTCATTCTTGTGTACTGATTTGAGATTCATTTGTAGTTCTGCCTTATTTCAGTCACATTTTAGCTTTGCAACTTAATTGAGTTCTAGTTGAGATAATTGTTTGATTTCAGCTTGATTAGCCTTCATTTTGTCCATTGAATTCAATCTGCTATAGCTTTTGTTTCAGTTCAAACTATTACTCAATAAGTCTTTGTAAAAGTTTGATCATAACATTTTAAGGAGTGTTTGGTAGTAGCTATTAAGTGGTTTTCAAGTGTTAAGATTTGGTATTTAGGAGTTCATTTCTAGTAATCAGGTGTTAACAAGTAGTTCTAGGTCATTTGCAAGTCATAAAAAAGGTCAAACAGGCAATTGGTTAACAAAAAGTTTGGGTCATTCTTATTTCAGCATTGTTCTCTAAAACTTGTTACTTTCAATTGCTGATTTCTCCTTCATTCCTTGATGAAAGTTGCTCAAACTTGTTTCTAGTTCTAGCCTACATCATAAAGTTTCAGTCTCTATAAGGAAAATCTACAGTTTTAGGTAATAAGCTAGAAATAAGCTTTTGAGTCCATGATTGAGCATTTGTCATTCTCTGATGTAAAAAGCTTACTGTTTTCCCATATCTTAAATTCCACTTCATAAAAGTAGTGATTTTCTTTCACAATCCTGTTTAGAAAGTGTTGAATATGAGTTTTTGAGAATTTGAACTTTTTCCAAAATTTTGGTCAAACTTGGTCAACATAAGCTCATTTTAGCTTAAATCGGATTTCTAGCTTATTACTGGACGAAATTTGTTCTGGTTTGATTTCCCAATCTTTAAATCAAGTGCTTAATCAGTTTTGATACAAAAATCAAGTTGTGCCTGTTTGGTTTAAGCTGTGGCTTATTTTGTGCTTATTGATAAGCACTCTTTTGCTTATTTTTGACTCTTAGCTAAATTCCTTTAATACACGTTGCTTAATTTGGATTAGAAACCTTTTGCAATTTGTCTCATGGAATTTGGTATAGAAATAAGCTCAGTCTAGCTTATTTGGTCCTTAGCCCGTTTTTGGTTAAAAGGTTTTTGAAAATTGCACTTTAGTCCCTAGAAGTTTAATCAGTTCTAAAACCTAGCTAAACTTCCTAATTTTCTGGATTTTGCAAAATTAAGTCCTTTACTTTGAAAAGTTGTTAAATTCAGTTTGTTAGTTTGTTAATTTGTTACTATTTGGTTAGATTGTTACAAGATTTGCATTATTAGTCCTTGTAGTTAATTGTTTTACATCTCTAGTCCTTAAAGTTGTTAGAATTTAATTTTCAAGCATTTAATTTTCCTAGAATTTACATTTTCAGTCCTTTTAGTTTCAAGTTTTGCATTTTATATTTTACTTGAATAAAATTTGGTATTTGCAACTTGTTTTACGTATACGTAGGTTTATATTTTTCATTTTTAGATAGTTTTGTTTGAATTAGCAATCGATTACCAAGCAAGCTTGAACAACCAAGAACAATTATAAATTTGATATTGATTGGACTTTCTATTAGTTAAGAACTGAGAAAACGAACTTGCATTATACACATTTCAGTTAGAAACCCTGGAAGTATATCAAAGGTTCCCCATAATAGCCATGCATAATTGCACTTAATTATGTAACTGCAGCAAAATGTGCGTCGCACTTTTCCAGATGTGCGCCGCACTTCTTCGGGTGTAAATGTGCGCCGCACTTTATAGTTTGTGCGCCGTACTTCTTGTAATTCTCCAAATTCGGGGTACTTTGGATGTGATCCGCACTTTTCCATTTGTGCGCCGCACTTTGGCTCCTTTTCAGCATAATTGCATCTTTAACCCCTTTATTCTTTATTTCTTCATTATTTTCCTTCATGGTTTCTTTCTTAGCTACAATACAAACAATATCTTTTATTAGTATCAATTCAACAACTAATTTATTTATTTACATAGAAAGCAAGGATAAACGCATCATTACAAACATGTATAAATGAGGCGTTATCACTTACCGTGGGTTTGTGACCCACGATTAAACTCCAGCGTGAGAGTAAGTAATCGATTTGAGTGTATAGTGTTTAGGGTATTGTGTGTATCGTACCTTTGTGGAACCATGAGGGTTCCTATTATACCCAAGAGAGTCCAGGCTGGGCTCCCTGTTCTTGCGGCCTAAGAAAGAGATAATGACTCCAAATAGCTTGATCTTTATCGCCTAACTAAGGTAAGTGTATATCCCTCTTCCTTAGGCGAATATAACTATAATATAGGTTATATTCTGCCTGATTCTGTCGCACTGCGACGAAGATCTTGGTTAAGTAATTAACCGCATGTGCGACAGCGGCTTACCAGGCCTCCTGGGTTGCGCGCGCATCGCATAAGTATCAATCCATCCCTGATGGATGCGGGTAGTACCCGTGAGTCAGACTATCCAGCCCGACTAGGGACTATACGTTATCATGTCCCCCAGTCTAGTGGTCGTAGGTGCCAACCGCGGCTATTAGACTATGAACCTCTAAGGCCCCCTCACATACATCCCATAAAAAGAAATTTCATGTAAACGCACATGAAATGAGTTTTAAACATGCATCCACGTCAGACTCCACTAGGACTACCTTACTTTGGGAACCGGGAAAGGCATTAACCACGTCAGAAGGGCCAACTAACCAACACCGTAGGATGAAGCAATCCATTGGACACACGTCGTAAGATCCCGTACATCGAGAGTGTATATAAATGTAGTGTGACAAACCTTCAACCTTATTCCTTTCCATTTCGATAAACCCTTCCACCATTGTTGAACACAAGAAGAACTAATCATCACAGTAGAAAATAGTTCTCCATCATACCCAACTGAAGTAAGAGGAAAATGGTGGCCCAACTATTTGATGTGACGTCCCGTATATCAGAACAAGAGCTTTCCAGATTTGCTACCAAGTATTATATACCCACGGATCTCCATCCGACTGTGCCAGATCCACAAGCACACATAGGAAGCTTCCCTGCTGAAAAAATTGGGGTATACATAAGGTTCTTTGAGTTTTCCAACAACCGAATACCTCTAAGCCGTTTTCTGACGGACGTGCTTAGCTACTACAGCATACACCTCTCACAGCTGCACTGTATCGGTGCGGCGAAGATCTCAAATTTCGAGATAAACTGCCTACTGAAGAATATTGACCCAACCATAAATTTGTTTCGCGCCTTTTATCGACCCTCCTGAATAAACGGGTGGATATCCTTCGCGAAGCGCCCCGACCAATTACAATGTTATAAGGTGAAAGTAGATTCTCTGAAGAAATGGACTCACAAATTTTTTTGGGTGGACAAGGTTGTATTCCCGTTCGACTACGACTTCATCACCCCCGACACTATAATAAAAGATGACCGCCCTATCTCCGGTACATATAATGAAGCGGATGCGCATACAATTAATTGTGATCAGAAGCAATGCAAGAATACCTAGAGGCGCTACTATATGCATTAGGGCTGAGTTATACGTCAACTCTCCTGCAAACCACCTCCCCCAATACTTTGATCATGGTAAGAAATCCCATTCGATAATGACTTAAAATTCAAATAGTGTATGCTTATGTACTCAGATACTCCTCATACTTTTGCAGAGCTAACGTATACGCAGCTTATGAAGCGCGAGCATCCCTGCGCCACGACCATGAACGCTCGACCCTTCGCACCATTTGAGCTAACTAATGGATGGCGCGCGGGTCAACACACCGTAGAGCTGGAGTATCCCTCCCCAACGAATAGCAGAGGTACAGAGAGGACAGTCGCACTAAATGCCACTCCTATTCGGAGTGTGCCGTGCATAATAGAGTCATCGTCAGAAGAAGTGGATCCCAAGGACAGCTCGCGCATTGGTCCTTCAGAAGAGTTCATACCTGTCCCAAGATCTAAAAGGTTACCGTGCTCTCCAAAAGATCAAATTCCCAAGAGGAGCAGGACACTGCAGACTAGACCGCGCGCCGATACTACTTCATGGGGCATGGTTTTAAGGCTGCGCGAAAATACACATGTATCAAGGTATATCCCAATTCTGCTCTTTATAGTCCTTTGAACAAAGGAGCCCATTTCTAACACTTGTAGGATGTTAAATTTGCAGCCCACATATTGCAACGACCAAGATTGACGCCAGCTCCTTGAAATCCACAAGATTCCTTCCTCCCTGGAAGTGCACGCGCTCGTGCGCAATGGGTAATGCGACCAAATGTGCATATTTCCACCAAAATATTACCCCTCCCGGGCGCGCCCAACTCCTGAGCAATCTGTCCGACGAAATGATAATGAGTGAGTTAGACAAAGTCGCATCGCAAGAAGTAACATTAGCCTCGCATCTAAAAAGAAGGTGTCATATCTGTCTGATCACCTGGCACAAGTGGACATGAAAATCAAACAAGTGACAAAGCAAAAAGACCATGAGCTTGTATGCGCCAAGGTTGAACTCGCACGTTTCCGCGCTGTGTCGAGTATAAATGTCGGATCCATTCAATACCTAGAGTATGAAAAGGCATCGTTATATGAGTCCATAAGTCAAGAGCGCCGCCTCTGCGCGAGGCAGGAGGATGAAAACCGCTGGGCCATGGCTAAGTTGGAGGAGGGTATGAGTGCCCTTACTTCAAACTGTGACAACTTCATCGCCAACTGTAAAAAAGACATGGCCAGGAAAGCAGAAGCTCTGAAGTACATGAGTACGGATTTTGATGAGGAGCTTTATCCGCACCTCACAGTAGTATGTGCTGAGAACCAATGGTTAATAAGGCATGGTTTGCCACTAGCTGCCAAGGGTGCCGTGGAGCTACCCAACCTTAATAAAGCGATCAAGGACATTTTCGATGCTGCGCAGCTACTAGGACAAAGCCTCGCCATGGAACGCGCCTTCAAAGATGATTTATTGATAGGACCTTTGGAGGGTAGCGAAATCTATTCTAGGTACGCACAAGAGATCTTTGACGCCGCATCCCATAGATTAGAAGGCCTCCCTCTTCCTATTATAGATGTCATTGAAAAAGATCAAGATCATCCCATAAGCGTGATCATGGCAGGCCTTACTCTGGCGAGTCACTCCGCAGAAATAACGGAAGAAGATCATCATGCCATGGCTGAGCCAGATATCTCGCAACTACAAGTTCTTGTCCATATTGCTGGTGTGCCAATAATGAATTCGTTGGAAGACAAGTTGAAGCAGCATGTGAGACGTGTTGCAAAAAAGAACCAAACTTCAACCAAAGGTGTTGCCATCGGTCTCGGTTTAGCACACCCTAGCCGATCTAATGGTGTACCGATGAGTCTGTCTGCCATCGATGTATATCAAGCGCGCGCGCTACAGTATATGAAGGAGGCGTGGGTACAACACCGCGCGTCCCTCAACCCATCGCATCGCATGTTAAAAAGGTCGCTGTCAGCGAGTGATCTTCTATAGAGGGCATTATTCTTAACTATACGCTATACTGTAACTATGAACATTAATTTGTAAACTAAGAACGTGTTTAATGTCCTGCACTATGTTCATGTTTATTTGTACATATATATGTCCAGGTTTCTGCACCCACGCCTGAGATTGTGAGAGAGAGCGTCTGTTTATGAGTACATTCATTAAAGTATGACTCGAAACTCATGGGTGAGCTGAAAGTTCATTACGTGTGGATCTGTCACTACTACCATAGGCGACGTCATAAAAAATGACATGTTTGTTAGGCGTGCACACTGTGTCTTGTGCATATCCATTACAAGAACGTCTTGTTATAAGCTGCCTAACAAAGGATACCTGATTCGACGCCACTGGGGGTGCATCCCTCTTACGTGACAAGTTTAATTAGTAGGGTAAAGTTACTCCTCTTATTTCATCTAGAAACGTTCTATTGTACATGTACACCGGCGGGCCAAAGTTATGTATTTCAGAAAAGAAAAAAAATACTCTTATGCATAAAAGATAAAAAAAGAAATAGTTTGGACTGCGGAACTAGCTAGGAACCACAGTGGTTTATTCACACTTTTGCAAATGCTGAAACAAAGAACATGAAAGTTGAAATCCTAAAACAATTGAAAAAATAAAAAATACATGGATCTTTATTGGGGGCTTTCAATAGCCAAAGGAATGATCCATGCTGATGATACGACACCTTAAAGAGAATATCGTCCAAAATCCTGGCTGTCTCTAGCGTCACTTTTCGCGGGACTAGCTACCGACTTCGCATAGCTATCCGCGTTCATCCTAGCCATTGAGAGTCCATTGTTTCCTTTACCACGACGCTGCATGCTTCGCGCTGCCGATAGTCTATTCCCATGATCTTGCTGTTGCATAGCGCGAGCAACTATCCTGGCTGAAGGAACGATGGCTCCTCTGTGTTGCTGCCAGCGGTTACCTTGAGATGGGAGTATTTCTGCTATCCTTATCGCCATGTTCTCTATCGATGTGGTCTGAGAACCAATAGTATGTCCGAGTCTCGAGAGAATTCCATTTCCCTTCGCGCCTTTTGTTGAGGGTGACCCAGTGATCATGTTAGGAGTTTTCCTACGACCCGAGTTTGTCTGACATTGCAGACACGTCGCCACCCTTTTACGAACATCTTTATGCATAAATGGCCAAAAATACATTAAACGAGTAATCTCATCAACCACAACTATCGGACCACACGGGCATACCCTTGTATGTGCGGATTCCATGACCGCCCGTGCTTACTCAGTCGCTAGACATTGCAGTGTTCGCCCATTACTTGATTGTCTGTACAGTGTTCTCCTGATGAACTTGAAGTGCCTAGCTCTCACTTGCACTTGTCTAGCTTTCCTTCCATTGCTTGGTAATGTATTATGTTTTAGGAACTCTTGAATAGGCGTCATCCACGTTTGTGCCTCAGGATTCGTGTTTATGCTTTTGTGTAAGATCAAATCAACTAGTAGGTGACTAGGAGGTTTATCCGTGTTCAGAATTGATAACTGATCCATGTCAGCTGAGATTTCGTCATTTTCTTCTGAAACTTTTCACATAGCAAACTCCGTGAACTGCCTGGTTATGTCCCTCACTTTTTCCGTGTATTGGGTTAGTATATGGTGGCTCGCATGACCCCAGGACCCTTCTCACCACCAAAGGGTTGTATGTGTAGGCCACTAGGCTTTTCATGCCCATTCTGATTGCCAATCTTAGACCTGCTATGAGGGCTTCATAATCTGCTTCCATGCTAGTTGAGGGGAAGTCAAACAATAGTGCGTAGGTAATTTTTATATCGCCCTGATTTGTGAGGATAAAACCTGCATCTGGTCCTCCCTCTCCTGCGAAGCCTGTCGTAAAGAGGACCCATGGGAGCCCTGACAGTGAGCCCTCGTGCTCAAATATGCTTTTAGTATGAGAATCTTCCGAGATACATCTCCTTCTCTTCCTTTATGAGCTGGATTTCGTGTTGCGCTAACTCCTATCCGCGTCCTTCCTTTTTACGCTGTGGCTGGAAGTGCTGCTACCCCCTTCGAGCGTATCTATGTTGCGGATGGTGATTACCCCATCTTGTACTGGGAATTTGAACATACCATGTACCGTGGAAGGTACCGCTCGTAGTGTTTTTAGTGTTGGCTGTCCAATTATCCCGTTGTACGATGATTGAGATCGCACAACCATGAAATCCATCCATACCGTTGTTGAGTGACCCGCGCCTCCAATAGTTACTTGTGTGTAGTTGTCCCAGTGGTCGGGTTTTATCACCGTTAAACCCTGTGAGGATTTGTGTGGTGTCTTTTAGCTCCTTCTTCATTTCCCCTGGTAATTGTGCGAAGCAATGTTCGTTCAATATGCTAGTTGCTGACCCTCCGTCGACGCACATGCCCTCTATAGCATGGTCCTCGAGGGCTATGTCAATGGTCAACGACCCGACTCTATAGTCCATGTCTGAAAGAATAGGGAACGTTATCTCCTTATCGCGCGCAAATTCCGCGATCGTTCTCCTCTGCATAAAAGACCTTTCCCTTTCCACCATATAAATGGTTATGGGCTTATCTTTCTGTCTTTTCGCTTCACTTTTCTTCGTGTCCGTGCTTTTCCTCTAGTCTCTTATCAGGTGGTTTAACTTCCCTGCTTTAACTAGGCTCTCAATATGCCTTTTGAGTTGAATACACTCATCAGTAGCGTGTCCTTTATCGTCATGGTATTCACAATGCTTTGTGTTATCCCATTTGTCTGCTGGTCCCATCATTGGGCTAGGCTTTAGAAAGCCTACACCCTCTGATAAGAATATATCCCTGGAGGTCTTTTGTAGAGGGGTAAACTTACTATTGTTGTTATTTCGCACTTGCTTCGCTGTGCCTTGGAAATCCAAAGTACGACTGATGTTTTGCCCATATGACTGTTTCTTGGGTCGGTCTTGGTATTTATAGCCTGATGTCATCTGCCTACTATCCGCTGATGCGGTATCGCCCTGAATAAATGCTCGGATCTTCTTCATTACCCCATCGAACGTTGATGGGGTTCTGTCATTCAATTTCTTTATTAGGTCCGGGTTAGTGATGCCTGCAAGAAATCCAGAAATTTTAAGAATTTCCGGGCAATCTTTGATCTGGTTGCATTCAAATTTGAAGCGCTTCATGAAGTCTTCAAGGCTTTCATTGTGCCTCTACTTTACTCTTGCAAGTGAGACAGGGCTTTTGTCGTACTTCTTTTGTTGCGCATAATTTATTCTGAATGCTCTCCTAAGCTCCTCGAATCCATTAATGCTCATTCGTGGAAGGCGGTCGAACCATGTCTAGGTGTTCCCGATAAGCTTTGAGTTGAACATGTGGCACCATACGGCCTCTGGCCATTGTTCTATCCTTGCTTGAGATTCGAAAACTTTTAAGTGATCATCTAGATCCGTCGTACCGTCATAGGTTTTTACATTTGACGACATGCGTCTCTTTTTGTTATCTTTGAAAGTAGTTATGCGTTCTGAAAACGCACTTCCTTTCTCCCGTCGCCATGGGAGGGTCCACTCATCTTCACTGCGCATCCTTGGTTTTTTGGGCGCCTTGCGGTGTTCTCTGTCGTAGTTGGAAGAATCAGAATCCTCGGTGGACGAAAGAGCAACCCTTTTACGGCGAGGATGGCGATCTCTGTAGTTAGAGTCCGAGGAATTTTCGCTTGAGGAATCCCTTCTGCTCGCCTTTCTAGTGCTCTTATTTCTTTCCTGAACTTGCAGATCCTGAGATGAATCTCTTTCTAAGGGGCCCAGTCTTTTAAGGGCGCTCCGTCTACCCGAAGGGTCGGGCCCTAATCTGTCTTTCATTCTTGTGCGCCGATGGTTATTGACTGGTGTAATGAAACCGACCTCTCCTTTTGGGTTCTCAGAACTATCTAAGGACGATGCGTCTTCAAGGAGAGGTGCATCCGAAGGAGATGTTGGGATCTCAGTCGTTCTTTCTTTCTTTCTCTTTTCCTTTCTAGCTTCCTTGTTAGGTCTTGACCCTTACATAGTGTTAATGCAATAATGTCTAAAAACGTTACTTGCATTTTTCGGTCTCGCTTAGTTTTGATTACGACAATATGTAAAAACAAGCATTTAAGAGGGAACCTTTTAATTACTTGCGTCTAGGTCTAGGATTAATGGAACATCTTCCTTAATTTCTTTTCTTTTTGTGTGTCTTCTTTTACCACTTTGAGTCATTGAGTCTTCCAAACTCTTTTTGAAAAACACTCTCTTCTCCTTTTCAAAATTCTCAAAGTCTCTTTCGAAAATGGTTGAGAAATACGTTTGACATTGTTAATTCAATCTAAAAACGATTTTTCATAGATTCTCGCTATTAATCTAGAGCTTACATAACTCATATGTATGATTCTCTCAAACATAGCAAGAACAAGATAGAATCATGGAGGATCATTGTGTCATGACTTAAGGTCTTGTCTTACATACCTCCTACATCGATTTTTTTAAAATCCATGTATTTTGGTCAAATCTCTATTTGGTAAGTTTGCATATGTTTTCTTTGTCTATCTTTGCTTTTAAGCATATCCCTATGATAAGTTAGACTAGAAAAATAAGATTTGTTGAAAAATCTTCCTCCAAACACCAAAAACAGCCTCTGCAGGCGGTTCCATATGTGAACTGCGGTGCCTTATTGATAAGGTACCGCCAGCCTTGATAAGGAACCGCCTACAGTGCCTTCCTTTTTCGGGTTTTTGTCTGAAACTCCAGATTTGCTCCAACATTTTTGAGAATCTTTGTTTCAAACCCTTTGACCACCCCAAAAATACCCTAAGCCTTCCCTATTTAAACCATAAGCATTTTGCCATACTTCACACCTCAAAATGTCTTACTCTCCCAATGAAAGCCTTGAATCTCCTCCATTTTCTCCAATTGCTTTCAATCCCAACTCACCCAAAAACCATTACAATCCTAACTCACCCAAGAACACTCTTAATCACATCTCTCCTACCAAGAATGTTGATTGTGGAACATCTATTCTTCCACCACCACCCTTTAGTGTTTTTCCTCCTTCTCATGATAATGTCATGCACCATGGAACATATTGCCATTGTTGTCAATATCAACATCTTGCTATGGCACATATCTATGAGGAGTTGAGCTACATCAAGAGTCTCTTAATCAAGCCTCCTCTTCACTATGATTATGAGATCTCCAACAAGCCACCACCACCACCCTCCGCCGTTACCTTGTCTTTCATATAAGCATTGGTTGCTTATCCACAAGACACCAAATTCAAGCAAATTTTAGAATTCTAGAATAACTAGGATTAGATTTATGCTTTTGGCTTGTTTCTTTTTCCATACATCTTTGTATGATGTTTTTTTAGTAACCTATCTTGGATCTTTGTCTTTTTGTTTTCTTCTCTTTTATTTTGTGACCTATTGCTATATTTTGTTGGTTGTTTCTTTTGTTCAACTAACCCTTCTATGTAGCTTGTCACCATATCTCGATTCCTCGGCGCCCTAAGCTAGGGGGAGTAAGCACCAAGGGGGATTCTTTGTAAAGTCCGTCTCTTCAACACCGACTTGTGCAACTTTTTTGCTTCGACAATGGGGGAGAAATGAATAAACTCGTCTTCAAAAATCTTGTTTTTTGTGTGATTGAGTTTATGTATTGTCGGAATCAAAAAGGGGGAGATTGTTAATGCAATAATGCCTAAAAACGTTACTTGCATTTTTCGGTCTCGCTTAGTTTTGATTACGACAATATGTAAAAACAATCATTTACGAAAACAACGAAAAACGAATTCTTGAGTTCAAGTATTTTTCATTTTACCCATTTTCACTTAAGGTATGGATAAACAAGTACTAACCTTAATCAAGTGATCAAGTGATTTAATCTTTTCTTAAAACTCACTTTTTATTAAGTGTGACAAGTTTTTATAAAACTTTCTTTTTAAGAAAATGTTTTATTAAATTAATTATTTGAAATTTTGAAAATGGCATATTCTTATTTGGTTAGGAATATTCTATCAGGATATTTTTTAAACCAGATATGACCTCCACCACTAAAGGACAAAAAGGGAGCGGAGTCTAGTCCAGCGGTTCCTTAGCTCCTAGGTGGTTCCTTATCAATAAGGTACCGCAGGCTAAGATAAGGAACCGCGGGCAGATATAGCCGTTGGCCTTTTGTCCTATAAATAGTGGATCATTCTCAGCTTTTCAATTCACCTCTTTTGCACATCTATTTCCAGATTCAAACACTCTTCTTTAATCACTCAAGTCTTCATCATTTGTTTGATTACTACTTGTTTAAGAAGTGAATCTTGTTCTTCCATCCCTTCCTCTCCAAGTGCAAAGAGAAGGACACTATCCTTGTGAAGTGTTGAGTTCACCACCAAAGATCCATTGAAGATCTAATTTTATACATTTGTAGTTGTGTTATAGTTGTGAAGATCCAAGTAGTTGTGTCTATTTGGAAGTTGTGTATGTAATAAGTATGGTTGTGTAGATTGGTCCTAGTTACGATTAGGGCCCGACTTTTAGCTTAGAGTCGGAAATTGGTTAAGCGACGTGTACGGTTTTCTCCACCATAAGGAGCTTGTTGTGTAGTGAACTCTCAAGTAAGGAGTACTCGAGGAGTGGAGTAGGAACGAGGAGTGAGCTTCGTTGTCGAACCACTATAAATCCTTGATGTTCGGTTTGATCTTTCTTTACCCTTAACTCTTTACATTCTTTATTCTTTGTGCATATATTTTTGTTAGTATTAGTTTAGCTACACTATCATTGTTCATATTGTGCATAAGAAGATTTCACATATTTCCTCAAGCCTAAGTTTTTTGAAAAAGGATTTTTGAAAACCACATTTTAACAAGTAAATATAAGAAACTATTCAACCCCCCTTCTAGTTTCTACACATAGGCTTAAGTTCTTTATCAAAGTCTAGACTGATCCGAAGATCTCTTGTTGGATTCGCCCTCATCTACGCCCTCATGAGTGGGATCAAAGCCTCTTAGTTTTCTGCGACGTATTCGCTCATACTCTGCTTCGTCGAGGGGGGAATTTCTTTCTCAGTTCGCGTATCTATCACAGCCCTTGTGTCTAGAGCGTCCTTGTGGCCTTGATCAGGGATCTCCCAAGAGGACGATGCATCCCCAACTGTATATAGGGTAGAGGTGACTAGTGGAGAGAAAGATACTTGCAGTCCCTTCCCTTCACGACCTGGGTTATTAGGTTCAAAGCTTGAGTATGGTCCTATTGGTTTCTTAGATCCCCCCTTTGGTGGGGGGGGGGGGGGGTGATATTAGGTTTTTACCTAGTAAGAAAGATTCGTTGATGTATGTCTAATCGAATTGATCTGGTTTAACTATGCGACTCAGTCGTTCTTTGGTGGAACAAATAATTGTTTCGTTGTAGTATTTAAAAGTGCAAAACAATTAAAGTAAATGACGTTAAAATAAAAGGGCGATAAAATAAATCTAAGTCTAATTAAAAGTAAGGTTGCAATATTAAATCTTTGAAAAGTGAATAACGAGAAATTAAATGACGGGTAATTAAAATGTGACAAAAATTAAAAATGACAACTTAAAAATTAAACAAGACAAAATAGTAAAACAACCTTACCATCGGAATACATTCCGATCAGACTACAATCGGAATGTATACAAACCTCCCAATCGGAATGTTGTCGGAACTCCAATCGGAAAGCTGTCACCTATCCTGATCGGAATAACCAAACTCACCCTGATCGGAATGATGACTTACCTCCTGATCGGAATGATGATCTCGTCGGAATAAGGAATGGATCCCTAGTCAGAATGCTGTCACCTAGACGTGATCGGAATACCAAACTTACCCTGATCGGAATGTCACAGACCCTAGATCGGAATATGTAATAAATCCCCTTGGTCGGAATACACAATCGGAATCCTAAACCCTTTTCCGACCAGGCAACGAGAGTGCTGGCCGGAATGATAAACCCTTTTCCGACCAGGGTTGGTCGGAATACAGTAAAAGGAGTCGAAAATAAGCTAAACTAATAAGCTATTAATCAAATAAGCACACAACGAAAAACTTAATGAAAACCGTATAAGAAAAAGCTAATAAGCTAAAATTTAAAGACTTTTGAAAACACAAAATGAAAATGGTTTACGAAAACAAATTTTATATAAAAATAACTTTTATAAAAACTTTAGAAACTTAAAGATAAACACAAATAAGCTATAAGAATCAATAATCCAAAACAATCAAAAGCATAAAAACATAACCTTTGATCAAATAAGCAACACAATAAGCATGTAAACAAAGATTAAAGTATAGAAAGAAAGGAAGAATGAGAGATTAAAACAAGAAAATTAAAGAACACTTACTTGGAATTAAAAGGTATTAAAAGTGCAAGAAAAGTATTTAAAATGACATGAATTTAAAGATCAAGTAATTAAAAGGTGGAAGACTAATTGTCACCTTAGCCAACAAAATGAAATGATTATCCTAATGATCTATATATAGGGGAGGATTAGGGAATGCTTAGGAAGCTTCCTCCCCTCCTTCATTTCTTCTTAATTGCACCATTAAGTCCTTCCCTTCTTAATCTTTTGTTAATCTTGGACTTTAATGACTTTTGGCTCGGTATTTCTTTAAACTCGTCTTTTAATTCTTCAATAAATAAGACTTGAGTTCTTCGGCTTTTAGTAAACTTCCGTCTTTTGACTTTTTCTTCAAATCTTCAGAATTGGTCTTGGACTTCCGTTCTTTTTGCACTCTTGGCTTCTTGACTTCGTCTTTCATCTTTTTCTTCAATAAAAGCCCGTGAATGCCCGTGTTTTCTCCACTTTTCACCTTTTCGTCCTAAATCACAACAAAAACACAAACCACGCATAATTCCGACATAAAAGACATAAAATACACGTTTTGGCTCGGTTATTATTGTAATTAAGTGGTAAAAAGGATGGGTGTTTACACACCTATCAAATCCTCTACACTTGACCATTGCAATGTCCTCATGCAATGTATTAGTTACAAAGCACGTTTACATTTTTCATCAAATTCAGCCCACGTTGGCCTTTATTAAAGAGATAGAAAACTATAAACATTCAAAGGAAGAAAATAAAGAACTCAAAAACATACCTTGGGTTTTGGAAATGTCATGAATAATCATCATCCTCAAGTTTTCACTTTCTCCAAACCAAGCTTAAAAACGAGATCATTGTTATTATAAGTTAGCAAACTAACACGAATTCATGTGGGCCAATTATTCACTTAGACTCCCTTATTCCTAGGTGTATCTCTTATATTTTATTATTGTCTCGAATGATCACGAGGATGCATTTGTTGACTTATTTCGATAGTTATTTAGGCCGAAAATAAAGTGAACGATTTAATCAATAGTTAGCTAAAGGACAAAATCTTTTAAAACTGCTTCTCGGGACCTCATAAAGTTCATATCTTGGCATAACTCGCTTCGCGATTTGAGACCTTTCTCTGACCGATATTTGGCAGCGACTTCATACTTTAAACCTTGAGAGACGTTCATGAAATAATGGTCTTCTCTTCATATAGGAATTTCTTCACTTGAAGTTTTGAGAGATTCATACTTGGACCACGACTTCTTCATTTTTCTCCAATCATTATTTTGGACTTTGATATACAACGATCCGCCTCCTTTTATGACTTGGATCTATTTATCCTCATACCTTGCTAGGGTCTTTTCGGATACACTTCTCCATGACTTTTGGGGAGTTTTTGCTTTTCGTCGTGTGTCTCGATCCTTCATATTGATTTTCGATAAATGATTCTTCACATCACTTTGGATCTTTAGCAACAAAATATAGCCCTCATGTCTTGTTAGGACCTTTTTGGACTCGCCAATCTTCGCATCCCGCTTCAATAAGTTATGCCTTGGCTATGAACTCTAATCCATACCGAGCAACTCTTAAACGATCTTGGGCTAGAAGCTAAGTAACTTTTCAAATCGTACAACCTTATTTATTGCAGATAAATTTATTAGCAAGCGATGGGAGAATAGGCTTATAATTAACTCACATAAATTCACGAAAGAATACCAAACTTATAATTGACTCTATCATCTCTCGTTCTCCACAGTTTAAAATCTCAAGTAATGAGACTCGTGAATGCTTAGCCTATTAAATCAAAGTTTTGGGTTTTCGAGTCGCCTATAGGATCTTGCAAATTCTTAAACTTTTTCAAGTTTAGAAATCCCGTTTTAAAGTTCGCTTGATAAACAACTCTCTAGGATCAATTATAGGAACTTGCGAAAAGTTCTTGTTCTTAACCCGCGAGAGTTAAGACTTTCGCGTTTTATAGCTCCCTATATAAAAGCCTAGCAAAACTTGACTTAAACACATTAAGGATACTAGCTAGAGTAACTTAGATAAGTAAACTCGGGTTGAGTCAAAAGATTCACAACGTTTAAAAATTAAAACCACTTTATTGAACATTTATTCTAGCAAAGAAAGAAAATAACTATACAAAGGATAAAACTAATAGGCCAAAATAGATCATAAATTTTGAAAAACGTCGAAAAATTGATTTTCCGGTTAAAATGAGGACAAATACAAGGAAAAGACCACTTAACTTCGATAGAAGTCCCCCTACACTTAATATAAACATTGTCCTCAATGTTTAAGCATGTGGGAATAAAATCCCCTACACTTAGGACATTGTGCACTTTGTTTAAATCTCGCTAAGGAAGAGACAACTAAAGAGATTCCTATTTTAATATTGAGAAAATATAAAATAGTGAATCGAAAAGAGTTTAGGATAGAACCGGGAAGAAGTGAACACGGAATCACGGTTCGTCAAGAATCATCAAGAGTGGATCATTGAGCTCGAATCCCTGATTAGAAGAAGAGGGGAGAAAATAGCAAACCAACGGGCCTCCCCTACACTTAGGATAAAGAAAGCGAAAAGATAGATACATGGGTTGCCTCCTAAGAAGTGCTTGATTTTTGATTACCGAGTCGTGAGCCTGACTCGACCTTGATCATCATAGGAAGAAGCATGAAACATATCCACCGGGATCAAAGACATAGT
Source organism: Glebionis coronaria (assembly GCA_025667525.1). NCBI lineage: Eukaryota > Viridiplantae > Streptophyta > Magnoliopsida > Asterales > Asteraceae > Glebionis > Glebionis coronaria. The sequence continues at coordinate 617,055,502 of CM046875.1, read as the reverse complement.
TTTCGTCCATCAAATAGCACAAGCTTAAGGCGAACAAGGCAAGCCAAATAAGAGTAGGCAAGGTTCCCTTAAGCAAAGATGGAGCACGGTGGAAGCAAGGGTGAAGTGGTGCAAGCAGATTTCCATAAGTTCCAAAGATATTTCCTTTTATTGCATCAGGTGGATACTAAGATGGCTGCAGAATATCGATACCGGGGTCGAACACTTTTTCCTTTAAGGGAAAATAGCACTCAGGCTCAGCAGAATGTGAAGAAGATCCGCGAAGGAGATGCACAACCTCGTCCTCAGAAGGTGGACAAAGAGGTGTTAAATCATATGTGCTGCGGATATCGGTGTCGACCGGTTTCTTCTCCTTTGAAAGTATTTTCTTCAAATCCAAAGTAGGATCAAGACGATAATCTTCAAAATCTAAAGGAGGTGCATCACTCTCATGAGGGAAGTAAGTATTTAGAAACGTAGAGAAGTCTTCCTCAAAAGAGTAATCATCCAAAGTAGGATTAAGCATGGATGATGGAGGATCTTCATCATGTGAAGAATCACTAGAAAGAGTATCAGCCGCATCAAAATCATCGTATGTGGGCAGATCGGGATACTCAGAAGTAAGATCATCATAATCATCCGAATCTGAGCTAGAATCATCATCATCATAAGCATCAAAGATCGGTGGAGAATCATAAATGGGGGAAGCGTCCAAATTGGATAGAGAATCATCCACATCATCTTAAAAAAGTGGATTATCAATGCAAGAATCGAATAAAGGATTGTTGTAGACAACAAAGTCATCAAGCACATTAATCATATTCACTGATTCTCTTCCAAAGGATTTGCTTGTAAGCTTCCCCATTTTAAAAACTTGTGAATCATTCCCGACTCTTAAGATTAACTCACCTTCGGCAACATCAACTAAAGCTCGTCCGGTTCTCAAGAATGGCCGACCAAGTATTAAAGGAATACGAGGGTCCATTTCATAATCAACAACCACAAAGTCAACCGGGAAAGTAAATGTGCCAACTTTAATGAACACGTCTTCGGCAATACCAACGGGGTAAGCGAGAGTGCGATTTGCAAGTTCAAGAGTCATCTTTGTTGGAGTAAGGTCGGGTAATGATAGTGTTTTCCAAACACTCAAAGGCATAAGATTAATACTGGCCTCGAGATCAGCTAGGGCAGTAAATTCTTCAGTTTTGTTAAAGATGCAAGGCAACACAAAACGACCGGGATCGCCAAGCTTTTCCAGAAGTTCTTTAAGAATAACGGCAGAGCAGTTTTCATTTAAGCGTGTGTTGGCGAGCTCAATCAACTTCTCCTTCTTGTTAAGCAATTCCTTGAATGCTTTGACAAATTTCGGCATGTGGACAAGTGCTTCAACAAGGCTAATGTTGATGTTCATTTGAGAGAGCATCTTCAAATAGCTTTACACTTGAGAGTCATTCTTGGTTAGCTCGTTGGTCTTGCCTAAGCGAGAAGGATATGGGATATTGGGTTTGGGTGGTGAAGGTGTAGGTGTAGCAGGTAAATGGTGAGATGTTGAAGGGTTCTTTTTGGGAACATCATCATGACGAGGCGTAGACGGTAATGGTGCACTAATACTAGGTGTAGGAGGAGTAGGGATAAATGGTGGTGGAGGAGGTGTAGATGATGGGGGCGGGATAGGTGGTCCTACTATGGTAACTCCACTACGGGTAGTAATAGCACTCACATTTGCTCGCGGATTGGTGACGGTGTTTGAAGGTAGAGAACTCGAAGTAGAAGGTTGAGCTGGGGGCAAGAAACTAGCCAGCATATTCTTCAAATCATTGGTTTGATTGCTGAAGGAGGATTGAATATTATCTCGAAGCTCGGATCTTATCTCATTCCCTTGCTTGGTGATATCTCCTTTCAGATTGATAATTTGGCTCTGCAGATTCTTGATTTGCTCACCTTGGGTTCTCATGATGGCTTCAACATCCGGGTTAATGGGTGGGGTTTGTTGAGTGGGTGGGTGATAAGGATTAGAAGCTCTTGGTGGGATTTGGTTGCTTCTATTGTAGTTGTTGGCGGGGTTTTGGTTTTGAGGAGAAAAACCGGGTGAAAGGTAGTTGTTTGATCGGTAACTCAACCAATTTCTATCCCCTTGAGGTCGAGCTTGGTAATTTTCCGGTGAATAATTACCATAAGCTGCATACACATTTTCCGGATTCCCTTGTGTAGAAGGACAATCGGTGTATGAGTGAGGACCGCCGCATGTTTCACAAGGATTAGCAACCGCTTTAACTTATTGTTGTTGGTTGGTAGCGAGAAGCAAGATACTTTTGTTCATTTCAGTCATCATGCGGGTGAATTCGGTCATATCGGGGCTTGCTGAAGTGGAGGAAACATTGACTCTCGGGTTGTTCCTTGAAGAAGCGGAGGAATCCCATTTTTTGTGGTGAGTAGTCATGTTCTCAATTAGCTCTCTACACTCCTCGGGTCTCCTTTTCATAAATGTGCCACCGGCGGCTGCATTAATCGTATCACGATCTCGAAAAGTCAAACCGTTGTAGAAAGTATCAATCAATGTGACGGGAAGCATGTTGTGGTTTGGACAACGATCAATCAAGACATTATATCTTTCCCAAGCATCAAAAAGAGATTCATCGGGATCTTTCATGAAACCGCTGATTTGATTGCGAAGGCTCGTGACCATGGATGGTGGAAAGTAGCGCGACAAAAAGCGTTGAGTCATGTCATCCCAAGTGTGAATTGAATTCTTTGGAAGACGATCAAACCATTTCTCGGCATTATGTGATAAAGTATGTGGGAAGAGTTGTAGGCGTAGAACATCCATTGTGGCACCGGGCAACTTCATGCTTTGAGTGATTGTAATGAACTTGTCGAGGTGTTTGTTGGCATCATCATCAGGCAATCCACGGAATGGGTTTGTTTGCACTTGCTGAATCATGTGGTGCTTCAACGAAAACTCCGGAGCCGTGATTTGAATCGGCGCAATCGGTCCTCCTCGTCCAAACATGGTAGGTTGACAAAGCTCCTCCATTGTCCGAAGATCGGGCTGTGGAAGAACATTGTTGTTATTGTTGAGGTGCGGTAGATTATTATTGTTGTTAACACCTGACATACTTAAATCTTCTCGAGTCTCGGGCTCTTGATAATTAGAAGATCTAGTACGCATACACCTACAAAGACAAAAGAAAACAATACCAAATGCAAAGACAATATATATACACAATAAAAATAAAATCTTTTTGGATTTTTGAAAATTTTAATTTTTATGGATTTTTATCAATTTTTTATTTTTTATGGTTTTTTTGAAAAAAAAATTTTGTGCAAGAAAAGTAACTCTCACAAGTAAACGGATCCCAAAAAGCAACGCGTCTCTCACAGAAAACCGTTAATCTTACGAAAAGAGCCGTCAGCGGCGCCATTTGATATTAGGTTTTTACCTAGTAAGAAAGATTCGTTGATGTATGTCTAATCGAATTGATCTGGTTTAACTATGCGACTCAGTCGTTCTTTGGTGGAACAAATAATTGTGTCGTTGTAGTATTTAAAAGTGCAAAACAATTAAAGTAAATGACGTTAAAATAAAAGGGCGATAAAATAAATCTAAGTCTAATTAAAAGTAAGGTTGCAATATTAAATCTTTGAAAAGTGAATAACGAGAAATTAAATGACGGGTAATTAAAATGTGACAAAAATTAAAAATGACAACTTAAAAATTAAACAAGACAAAATAGTAAAACAACCCTACCATCGGAATACATTCCGATCAGACTACAATCGGAATGTATACAAACCTCCCAATCGGAATGTTGTCGGAACTCCAATCAGAAAGCTGTCACCTATCCTGATCGGAATAACCAAACTCACCCTGATCGGAATGATGACTTACCTCCTGATCGGAATGATGATCTCGTCGGAATAAGGAATGGATCCCTAGTCAGAATGCTGTCACCTAGACGTGATCGGAATACCAAACTTACCCTGATCGGAATGTCACAGACCCTAGATCGGAATATGTAAGAAATCCCCTTGGTCGGAATACACAATTGGAATCCTAAACCCTTTTCCGACCAGGCAACGAGAGTGCTGGTCGAATGATAAACCCTTTTCCGACCAGGGTTGGTCGGAATACAGTAAAAGGAGTCGAAAATAAGCTAAACTAATAAGCTATTAATCAAATAAGCACACAACGAAAAACTTAATGAAAACCGTATAAGAAAAAGCTAATAAGCTAAAATTTAAAGACTTTTGAAAACACAAAATGAAAATGGTTTACGAAAACAAATTTTATATAAAAATAACTTTTATAAAAACTTTAGAAACTTAAAGATAAACACAAATAAGCTATAAGAATCAATAATCCAAAACAATCAAAAGCATAAAAACATAACCTTTGATTAAATAAGCAACACAATAAGCATGTAAACAAAGATTAAAGTATAGAAAGAAAGGAAGAATGAGAGATTAAAACAAGAAAATTAAAGAACACTTACTTGGAATTAAAAGGTATTAAAAGTGCAAGAAAAGTATTTAAAATGACATGAATTTAAAGAGCAAGTAATTAAAAGGTGGAAGACTAATTGTCACCTTAGCCAACAAAATGAAATGATTATCCTAATGATCTATATATAGGGGAGGATTAGGGAATGCTTAGGAAGCTTCCTCCCCTCCTTCATTTCTTCTTAATTGCACCATTAAGTCCTTCCCTTCTTAATCTTTTGTTAATCTTGGACTTTAATGACTTTTGGCTCGGGATTTCTTTAAACTCGTCTTTTAATTCTTCAATAAATAAGACTTGAGTTCTTCGGCTTTTAGTAAACTTCCGTCTTTTGACTTTTTCTTCGATAAATCTTCAGAATTGGTCTTGGACTTCTGTTCTTTTTGCACTCTTGACTTCTTGACTTCGTCCTTCATATTTTTCTTCAATAAAAGCCCGTGAATGCCCGTGTTTTCTCCACTTTTCACCTTTTCGTCCTAAATCACAACAAAAACACAAACCACGTATAATTCCGACATAAAAGACATAAAATACACGTTTTAGCTCGGTTATTATTGTAATTAAGTGGTAAAAAGGATGGGTGTTTACACACCTATCAGGGGGTTGCGCCACTTTTCGTCATTACTTTAGAGCTTAGTGTAGGGTCCCACGGATGGCGCCAACTTGTTGATACAAAAGTTGGATGGACCGAGCTTGACCCGAATTAGTCTTAATTCGGGGTCTTGTGGACTCCAGCTCTTGCACCAAGTGAAACTTGATTTGAGGACCCTACGCACTAAACAGACACCGTTAGGCTTACCGTGGGTTTGTGACCCACGATTAGACTCCAACGTGAGAGTAAGTAATCGATTTGAGTGTATAGTGTTTAGGGTATTGTGTGTCTCGCACCTTTGTGGAACCATGGGGGTTCATTTTATACCCAAGAGAGTCCAGGCTGGGCTCCCTGTTCTTGCGGCCTAAAGAAGAGATAATGACTCCAAATAGCATATCTTTATCGCCTAACTAAGGTAAGTGTATATCCCTCTTCCTTAGGCGAATATAACTATAATATAGGTTATATTCTGTCTGATCCTGTCGCACTACGACGAGGACCTTGGTTAAGTAATTAACCACATGTACGACAGCGGCTTACCAGGCCTCCTAGGTTGCCCGCGCATCGCATAAGTATCAATCCATCCCTGATAGATGCGGGTAGTACCCGTGAGTCGGACTATCCAGCCCGACTAGGGACTATACGTCATCAGGGATAAACCCCACTCTGGCTTCTATTTAATTCGGGCCCCTAAAGGTCCTTGGTGAGACTCGAACCTGATACCTCTCTAAGAGTACCTTCCCAAGGTTACCCTTGATGTCCAACTGAGCTACCTCAGTTGGTTAAACCAAAAAGTGAAATTTAACCCAATTTTTAAACAAATCGATTTTCAATCAAATCAAATTAAATAGCCGATCTTTGTTTGAATGCGATTTTAGCAAAATGTAACCGAAATGAATCAAGCTTATTACCCCAAGGGTTTGCAAGTCAAATCATGACTAAAATCATGTAAATCCTACGGCTAAGGTGTGTCATTTGACGTGAAGCAGTGGGAGACAGTTGTCCTTCTTGTATATCCCTCGTATGACCAAACGTGTGGCCTCCCCTATCTATTGATCACTCTTAAAGGGTAATGACAGTGGTCGTAACCTCTTCAACAGGTTTTACGACACCTTATGCATTGCCTCTAATCGTAGTAGAATAGTATGGGTAAGGCTCGGGGGTCTTATCGTTTTGTTGGGGAATAGTATGAGAGGTTTTTGTCGAACAAAGATCTTGAGATGTTAAAGAAGATTATTTTTTTATTTATATTTTTATTAAAAGCAGTAAGTTTTAGTATAAGAGAGGGCTTGACTAACCCACTAGTAATATCTAAGCTACTTGATGAGAATTCAAATAATTAAACAAATGTGTTCATCCAATGATGCATTACTCCATACAATGGCCAAGTTGGTAAAGTTACATTTCAGAATGTGCAAGGACGACATACTAAGGTTTATGATGGTAATGCTAGAAAGGCTAATGCGATTGGAACTGGAGTGATCAAAATGGATGGAGACTAAAATGATGATTTACCAAAGGTGGGCATGTATTATAACTGCAAGGGTGAAGGATACTCTATGAAATAGTCAATTGCGAGAAAAAAAACTTTTAAATGACTCAGGATGGTTCAAGGACAATATACTACTAGCAGAACAACATAAAGCAAGAATTGACTGGATGATAAGTGGTGACATCAAACAGTTAAATATTTTTTTTACCTCAATATCCTTTCAGTTATGCTCAATTTAGTGCTAATTAATATCCAATGTTGTACATAATCGTATATCTTATGTTTTGCAAGTAAAGCTGAGCAAGTAACAGATAACGATGGTAAATGGTGGAATTGGACAAAAAAAGGCACCAGGCACAAGATTTCAAAGGAATTTACGTCGTGGATGGTTTCCAAACTTATGTCGTAGACTTATCGATGTCATAGTTTCCTATTTTAAAGGCCCTACGGCGTAGACCCTACAATAGCTTATGACGTAGGCGACAAGATCAAGGCTTAAAGAAAAAGGTTTATCTACAACTAAGGCTCTTGTTAACTCTACACCGTAGATCATACGTGGCCAAAACTTACTATATTGAAGACATGTGACATAGGTCCTTGTTCTCTCTACATCGTAGGTAACTCGTCTCACAAGGAAACTTTAATACTTTGTCCCTACAACGTAGACCGTAATATCATCTACGCCGTATGTGGTTTGAATAGTATAAATAAAGGGCCTTTTCTCCTCAATTCGACACACACTACCACACACAAATCATCGGTATGTTTTAGGTAGATTTTGGAGGGTTCTACAAGTCATATTTCGACTAGGTTCCATCATTGTAAAGGATAATGGCATAAGTTGTCTTAATCATTCATTTTCAAGAACATTGCAAGGTTTTCATGATTTATATACCATTATGATTATGATAACTTGTTGTGTGGTTGCCACGAGTAGCTAACCACCATCGTTATGGCCTAGTTTTAATATTATTATTGATGTTGTGATTATTGTTTAGTGTATAATTTGACTGTTTAGGATATCCATATGTATGTTACGCAAGCTTTATGTGTTGTTAGTATTGGCTTATTACAAGATTCTCTTGGTCTATGTGGGATGTATATGAATCAATCTTTGGTAACTTCAGGAAGGGATTTATAATGAGCAAGTTGACAATTGTCTTGAGTATATGGGGAATAACGATCGCCGCCTTTTCTAAGTTTTTTACTTAAAATAAGCAAAGAAGTCTTGTGGGGGGTTTGAAAAATTAGGTAATGTGGGTAGTTGTGGTTCAAACATTGTTAACTTTATACGTGGTGTGAGAACTCGTATTTTCCGATATTATTTTATTCTTTTATTCGTGTTTCTTGAATTTTCCAATGTGTTATATTTTCTTGTATTCTTCATACGTAAATCCTGAGATCTTGATATTTTTAATAAATTACACTTTGAAGTATTTTCTGATCATTGATAATACTTTATTCGGAATTATAAAATTTCTTATTTTATTTTTTCACATATATTTAAATCAAAATCTTCGATTTAAAAGCACCCGCGTGTATTTTACAAAGAGTTTACTCAAAATCAATGAATAACGAGAATTACTAATGATCGCGATACCGACGGATGCCCGATATTTTACGTTTCATTGTCGATTGTTTCAGTGTTTGACGTTTCCGATGTCTTCTTTCTAATGACGTGTTAAATCGTGTCGGGGACTCTATTATCATATTCATGATGCGTTTTAACTTTTGAAAAGTATTTTTACGAAACCCGAGTCCCGTAAATATTTTTAAAATTTACTAATAGTCATTTTCTACCCTTTAAACTATTTAATTGCATTTTTGTCCAAAAGATTGCAAAATTGGCAAAACTAGCCCTCCACTCCCACTATATATTGTTTTTCCACTAGGAAAAACACATAGTAACATGTTTAAAAAAATCAAACACCTCCCCTATCTTTCTTTTCTTGTCGTGAGCCTACACCCCCAAGAACACCATAGATCATTGTTTTTTATCTTGTTTTAGCCTAAACTAATTCAAGACCCTCTCTTAAAGTTAAAAGATGATTGTTTTGGTATCCATTTTTCACACATGCAACAAGTTTCAAGTTTTCATATGATTTAGAGTTGGTGATATGTTTTAAAGATCATGCATGTGATGATCTTCACAAGATCATAATGTTTTGATGATGAAAAGTTTGAGTTTTTGATTTTGATTTTGTTATTAATAACATGCAAGTGTTAGGATTGATATTGGTAAATATAGGATGTTAGTTATGGTAGAAAAATGGGTAAAATGAGTTGAAAAGATGATTTGGCATGAGTTTTAGAGAAGTGATTTAGGGCAGTAGGTTTGAGGCTGATTTTGGGTGTCTTAAGCTTGAATTATTGTTTTACCAATGAGATATTGTTGTTGAGATTTTCATTAGCTTCTTCTTGATATAAATTAGAGCTTCTAACTCAAAACGAGGAAGAAGTTACGATAGTTTGATTATTCGTGTACCGGGAGACGAGTAGCGACACAATTGAAAGTTGTTTGTCGATATTTGGATCGAATCTAGGGGACTATAAAATGCGTTTTAAAAAGAGTCAAGGGCTGTTCTAAGTTTCTAAACCTATGGTTGTGAGTCTATTTTCAAACCCAAGTGTCGATTTTGTGAATGAAGTTGTTTAGAGAGGTCAAAATGGTTTCACGAGTCAAGTGTTCAAATCTGTCCGGTTTTTCAAGTTTAGAAATGTGTTGAGCAGGTGGTTCTAAAATGTAAATCTTTGGATTAAATTTAAACTGAGTTTTTTTCAGGTTATGATTGAGTTTTTCACCAAGTTTTATAAAAATCCGAGTTGTCTAAGTATGGGAAATCAACACGTACATTTGGTATGTACCGGCTGAGTACTTTCGGGAGCACTTGTCTTAATAACGTAGTCTTGTGAAAAATGTCTAGTATTATCACTTGTGTGGTTTGTTCTTGTGTATATACTACTATTTTGAGTATATTTAATTGGTTTTACTATGTATGAGTTTATACTTTGGTATAACAATAAAGTGCGCGCCTTATTTGGTAGGTTGCGGCTTTCGTGTTTATCGGGCAGGTATATCGTCGACGATCGTCTTACCACTACTGTTTCCACTCGGCTTCTGAGTTCCGTGATTCACTTACCTCGTGGCTAAGGTGAGCTCATAGCCCTTTTTTTACTACTTGTACATTGTTTCTAAACGCGGGGTGAGATTTTACATGGTGGAACACATCCATTTAAAAACTGTATGCTATCCAGAACTTGTATGCTATCCAGAACTTGTATGCTTTCCAACAGTTTTCATTGATATTATTGTTTTTAGTCTATAGACCTTAAGTTTCCTCTCTTGATCATGAACCGTTAATTTACTTGTGTTGCTAAGCGCGATTGTTGTGGGTGGATCTATCGAGATTGACTATCCCCGTCCCATGTTGCGGTTGTTTAACCCTTGACGCACTTAACATTTGATTTGTTACTTGAGTATTAGGGATGAATACTCCCTAGAGGAACTTACATTGATGTTAAGCTTCGGTTCATGAACTAAATAGCAATAATAATGGTTTTGGACTATGGTTAATGTACATAACCATTTTCCTTATTTATTGTTTTACAAATGAATGCTTGTGTTCCACACCTTTACTGCTAAACCTATGAATATCACTCAACTTTGTGTTGACGATTTTACATGTTTACTCTCAGGTATTAATACTTAGTTTTGCTTGGATGGGAGCCCGCATGATATTATCGCAGCTTGGATATTTCTGTGTATATTTAAACTTTGGTTTTGGTAAAAACTGTCAGAAGTTTATCATATATTCTTGGTAACTATATGTTACAAAATCAGAATTAAATAATTGATTTTTCCGCTTATAAAACTCTAGGACCTTTGTTTAAAAACTTTGATCTTTTATGATGTGATGTATATGTTTTTATTACGTCAACTTTATGTCAACAATATTTCATTGTTTCTTGTACCATGACGTGGCACCCCCTGCTACCTACGTGTTTCCTTGCCTGATTTTGGGGGTCTCACACGTGGCTAGTCGCGAAAGCGGTAGTTGGGAGGATTCAGAAGACACACAGCAAGGTGTCACACTCTAAAAATATCACAGTATAATGGTAACCGAGGGCAATATGACTTGATGAATCATAACACTCAATAATAAGAAACGATCTATAAATGAGTCATTTTGAAAGTTGTCATACATGATAAATAAACAGTTTTGTCAAGTATAATACATCAATTGGTCACATGAAAATAAATCTTTTAAAAGTTGGCACAAATGGTCTCTATATTCTTGAAAACACAGCCATGTATGAGTCTCCATAATCATTAGACATTCTTAATACATAAGAAAAACATAGCTAAAACGTTAACATAAAGTTGGCGAGTTCATAGGTTTAGTTAAATAGCAATGATGATGAACCATAAGATTTTCACGCAAGCATATGAAATATAACAAATACAAGTTGTTAGCCTCAAAATATTGAGTCGAACAAGAATGAATCAGTCATAGGTTTATTATGTATCGGTCATAGAACCGTTGTATAAGTAATAGGGTAGACCATAATAACAGGCTTGACTTAAAGCTAAAAGCGCTACGTTTAAGGACCTTAAGCTCGTTAGTCAAGCCCGACCCATCTACAATAGCCCAAATGCAACATGTAGGCAATGGCTATAAATACAACCCTCCTAGCATGTTATGAGGGTGTTGGTTCATTGTATTTCTTTCTTTATCAATCTAACTTTCTATTTTCTCTCATTTTTCCCTCTATTTTATCTCTCTAAGTTTCTTTATCTTTTCTACTTACATGGTGAAGTAAAGCAATATATAGGATAACATAAATCATTAAAACGTACGTTTACTACCATTGTCTAAGCTCATGACACCGGAGCATTAACCAATGGTCAACAATGTATAATGACCTAATGTAGATATCTAACTTGGAACATTCATATGTGACTAAAATAAAATTGCATCTATCCATCAGGGGCGTCATGATAGTGGTTCAACCCCGGTAGATCTATCCATAACATTCACGCTTACTCTAAGTAATTAAGGGTTCATGATAGTGGGCTAGAATCATATTAGGTTATGAGGGACTTAGACCACTCTAGGTAAACGTATAAATTTATACTTATTTACATTCGTAAAATCAAGCAATGTTCTCACCCCAAAGGTAATCAAAATAGTTAAAAAGTATGGCTATGAAACTCACCTCAAGATACAAAAAGTCAATATCAAGTCTGATGAGGCACGAAAAACGACGCGCGCAAAACGATGCAAAACTCTCTTCGCTGCCTGAACGACAAATAGTATTATTATACTAAATACATAACATAAGACTAATGCATGGAATTACGTCCCTAGTATGTGCTTGAGTTTTGGTAAATAATATTGCTTGTGAAAAATGTGATTTTTCATGAAAAGCAGTCAACTTTATCGGGTCATATCTTTCGAAATATAAACATGTAAATTACTTTATCGGGCTTTTGGAAACGAGATTAGGTGTACTTCAAAACTCAGATTGGATCAAATCCTTGTTTTGTCCTTATGTGGGTCGATAATCAGACAAAGTAGCGACGTATCAATTTAAAAATACTTGATAAAATTATTAAGTTTTTAGTTAATAAAAAGTATTAACCTGTAGTTTTGCAATTTAGTTGTGACTTCGTTAATTAATGCCGTGATGAACTAAAAATACATTTGGAATCTTGGGTATGCTTTATATAGGTATCGTTATTTAGATTTTTTGTTTCGACAACGTTTAATGGGATATAACTAAGCACAAAATGAAAATGTCGTGTTTTTTGTTTTTGGCAAAAGATATATAAAATGTTTGATAAAATGCTTAAAATGTTAAGCAAAATGGACAAATTTATTTACAGTTCATGGACTCGTTATTAAGTTTTATAAAAATCTAAAAGTATCCTCGTGTAGATGACAGTGTCGTCTACAACTTTAATTCAATAAGTTTTCATTTTCGATGTCGTTTGATCACATAAAAACGGGGCTAACGATGGGTTGTCGCGAATGTTTAATAATATATATATAAAAGAAGCATTTTTTCTTAAAGTTTTGAGACGCAATTTCTTCCTTAATTCTTAACGAAATTTACCAACTCAAAAGGGCAAAACAACGATGTCGGAAGTAGATATAAGTACGCTCATGATAGAGCAGTACTTGGCCACTACTACGCGTGGTTAGGCCAATGATTGATAAGAAAGCAAAATTTAAAGTTTGCGATGGTTTGATAAGGGAATTAAGAAATGACCAGTTTTTTTGGAATTCCGAATGAACATTCTCACAAACATGTGAAATTTCTTTTGGAATCTATAAACCTTTTCCTTCATCCAGATGTGTTTGAGGATTTCGTTCTGCTACGACTATTCACGATAACTATGATTGGAGCGGTGAAAAGACGGTTGGACCGCCTACCATCTGGATCGATTCTCACTTGGGAAGCATTGAAGAAGGTTTTTATTCAAAGACATTGCTCGTCTTCTAATATGTCTAAGTTGCTAGAAAAGATTCACATTTTCAAACAAGAGGGTGACGTGTCGTTGTACCAAACACGTGATAGGTATAATGAATTATTATGTAATTGTCTAACTCACGATTTAAATATGCCTGAGAAGCTACACCTATTTTACAAGGGTTGGATACCATCACTCGTCAAATTCTGGATTCTCAAGATCCTATTCCTAGCATGACTCCAAAGGATGGCTTGCCACTTTGACCACAATATAAAAAAGGACATACCACTCACTAAAGTGGCATGATTGATCGAGGCATAAGAGTAAGGGCAACAATTTAATGGTATGGCTTCCATTACGAATAAACTAGAAAACTTGGGGCGTGACATGAAGAAATTAAAGGAAAAGGTGCACGCATTCAGGTTGGTTGTGATATCTGCGAAGGTACCTATCTTGAGAAGGACTGTCCAAAATATGAGACGATCAAGAATGTTGAAGAAGTCAAATATGGAGGATACATGTGTCCTTTCAATGGAGGAAACAACAAATATTATGTAGGATCACCAGGTTACTTCACAAAAATTTATAATAGACTACCTCCCAGAGAAAAAAAGCCAAGTCTAAAAGAACTTTTGAGAAAATTAGAAGAATATGCCAAAAGAAATGCAAGCATGGATAATCTAATGGAGAGCTTGTAGGAGAAATCTAACACTAATCTTATGTTTCAGACTTCATCTCTCAAGAGCCTCGAAACCTAACTTAACTAATTTAGAAAGAAATTGATGCACAAGAGCAAACGGAAAAGTCTCAATGTTTGGTCATTAAGAACTGCCTAGTGACATGTTGGGTCCACTAGATGTGGATCTTGCAGCCTGTCAGGAACGGTGAACGACTTCTGTAATCACAAGTCAATTCACAGAGAGACTCTATACACAATATGAATGCAGAATACAAATATAATAAAGAGGAACAGAATAACTATAAAGACTTGATCCTCTCTAAGGATTTCTAATATTGATAATGACTAGAACTACGTTTGATGAAGGTGTACCTAACCCTTCTGTCCAAGGTTCCTTTTATACTACAAGGAAACCCTAATACAGCATTAAACAAAACGTGTAAAACTGATATGCATATCCTTTCCTAACATATCTCATGCATATCCTAACAGAATAATAAAGAAATAATAAAGTTTGACTTTGACTATGACCAGGAGCACGACTTGCTCCTACTACTACTAGGACCAGGAGGAACTACATACCTCCTAGTCTACCTATTACAATAACTATTACAATGGTCCTAACAATCCTCCCCTAAACTTGAATTTGACCTGTTGAGTTCAAGTTTCCCGGAAAACGTGCATGAAAGCTTGAGGATTGAATCAGCAAAAGAAACAGCAGCATCAACAAGATAAGAGTCAGAAGAATCGCCGCAACATGGAACCCTAGAAGCTTCTCCAAAGCTTGAAACAAATCAGCATCGTGTTGAATCTTTACAACAACATGAGCAGATTTGATGAGCCTTTACCAAGTAGCTGCTCGCTCTTGGGCTAGCCAGTCTTTCTGGTGGAATAAGCATCACCCTGGGAGACCAGAACCCAGCCCAACTCTTAGAACGTGAATCAATGGTGAGTGGGGGTACCCTGATGATTTTAGGCAAACCATCACAGCCGTCAACGGATTTGAGATGTCTTTACCAGAAGCCGCACCCCTCTGGACTCGCCAACTCTCAGCAATGAAGCATCGGTGAGTTGAAAACCCTATAGCTTTAAGCAAGCTATTACAACTATCAACGGATTTGATAAAATCTTTACCAAGAGCCGTACCCCCTTGGATTAGCCACTTTTCAGTCTAGGACCATGACAAGTGAAAACCATCCAGTTTTGGGTAACCTAGCAACCATCAACGGATTTGAGAATGGCACCAGGAGCCGTACCCTCAAGGTGAATCAACTCTTTCTTGTCGATTAGACATGGTGAGTTGAGGACCATTTGTTGTGAGGACCAAGTCCAACACCAGATGAAACCAGTAACCAGCACAAGTATAACATAGCAACCAGAACCCATAGTTTGAATCAACAAATAGTATCATATTCACAAGTGTAAAATCCATGATATGTGTAAAGTATAAGCAGACATTATAGAAAAAGTATATATATATTTTTTATTTTTTTATTTATTTTATTTATATTTTTTTAACTAGAATTAATGAAATTCACCAATCACTTTACATATTGGTGAAAAGAATGGTAGTAATAACAAATGAACAAAAAACACAAAACATAAAACTTACAAACCAACCATTTCAGAGACCAGAAGCAACCTTCTTATCTGCTTTCAAACGAGCCTGGATCCCTTCCACCAAGGCAGTTGCCATAGAAGACTCATTCCCTGAGGGAGCATTTGAAATCTGCAAGTGACAAGCCAACATAGCCTCCATCGAAGCAATCGTCAACGGATAATCCAAGTCGGTGAGCATGAAGACCATATGACCAGATTCCAACTCTAACATATGCACACCACATCCCGCATATAACTTCCATCACTGAATAACCCATTGCATCTGATCCTTCCAGACACCAGAAACAGGAGCATGAGGAGGGGCATCAAGCATCATCTTTAGATCAGCCCATACTCGCAGACCAGGCCAGGAAGACATAGCCATAGGATCAACAGGCATGCCAGTATCTACAAACCCATATAAAGCCATAAGATCCTTACGATCCGCCCAAGACAAAATACCCTGCAGACCCGAAGCAAACCTAACAGACCCATCACTAAGAGTAATCCTATGAGATATCGTACCAGGAAGAGTCGTGGAACGCGCAACCGTCCAACCAGTAATATATCCATTTCCCAAAGGTAAATCAGAGTCACTATCAGAAGCTGCATCTATAAGATTTTCGGGAGCACGCTTCTCATAGGGAACGGTCTTGCTACGTCGAACACGTCGAGCCAACTTCTTGCGAAGCGAACGACGAGGTGTGGGATCACTAGGTGAGGGTTCAACCTTTACCTTTACCTGAGCAGTAGAAGTGGGAGCAGTAGAAGTAGAATCAATAGTTTGCCCACCCAAAGGATCAACATGAGCTGCACTAGAAGAAGTAACAGGGTGAGGACTAGGCACTGGTGGTGATGGGGATGCCATAGCAGGTGTAGCAGCAGTAGTGGTTGTGGTAGAAAAGGTGGTGGTGGTAGCATGTGTGGTGGTAATAGCAGGACCTGAAGAAGAAACCGGAGGAGCAACCGACGGAGTAGAGGTGGTACCAACTGTAGAAGCAGCAAAAACCGATGGAATAGCAGCAGAACCAGGAGTAGTATCAGATGTAGGACCAGTAGTAACAGCAGGCGAAGAAGTGGTCACCACACGTGGAGAAGGACGATAGATAAATCGCTCCGGAGTTGGGGTGCTTTGATGCTTGACCATTCTTTCATATAGTGCTTTAAGTTCATCAAAAGACAACGCCCGAACCCTGTCCCACTTCCAACCAGTAGTGAAATAAGCAGCCGACTAATACTTCACATAGCGCTGCATCTGCTTGCGCTCCTCAGCTCTCGACAAAGGTCTGTTCTTACGCTTCTCACGAAGCTGTGCAGCAAGCGCCAAATGATGCTTGCGCATCAACACCATGGCCCGAGGAATACAGTTGTGCTCATCCACATCCGAACCCAAAAGATCAGTGAACTGGGAATAATCCCTGGTAAGAATAGTCAACACCTGCATCCAATCGCTATCATTCCAATGCATAGCATCATGCTGCACTTGATCACGTCTCTGCTTTTGAAGCGCTTCCTCCTCAGCCCGAGCAGCTTCATCAATTTCGGCTTGCATCCGTTGAGCAGCCTCCTCACCCAACCTATCCTCCTCAAGCTGTCTGCGTGTACGCTTGCGAGGTGGTGAGGGAGCATCAGACATGGGAGCTTTCCCCTTTCAAATTAGACAATTATTACATAGTAACCACTTGCCCCTTTTAACATTACTTCCAAATTCCAATTTACCAAAGTTTAATAAGAGTATAAATACCAGAATTTGAATGCGTTGACTAAAAGTCAAAGCACACAATGGTCAATACTAGAAGCAAAATGTGGTCAACAGAAGTCAATAAGATGAACAGTGTCCCAGACCAGTACCAGAAGCCAACCATCACTTGACAAAGAAGGATTTTTAACCACCAGAAGCCAACCAATAATGACTAGAAGCTAACCAATGAGGACTAGAAGCCAGTCATGAAAGAATATAACCACCAGAAGTGAGCAAAATCCTCCACCAGTAGTAACACACACCACCATAACCAATGCAATATGTTATTAAAATCTACCAATATGTTAGTCTGTGCAAAGTAATATGTACACTAAGCCTCCCCTTAGGCTTAGCCTCCCTTCAATCCTAGACCTCAAGGATTGACCATCCCAATGTGAACCACCAAGTGGTTAAACCGAGGACCATCAAAGGCTTTTGTCAACAAATCAGCAACATTATCATCCGTATGAACTTTAAGAACCTGTATCAACTTCTTCTAATTGGCATCCCGTATAAAATGGTGCCTATTTTCAATATGCTTTGTTCGCTGATGAAAAACAGGATTCTTCACAATGCATATAGTACTTTGATTATCAATGAAAATTCTGGTGTTCATAAAATTGAACCCATAATCCAACATCTGATTTTGGATCCACAATACTTGTCCACAACAGCTAGCAGCAGCAACGTATTCAGCTTCTGTTGAAGAAGTAGCTACTATCGTCTGTTTCTTGCATTGCCATGAAATAAGTCGGCGACCCAAAAATTGCAACCACCAGTAGTAGACTTTCTGTCATTATTAGCACCTGCATAGTCACTATCACTATATGCTTCAAGAACAAAAGGTGATTCTTTAGGATACCACAAGCCCAACTTGGGTTGAGCCTTGATATACTTGAAAATCTTCTTAACAGCATTCAAGTTAGAAACCGTTGGAGCCACCTGATGTCTAGAACAAGCACTTACTGCAAACATGATGTCTGGACGTGATGCAGTCAAATACATTAGTGAGCCAATCATAGACCTGTACATGTGAACATTGACCGGGGGATCTGGCTCATTCTTGAGTTTGACTTTAGCAACTTCATAAGGAGTTGCTGCTGGTCGAAGAGGATCCATGTCAAACTTCTGAAGGATCTCATGAACATATTTATCTTGACTGATGTAGATCCCATCTGACTGTTGCTTAACTTGTAGGCCAAGGAAGAAGGAAAGCTCTCCCATAGCACTCATCTGAAACTCGTCTTTCATCAAGTGTTCAAACTCATCACACCATTCCTTCTTAGTAGAACGAAAGATAATTTCGTCCACATAAACCTGAACAAGGATAATGTCCTTGGTATTCCTCTTAAGAAATAGTGTTTTGTCAATAGTACCTCTTCTATAGCCATTTTTTAACAAGAAAGTTGAAAGACGCTCATACCAAGCTCTAGGAGCCTGATGTAATCCATAAACAGCCTTGACCACCTTGTAAACTTTCTTGGGATGAAGTGGATCTACAAAGCCCTTAGGTTGAGTGACATACACCTCCTCATCAATTTTGCCATAGATAAATGCACTCTTGACATCCATCTGAAACACCGTAAAGCCCACATAAGAAGCAAAATCCAAAAACAAACGCATGGCCTCAATCCTTGCAACCGGAGCAAAAACTTCAGTGTAGTCAATGCCCTCAATTTGAGTGTGGCCCTGTGCGACAAGCCTAGCTTTATTCCTTACGACAATTCCCCGTGCATCCTTCTTGTTCTTGAGAATCCATTTGGTATTGATTGCTGTCTTTCCATCTGGTAAGTCAACCAGAACCCAAACATTCTGAAACAAGAATTGCTGCATTTCCTCCTGCATAGCCTCCACCCAACTTTGATCCTCAAGAGCATGAGTGACCGATCTAGGTTCCACCTGTGAAAGAAAACAAGCAAACAAACAGTGTTGAAAGTCTGTATGATTATTACGGTTTTGATCTTCAATATAGCTCACAAGAGCATGATGATCAGCCGAGGCCTTCTTCTGCATCCTGCGTGTCTTGACAGTAGAACCAGGATCTCCAATGATTTGAGTGGTAGGGTGATCTTTGTGTGATTGTAAGACTGGATTAGAAGCTACCTCCACTTCTGGTGCCAAGTTATTGAGATCCCCAACAAAGTCAGCATCATATGAAGCAGCGTTGAAAATGCCATCTACTGGTTGTTTATGAATATCATCCAGCTTGGTAGAAGACTTCTTTTGATGGTTCCCCAAATCAGAAGGACTGGAGAAACGAGTATTTGAAGCAGACTCACTAGCTGGAGTACCAATAGGTGATAAGCTAGCACTAGGAGCAGAAGCTGGGGTACCAGGAGCAGCTTTGTCAGTAGGCGTATTCAAGGGAAACTCAAAGCCACCTTGAGCAGCTGTTGTAGTAGCTTCTTGTTGTTGTTTGAGTAGGGTGTCAAGAGCTACTTGGGAATCCAGTACATCCAATGGAGTTGTATCACTAGGAGGAGTGGGAGAGACTGTGGTGGAGTAGGATGGAACCACAAAAATATCATCCTCGTCATCTGAATCAGAAAGACTAGAAGGAACACCTGTACTAGAAGTTGCAAACACTTGTGGACCTGCATCATGGTTAGTTTTGAAACGAAAATATCCTAACGAATCACTAAGATAATCAAGATCAAAATACCATTCAGGACCCTTGCCTTGGATGTTTGACTTCTCTTCAAAATACCTGAGATTTATAGTTTCAATGACCCGCTTGGCTTGGATTTTGTAGACACGATAAGCCCGAGAGTGAGCTGAATATCCCACAATGTATCCTTCATCTGCATTGCCATCAAACTTCCCCAAATAGTCACTAGTATTCAGTATGGTGACAGGACACCCAAAAGGCTTCAAATGAGCAATATTTGGAACTTCGGCCGTTAGAAGCTCATAAGGAGTCTTCTTGTGAGGATTGGTAATAGAAACCCTATTCAAAACATAACTTGCAGTATTAACAGCTTCTGTCCAGAACATGGTTGGAAGCTTGGAATCGACAAGCATTGTTCTTGCTGCTTCTATTAGTGTCATGTTCTTTCTTTCTGCCACGCCATTCTGTTGAGGAGTTCTTGCTGCACTATAATCTCTTTTGATGCCCTTAGCATTACAAAGTGCTATGAGGTCTTTATTTTTGAACTCGGTTCCATTATCACAACGAATACCTTTAACCTTCTTGGTCAACTGGTTCTCTATAAGGGTAAGAAAATCTCTAAGAATTGAGTAGGTCTCACTCTTGGCAGCCATGAAGAACACCCACGTGAACCTGCTATATCCATCAGTTACCACCAGACAGAATTGTTTGTGGTCAATGCTCCTAATGGAAGTAGGACCAAATAAATCCATGTGTAGTAGCTGCAATGGTTCAGTAATAAGACTAAGAGCAGTAATGGCCTTGAAGGATGCTTTATGCTGTTTGCCTTTGCTACAAGCAATACAATTTATATCATTTCTAAATGACTTGGGAGGTAAACCAGAGACCAGATTCAGATTTGCAAGTTTGTGAATGGTCTTGAAGTTCACATGCCCCATCCTTCTGTGCCATTGAGTGGATTTATCTTCTGAGGCTTTAGCAACCAGACATGCTAGTTGACCAGTAGGGTTGACTTCATTCAGCTTGATGCTATAGAGATTGTGTCTTCTAGGGATTCTGAGCAGAACCTGTGAGTCATCCGGAAGCTGAAAGTCTTTGGAGAGCACAAGTGCATCAGTATCTGTGAAGAGAACAAACTGCTTCTTGTCACAAATCTGAGAGACAGATATCAAGTTGAAGTGCTGAAGTGCTTCCACATAGTAGACCTGCTCAAAATTTAGATTAGGCGTCTTAATTGTTCTTTTGCCAGTGATCCTGCCTTCACCTCCACCAAAATAGACCTTGCCGCCTTGAAATGGTACAAAGTTAGAGAGAAGACTTTTATTTCATATCATTCTCCTGGAGAAACCACTATCAACAATGCCTAAACTAGGATCTTGGTATGGAGTAACCTACAACAACAAGATTATAAAAATGCAAAAGTTAGTGTCTTAAGGGGACCCAAACCTTTTCAGGTTTGAGCCTGCCTTGTGGATCTTTAGTAGAGAACCAAGAAGATTGATGAGATCCACCGTTGTTCCTTGGTTGCCTATGCATCATATGGGTATTATTGTTTGACCAAGAACAACCTGCTGAGGGCTTAATAGCAGTTCCCAAACTTCCCAAACCAAAATACATGTGGTCAAAATTATGTGGATAAATTGGATTAAAATTTAGAAAATAGTTACTGGTGGATCTATTTGTTGTTAATCCAATGTTTCTCCAATGATCAGAAGGTAATGGAGAGGACCTTCTAGAAGAAGAAAACGATTGAGCACTAGGATTGAGTCTTCTAGAAGTATATGTGGCAGCTCCTGGTGGACCAGGAGCAGGAAATGCTTGATTAACAGAAGCATGTGTGTCATAAAAATCACAATCTTTAATCAAATGAAATGCACTTCCACAAACAAAACATGTTTTAATATACCTTTTATTAGAATGACATTGTTTCATACTGCTAACATTATTACACACAATTCTAAGAGAATCAAAATTCCTAGGACTCAATAAACCAGGACCAGACATAGTTGACTTAAAAGTAAATTTCTCTTCACACTTCCTAGCACTAGTAGCAGCATGATCATTCTTCTTGGAACTTGTAGGTCTTGACTCTTCACTTGAACCACTTGAGTCACTGGCTTTGTCACTGAAAGTACACGAGACAAAGTCATTAGAATTAGTAGAACTTTTTGGGGACTCATGCATCTGTGATCCATCCAAGTCATTATGCCTAGAAGTGGGCATGAAAGTTCCAGTAAGAGGGGGAGGGACAACATGCATTTCTGCTGCTGGTTTAAACCTATTGTAACTAGGTTCTCCCTCTTCCTCTTTGTCGGCATCAAAGACACTCGAAAACGATAAATCAAACACATCTTCTGAATCAATATATTTATCAAATCCTAATCCTCTTTTAGTCCTACCAGACATGCCACTATCGATTAATTTTGAAAGATTTTTAGGTGCCTTTTTGCCATTTTTCAAATCTCAACATTGTAGCATCTAATCTTTCTTGCATCTCCTGTTTTTCTTGGATACTGGCATCTTTTACCTTTCTGTATATTTAAGCATATTAGTTGTGTTTTCTAAATCGATGCTCAGTATCCTAATTTTATCCTCATACTCACGTTGAGTATCTTGTAGCCACCTCTTTTGTTGTTCCAATGTGTTTAAAGAAGCCTTATAGGCTTGAACCTCTAAAAAATACTTATCATTCTGATCATTTACCTCATTAAATTGGGACAACAATTCTGAATATTTATCATGACAACCCAGAGGACAATTTTGTACCTGAGGTGAGATGCCCATAAGAGCAAACTCGTCTGCTTCTTCTGCATCTGATAGATTCCCAGCAATCATTGCAAACACGTCAGTCGAGGATTCAGCTGATTCCAAAGAGGTAGTATGATGATCATTCCAGTTGACCATAGAGTCAACAGATACCAATGCCTTCTTGTCATCTTTTACCTCCTGAACCTTAAAAGCTGAGTACCTGCTCTTCTCCTGGTCATTCTTGCTAGGGCATTCCCTTGCAAAGTGACCTTGTTGCTGGCAATTATAGCATCAAACCTTGCTTCTGTCGAATCTTGTTGGCTCCCGTGGGTTGTAATTAAATTTTCGACCTGCTTTCTTCTCAAACTTGTGAACCCTAAGAGTGAGCATGGCCATCTGCCATTTAAGATCCATTTCATCCAGGTCAAGTTTATCGACCTGTTTGAAGTCATCAAAAGCAAGTTGTTGTTGAGCATCAACAATAGCCACAAAAGAATGAAGAACGACTTCTACCATACTACCAGACTTGGCAGTAGGATCAGGAGCAGAAGTATGCTGAAAAGTATGTTGAGAAGACACATTATTGTTTGGGCTGCTAGCATATGACATGGGACTGGATGCCATAGAACTCACAAAGGCAGAATTAGCAGGAGTGGGAAAAGAATCACTTGAATATCCTCTCACATGAGGTTTAAAAGTTTTGAGCTTATGAAATAGATCATCAAAATTGAGATAGTCAAGCCCACCTTTTGCTTTGAGAGAGATTACCACCTGATTCCATGAGTAGGGTAAGGCTTTAAGAAACCTTGCATTAATATCACCATCGTCAGGCTTTGAACGAAGTTGATTCAAATGGCTCAATATCTTTTGGAGCATGTCATACCCTTGATGTAAACCTTCAGTTTCTGAGATTTTGAATTCTGTGAATTCATCTCTCAGCATGGATCTTCGCATTTTATTTGACTCCTCATTCCCACCAAACCTTGCTTTTATACCATTCCAGATCTCTCTGGCATCATCCAAATGGTAGAAGTCACCCATGTGATCATCAGGAAGAGATTGAAGCAAAATAGTTTTTGCTTTGACCTCCTTCTGAATAGCTATGATTTCTTTATGAGTTTTAGGGTCAAGAAGAGTAATATTACCATTCTTGTCTCTTCCAGTTAGCTTCCTGTTGTTCCCATTCAGAATAACCTTCCAAAGGTCTTGATCAGTATTGGTGATCCACCATTCCATCTTCATTGCCCAACTATCATATTCGTCCTTTTTCAGAAGAGGGAATTTACCATTCGTGTTGGAAACCGTAGCAACGATCTGCTGAGGTTGCACAGTTTTAGGAGTGTTGTCTTCTCCTGTTTGAGTAGAAGTTGAGGCAGACATGATAAAACAAAAATGTCAGTAAAAAAAACTTGATTCTTTTTGTATAGAGACCCTCCCAGGCTCTGATACCACTTGTTGGGTCCACTAGATGTGGATCTTGCAGCCTGTCAGGAACGGTGAACGACTTCTGTAATCACAAGTCAATTCACAGAGAGACTCTATACACAATATGAATGCAGAATACAAATATAATAAAGAGGAACAGAATAACTACAAAGACTTGATCCTCTCTAAGGATTTCTAATATTGATAATGACTAGAACTACGTGTTGGAAATACGTTTTACGTATTTATGAAGGATCGGTCGCTCCAACGATAATTATGTAATGGGCTCGTGATCCACTTAGTAAATGTATAGTCCATATAGCCCACATGTAGGGTGGGCTATATATATCCCCTCCTAGCATGTTAGGAGGGGTTGATCTTTTTCATATTTCTCATTATTCATCTTTACTTTCTCTCTCTACTTTTCTCCCTTCTCTCCTTTCTCTCTCTACTCCATCATCTCCCTTCTCATCTTCTTTATATCTATCAATTAATCAACCCTATTTATCAACAAAATCCATCATGTAGGATAGGCCAAAGATTTCGTAGACCTTCAATTGGTATCAAGAGCATGGTTAGTTTGATTTATTCTTGTTTTTCTTTTGTTTGATTTTGATGGGTTTTGATTTAATCACGCTTAAATATTAAAAAGTTTGTATTTTTTATAAAATGTTTGTGTTTTTATGTTTTAAATCATAATTAAATCTTTGATTTACTTATTTTATATAAAAATCACAAATTTTTATTCAAAAATCAAATTTTTTTATAATCAGTTTCCATTTTAATTTTTTATTATCAGTTTTTCTTTTATCAGTCTTTTTATAATCAGTTTTTTTATATAATTTTTTTTTATAATTTTTTTCTTTATAACCTTTTTTTATCATATCTGAGTTGTCGTTTATCAGTTTTATATAACCTTTTTTGTATTTTTTTTATATAATCAGTTTTTATAAATTTTTTATATAATCAGTTTCTCAATTTTTATCAGTTTTCTGTTTTTCTGTCCAAATCTTTCTGTCCAACAATCCTAAAGTTCCAAATCTTTCTGTTGCATAATCTTTCTGTCCAAATCTGTCCCAACAAAACTGTTCTTCCATTCTTAAAGTTCCGGACGAACCAAAGTTCCGGATGAAGGAAATCTTCCGGACGAACAAAAGTTCCGGATGAACGAAATCTTCCGGATGAACAAATCTTCCGAATGAACAAAAGTTCCGGATGAACGAAATCTTCCGAATGAACGAAATCTTCCGAATGAACGAAATCTTCCGAATGAACGAAATCTTCCGAATGAACAATCTTCCGAATGAACAATCTTCCGAATGAACATTCTTCCGAATGAACATAATTCAAACATAACGGAAAACAAACTCAACCTCACACTCGACTACTCTCTCGGTCAAACCAACCAACCCCAACAACAGACCCCTCACCTCCTCACGTAGACTCGACTGTTACAAAACATCCACACCTCCAAACCCACAATCCTTATCAAGACTCTCGACTGACCCACCCTCGAAAACTCCCTCGTCACACCCTCGACTAAAAACAGTCTCGACTCACTGAAATAAACACCCTTTACACACAAAACTTAGCCTCACCATACTCACAAATCCATAACCCAAAACTCAAACTCTCGACCACCTTAAGACTCAGACTCGAAACAAACAGCACCCTCATCTCGACCCTCACACCACACTCTCATCAACGACTCACACCCTCGAACCACACCAAAACCCCTTTCAACGACCAAACCCTCACACCCTCTTTCACAACAACACTCAATCTCACCACAACTCTCGGACGTCACACTCGACTGAACCCACGACAAAAACAACCCTCGACTCAAACATAAAAGCAATCTTTACCCACCCTCGATTCGACCCTCAAAACCACAATCCTCAACTCATCTAAACCAACCCACCCTCGACAATCACTCACAACTGGAACAACAAAAACTCGACCTAAAACAACCTGATCTCAGAATCATTTCGTTATGCATGCATAGATCAATTAAGATCTAACACGAAAACGAGTTTTTCATCATTGATTTGTCATTAATCTACGAAAATAAATAAGATTTATAACAACTTTGTTACAATCTTTCTTTAATTCGATAAATCAATCAAAGAAAAACATCATTAGACAGATTGACGCGACAGATGATAGAAGATTTGACAAATCTCAAAATTAAAAACTATATTTAACACCTACCCGAGACCCTCTTTTATTAGGATCTTGAAGATTCATGCTTCATGGCAATCGGCGGAC
This sequence comes from Glebionis coronaria, assembly GCA_025667525.1. Classification (NCBI taxonomy): domain Eukaryota; kingdom Viridiplantae; phylum Streptophyta; class Magnoliopsida; order Asterales; family Asteraceae; genus Glebionis; species Glebionis coronaria. The sequence goes on along the minus strand of CM046875.1, from coordinate 617,029,398 downwards.
ATATCATTTAAAGATCAAAAACAGCTTATTTTGTTGAGATTGGAGAGAGATATTGTGTGATCTGTGTTTGAGAAACAAAGATAATTGTGTGTTTCTGGGAGGTTATGAGATTGGAGAAGAGTTAGTTTTAGTTTTGAAGAGAGAGATTTTTGAGGTTGATAACAGAAGAAGACGGGTTTGTTTAAAGTTTATCTGAGAGAGAGACTAATAGATATTAGGTTTAGTTGTGCTCTCGGTTGAATTTTTTGTGAAGGAGAGAGAGACGGAAGTGGTTATATATGGGTTCTTGGTCAAAGGGAATTTAATACTAGTTGGACGGAGAAAACAAGAGGTGAGAGGATTAAATACAATCTTGCCACGTTTTTTAATTTGGGACACGGAAACCTTTTCAGATTTTCTTTTATAAAGTTAACTTTTTTAGTTATTTTAAATATTAATTTTTATTTTGAATATTAATTTTTATTTTGGATATTAATTTTTTTAATTTTGATAATCAGTTGATTTTTTTTATTTTTATTCAACTTTTTATTTTGAAAAAAAAAATAATAATAATAAAATTTTATGATATTAAGTTATAATCGTGACAACGTGATAAAGTGACAAGGTTTATTTTGCTGACGAATTTTTTCATCGGGTATTATTATTTGAAGTTAACGACGGATTTTTTCATCAATCAGTAATCCTTAACGTAATTGTTCATCGATTTTCAATGGATTTCTTGAATTCGACATCGAACAAGGGAAAATTGCATCAAGTGCAAGCCAACGCTAGAGAAAGTGGTATAACTTCATTTCGAATGCTTCAGTATCATCTAGTTAATCTTTCGCGACTTCAAGGAGGGAGCGAATTTATGACAAACTTTGGTCAAGATCGTAACATATTCATCGACTCAATATTCACCACTTTGAGCCAACTCGCCGAGCAACTTACCAATGAAAACTTTAATCACTCTGCATCGGCACTTGCTTATAAGGCTCTTGTGACACAACTCACGCCTTTCCTCCAATTCAATATCATCAAGTCTGAAAGTTCAATGCTTTGCCAATCATTTCTTCGGGATACACATACCGAGCTTCGAGTTTTTCGTGATATAATATTGAAACTCATGACATCGGTCTCGTCTTCGATTTATCAAAGATCACAACTTCAGCAAGTGTATGATAATGGAGTGCAAGAATCAATGACGCAGATGCAAGAGGAGATTGATCATACGGTTGACAACTTGGAGCATAACGATGGTAAGAGCACGGAATCAGGAGGACAACATGATACCAGTGGCACGTCGGGGAATGTTCACGAGATTTCTCTTGATAACACCTTACCCATATATGACGAAGAGCCTGCAAACATGGTACAATGTAATGTTGTTTATGATGTATATGCTGATGATATGCCGCATATTGAGCATTCTGAACCTAATTATGACAAACATGGGATGGAAAAGAGCGATAGAAATACCACTTCTGATTCATCCGATGTGAGTCATAATGGGGGAGAAAGTGTTCAAAATGCTATAGTACATCATGATAAATGCTTTATAACTGCCTCGTTAACTGATTCTGATTCCAAGATTAGAGAGCTCGAAACGGTTGTAGCTCAACAATCAAAGATCTTGAGGATACCAAACTTGAATTTTCTAAGAAAACGGACAAATTTGAAACATACTTTGAAAAACTTGAAAAGTCAAACGTTGTTCTTGAAAGAAAATTGGATCAAAAAGTTTTAGATTCTAAAGCTGAAAAGGATAATCTTTTGAAACAAATTCAGTTACTAGAGTCTAAATTGGCATCCCAAGATAGAGTGCTTAAAGAGAATGAGACATTAAAGGCTCAAGTATAGGAAAAGGTCTTTGCTATAGCCGCGTTGAAAACGAGTTAAGGAAAAATAGAGGACCTAGTGTGGACACTAAGCTTGAAAAATCATCAATCTTGGGGAAACCGCCTACAAATCAGTTCGTTAGACAACCGATTGTCATACAACCTACTGCATTTAGATCCGAGCGACCACAATCCTCGAGACCGCGGTTTGCCTCCCAAGTTGATTTGGTTCATCTTTCTAGACCAGTCACTCCAGCAACTAGGCCCTATGTGATCACTCCAGCTTTAGCAAGACCAAATCATATGATTGCCTCTAGTTTCCCTAAAAACACCAAGACCACGTCTAGAACTAGTTCAAATGACGTTGGCCATAAATCTGGTCTAAGGGAAGTTATGCAAAAGACACATGTAAGAGATAGCAATGTCAATCCTAGTCACATGCCTTCTAGATTACCCAACACTGCTAACCGTAGCATGTCATCTCCTAGGAGCATCGATCAATCATCTAGGAATTACTCGGACATTAAATATGCTACCTGTAAAACATGTAGAAAATGTGTCTTTAGAGCCAATCATGATTCATGTATCAAAAAATTACTTGATGAGGTGAACTCCCGTGCTAGAATTAAGTCCCAGTGGATAGCTAAAATCAAACCCTTTGGTAAAGTTTGGCGCCCCACTGGTAGAAATTTCACTCTTGTAGGAAACGAGTGCCCTTTAACTAGGATAGTCTCCGATTCCACTAAGACTACTAGGGAGGAAATTGATAAAGATGATACTTCACTTAAGCCTAAACTTAAGGTTTTCTATAAAAGGAAACGTTTGCCAGCTAAGATAAGTGAATCATCTACTCAGGTCGCCTCTGACACAAGTAAAGCCAACTGTGAACCCCCACGTGCTTCTAAAATTGATATCGCTAACCCATGTCAAAGCAAGCAAATTCCTAATGAGAATGCAGGTACCAAAGTTGATGTTCCAAAAGAACGAAGCGGTCCAATCATTGTATACCGTTCAACTAAGGATACTCTCAGAGTTTGGTTGCTGAAGAAGTAGATATCAGAGAAACAAGTGTCTCAGGGGACTCATGGTTAAGCTTAACTGCACAAGGACTTATAGTCACATCACAGACTATAACTCGCTCTTCAAAGAAAGGAAAGTTTATCGCCGATGGTAAACTTATCCTAACAACGAGAAATTCATTTTTCTCGGGCATGAGCTTATATTAAAACATTCCAAGTTTTTAAGCTCATGCACAATGGCTCCTCGTTAAATGATAGACGATGACCCGGACTTCAGAGACAGGGAAGTTTATCTACGCAATGATAACTTACCCTCTTAACAAGAAATTAAGTTTTCTTGGACACGAGCTTATCCTAAAACCATTCAAAGGTTTTAAGCTCGTGTATAAGGCTCATCATTAAATAACATATGATGACCCGTTCTTCAAATAAAGGAAAGTTTATCGCCGATGATAAACTTATCCTTACAACGAGAAATTAAGTTTTCTCGGGCATGAGATAATAATAAAAACATTCGAAGTTTTTAAGCTCATGCACAATGACTTACAGTTAAATGTCAGACTATAACTCGAACTTAAAATAAAGGAAAGTTTATCTTTTATGATAACTTATCCTCTTAACGAGAAATTCACCTTTCTCGGTCATGAGCTTATATTAAAACATTAGAAGTTTTAAGCTCAGAAAGGAAAGTGTATCTTTTAAATAAGAGAACTTTTCCTCGTAACGAGAAATTAACCTTCTCGGTCATGAGCTTTCCGTTAAAACAGTCAAAGTTTTCAAGCTCATGAACACGACTTCTAAGTAAATGTCAGCTTAGGACTCGTTCTTCAGATAAAAGGAAAGGTTATCGCCGATGGTAACTTATCCTTACAACGAGAAGTTTACAACTTCTCGGACTTGAGCTTTCCTAAGATATTCCAAATCTTAAGCTCAAGTAATTGGTTTTTCAAAACTTTGAACACAACTTTTTCAAGAATTTCTCAAAAGGTTTTTCTAAATCTTTCAAAATTGTGTGTTCAAAAATGTTTTGATAAAAAGAGCATGTCTTCTGGAATCGATAATATTTACGAACCTAGAAATGTCATTCAATAATGACACGGGATTGTAAATAAAGTTCGAGCAGAAGTTAAAATTTTTTTATTTTTTTTAAACATGCTCCATTATGGTTTGCTATTATTTCAGATAGCAACCCGCTTTTCATAATCAAGTCAAGCATTTCACCGGAAAGCTTTGACTCAACAACGGGAATTAATTTTCTCGAGGACGTGACGAGGTGACCAACATTCGTGAACAAGAACCATGTGAATCTTTCATATGATGTTCTCCATCATTCAGGTCCTACCTCGTAAATTGTTAATCTTGTGAATTCATTATCATATATGATCTTTGCACGTGATAAATACCTTACACTTGTGTTTAAAAGGTATTTAATTTACGTTTCAGCACACCCTCATTAATTTGAGGGGGAGCTTGTGTAATTCATGAAGATAATTGGATTTGCATTTTTCTTCCCAAATTTTTTTTTAAAATGCTATTAAATCAATTGATATTAAAAACATCGATTGGGTTAATATTTTTAATATGGGGGAGAAAATGTGATTTAATATGGGAAATGATTAATCACAAATGGTTTGACTTAACGTGCTAGCTCATCCCGACATGTGCGAAATGTTTTCGGATATCGTGGCATATGTTAAGGGGGAGCAAAATGGATTTGCACTTCAAAATGGATTTCATGGTGACATACACTTACCCAAAACATCTCTATTCACGATGATGAAGATTGTGGTGACATAAGGATGGTAGGATAGGTTAAAGTCCAATGATTCCTCTAGAACCGGAGGAATCTTCCCAAGGACATTCCATAGCTAGAAATAGTAGTCCTTAGGAAAGATGGAGAAAGATTGTGAACATAGCTGAATGCCGACCAAGTACTTAAGTTAGCACTGGAACAATCACAACAAGGTGCTAGTGATGACGTATTGGTAAGCATTGAAGGGGTTGAAGAATGAAAAAGAATTGTAAAGATAAAGGGTGTAAAGAAAGAAGCCCTCCTTACAACTTAGGCAGAAACCGGGTCAATACATATGCTATTAAGATCATTGTTTAATGATTCTTAATATTGAAGACAGACATCATGGACCCAGTGATGCAATGCACAACCCATCCCAGCTAACTCAGATATCTCTCAAAAGATATTTGTTTTAATCACACGGAGACAACGCATTATCTATTGATTTATTCACTCCGAATAAATTGGTATTGAAAAGGTGGCACTCCTCTCCAGCCTCTGATCACTAAAAATCCAAAATGCACGATCGAGTCTAGAGCCATTTGAGATCATCAAATATCTCATTAGGACACACTTTCATATTTCCTTGCTTCTTCACACACTGTGAAAAGTAAGAAAGATCTTAAGAGTCCTACGCAAAATCTTCATGATCTTGCCTGAACATCCGAGTAATACGAAAGTATTTACAATGAAGATGGAAATCCTTCTTGAGCGAATATCAAAAAGCTCATGGTAGGTGACTTGTGCGATTCTTTATGAATCAAACTTGTGATAACTGGAAAGCAACAGTGGTTTAACTCTTAAATGAATTTAAACACGTTCCAGGCCTCTACGCATTATCTTAGTGATCTTGCCAGAACATTCAGAGTAATACTATTAAGTATTTACATTGACGAATGGAAATCCTTCTAGTGTTAACATCAAACAGCACTTGGTAGGTAACTTGCAAGATTCTATATGAATCAAGCTAGTGACAACTGGAAAGCAACGATGGTGCGGTTCTTAATTGAACTTCACTTGTTCCAGGAACATGAATTGACGGCTTCAAATCATGCGGATAATATTATCCAAATGATTCACTCTTTACGTTCGCAGTCAGCTTTGGACGGTCGAGTAAAGAGAACGTGTTTACCCGCGAAATCTTGTCAAGGAGGTTCTTTATTGAAACTACCTGCCACAAGTACGATATTTAATATCGTCCAACGGTCTTCACCGACCGGAGGTAAAATGCTACCGAATTAGAATGAAATGTTCAAGGCCATTTCATCCGTGTATATGTTTTGTTGCTAACTGTCTTATGCAGCGTAACAAGAAGGTGGCATTGCGGTATACAATCCAGAAGAAGTCGTCACCACATGCTTATACTACATACACTTAGTACTTCAACGAATTCAAGAAAGTCTGAAGGTCAAGTCTTCCGCTGTATCAAACTCTGAAGCTTTCAAGAATTTAAACGTATAAGTATGTGGAACATGAAGTCACGAAGAGGCAAATATCACAAGTGAAGAATGCACAAGGTCAAGGCAAGGAAACATGCTCAAGACTAAAGTCAAAGATCACATCAAGCATATTCACAAGAACAAGATCGAAGACTCAAGCATAGATGCTAGGTTTAAGATTTTGTAAAAAGATGTGACCTCCCTTAGGGGGAGATTGTTGGAAATACATTTTCCCAATAAAGTCTCGGTCACATCTTAGTTAGCATAGATCACGAGATATAGACTATTTAGAACTTTGTCTCTTGGAGCGACCTCCCTTAGGGGGAGATTGTTGGAAATACGTTTTACGTATTTATGAAGGATCGGTCGCTCCAACGATAATTATGTAATGGGCTCGTGATCCACTTAGTAAATGTATAGTCCATTTAGCCCACATGTAGGGTGGGCTATATATATCCCCTCCTAGCATGTTAGGAGGGGTTGATCATTTTCATATTTCTCATTATTCATCTTTACTTTCTCTCTCTACTTTTCTCCCTTCTCTCCTTTCTCTCTCTACTCCATCATCTCCCTTCTCATCTTCTTTATATCTATCAATTAATCAACCCTATTTATCAACAAAATCCATCATATAGGATAGGCCAAAGATTTCATAGACCTTCACTACGTTTGATGAAGGTGTACCTAACCCTTCTGCCCAAGGTTCCTTTTATACTACAAGGAAACCCTAATACAACATTAAACAAAACGTGTAAAACTGATATGCATATCCTTTCCTAACATATCTCATGCATATCCTAACAGAATAATAAAGAAATAATAAAGTTTAACTTTGACTAGGACCAGGAGCACGACTTGCTCCTACTACTACTAGGACCAGGAGGAACTACATACCTCCAAGTCTACCTATTACAATAACTATTACAATGGTCCTAACACAATAGAATTAATGAAATTCACCAATCACTTTACATATTGGTGAAAAGAATGGTAGTATTAACATATGAACAAAAAACACAAAACATAAAACTTACAAACCAACCATTTCAGAGACCAGAAGCAGCCTTCTTATCTGCTTTCAAACGAGCCTGGATCCCTTCCACCAAGGCAGTTGCCATAGAAGACTCATTCCCTGAGGGAGCATTTAAAATCTGCAAGTGACAAGCCAACATAGCCTCCATCGAAGCAATCGTCAACGGATAATCCAAGTCGGTGAGCATGAAGACCATATGACCAGATTCCAACTCTAACATATGCACACCACATCCCGCATATAACTTCCATTGCTGAATAACCCATTGCATCTGATCCTTCCAGACACCAGAAACAGGAGCATGAGGAGGGGCATCAAGCATCATCTTTAGATCAGCCCATACTCGCAGACCAGGTCGGGAAGACACAACCATAGGATCAACATGCATGCCAGTATCCACAAACCTATATAAAGCCATAAGATCCTTACGATCCGCCCAAGACAAAATACCCTGCAGACCCGAAGCAAACCTAACAGACCCATCACTAAGAGTAATCCTATGAGATACCGTACCAGGAAGAGTCGTGGAACGCACAACCGTCCAACCAGTAATATATCCATTTCCCAAAGGCAAATCAGAGTCACTATCAGAAGCTGCATCTATAAGATTTTTGGGAGCACGCTTCTCATAGGGAACGGTCTTGCCACGTCGAACACGTTGAGCCAACTTCTTTCAAAGCGAACGACGAGGTATGGGATCACTAGGTGAGGGTTCAACCTTTACCTTAACCTGAGCAGCAGAAATGGGAGCAGTAGAAGTAGAATCAATAGTTTGCCCACCCAAAGGATCAACATGAGCTGCACTAGAAGAAGTAACAGGGTGAGGACCAGGCACTGGTGGTGATGGGGATGCCATAGCAGGTGTATCAGCAGTGGTGGTTGTGGTAGCAAAGGTGGTGGTAGAATGTGTGGTGGTGATAGCAGGACCTGAAGAAGAAACCGGAGGAGCAACCGACGGAGTAGAGGTGGTACCAACTGTAGAAGCAGCAAAAACCGATGGAATAGTAGCAGAACCAGGAGTAGTATCAGATGTAGGACCAGTAGTAACAGCAGGTGAAGAAGTGGTCACCACACGTGGAGAAGGACGATAGATAAATCGCTCCGGAATTGGGGTGCTTTGATGCTTGACCATTCTTTCATATAGTGCTTTAAGTTCATCAAAAGACAACGCCCGAACCCTGTCCGACTTCCAACCACTAGTGAAATAAGCAGCCGACTGATACTTTACATAGCGCTGCATCTGCTTGCGCTCCTCAGCTCTCGACAAAGGTCTGTTCTTACGCTTCTCACGAAGCTGTGCAGCAAGCGCCAACTGATGCTTGCGCATCAGCACCATGGCCCGAGGAATACAGTTGTGCTCATCCACATCCGAACCCAAAAGATCAGTGAACTGGGAATAATCCCTGGTAAGAATAGTTAACACCTGCATCCAATCGCTATCATTCCAATGCATAGCATCATGCTGCACTTGATCACGTCTCTGCTTTTGAAGCGCTTCCTCCTCAGCCCGAGCAGCTTCATCAATTTTGGCCTGCATCCGTTGAGCAGCCTCCTCACCCAACCTATCCTCCTCAAGCTGTCTGCGTGTACGCTTGCGAGGTGGTGAGGGAGCATCAGACATGGGATCCTTCCCCTTTGGATCATGGGATGGACCAGCATTGGAACCAGCAGTAGGACCAGAAGCACCATCCATAGGTGTGGGAATAGCAGTAGGAGAAGGAACACTGGAGTAAGTCGGAGGAATCGGCAAATCATCATACAATTTATCAGCAAAGGCAGCCTTTGCCAACAAAGTCAAACCATCCTCAACACGATCCTTAACTTCCTCGTCAGAATCAGATTGAACCACATGCTTCTTTCGTCGTCTTTGCTGAGTCTCCAAAGCTTTGATGCGATCAGCCATGGGAAGAACAAACTCCCTAGTAAGCTTCCGGTGTTGATTCAAATCTTCTTCCAAAGAAAGAATCCGTGCATGATACCTGTGCATAAGATCAAGTAGTGAAGTAAGTGTAATAGGCTCCTCCGCTGTCCCACCAAGAGGACTTGGATCAGAGAAGGCATCATTGGAACCAGAAGCAATAAATAGGTCAACATTAGGAGCACTAGCACCAGTAGGATTATCAGAAGAGTGTGGAGCAGGACTAGGAGGGGGAGTCTCCACAAATGGAGACGAATGTGGCAATGAAGAAGGAGCAGCCTTGGAAGTGGATGGCCTTTCAACCACCACTTCCTCAACCAGCTCTTCCTCAACCACATGAGGTCCACCACCAGCATGATCCTCCTCCTCCATTGGGTCATCATCTAATTGCGGTTCCTCCTCGGCTTGGTCAACCGGAGGAACAACACCATCAGGAGGACCCTGAGCCAGCCCCAACATGGCCTCAGTAAGGGGCCTCCACTCCCCGCTAAACCCATGGACCATATTATAATACACTTTGGCAGTAAGCTTAGAAGGCACATGTTCAGTCCTATCACGAGGAATGCAAACCAGTATTTGTTGTAAAAACCTAGGATACATCAGAAACTTCTTCCTATAACCAGCACTAGATAGATTGCTAACTATACCCTCAAACAAATAACGAGAGAAATTAAATACCCTACCCTGGGCTAAGCATATGAGACCAGTAGCCAAAGGAGTAGGGAAAGCATCCCAACTCCCAGACTTGGGACTTAAACAATGAATCAGAAAATGCACCAGAAGCTTCCATTGGGGGGAAAACCGATTCTTTTGGAAGTTAAACTTCCCCCCATGATTATACCCTATAGCAGCCATCCCCTCCAACACCTCCGCATTGGGGATGGAAACAACCCAACCTTCATCCTGAAGATGAAGGGAACTACGGATAGAAGCCTCAGAAATCACGTATGAACGTCCATCTATGGTAGCATGGAGTTCACGTGGTCGACCAACCACAACCACAAGACGAGCAGAAGCCCAAAACTGACGAATGACACTATCATAGATAGTGGGACATACAGTAAATGCATACCTGAGGTTGGAAGCCTCAATAAAATCCAGAATGTCAGTGAAATCATCACGATGTGGACCATCTCCTAGATAGGCGACCTTGTTGTGAGCAGGTTGGTATACCAGGGCAGCCATGGATCTTGATTAATTGAATGGGAGATGATTTTTGTTAGGGTTGAGAGAGTAGGATCGGTTGTGTGTGTGTTATGAGTGGGATGAATGAGTCAAGGGGGGGTTAATTGACCATAAATAATGGTGGGAGTAACTGTTCATTGACCCCTAATAATGGGGGGTTGCCCTTTCAAATTAGACAATTATTACATAGTAACCACTTGCCCCTTTTAACATTACTTCCAAATTCCAATTTACCAAAGTTAAATAAGAGTATAAATACCAGAATTTGAATGCGTTGACTAAAAGTCAAAGCACACAATGGTCAATACTAGAAGCAAAATGTGGTCAACAGAAGTCAATAAGATGAACAGTGTCCCAGACCAGTACCAGAAGCCAACCATCACATGACAAAGAAGGATTTTTAACCACTAGAAGCCAACCAATAATGACTAGAAGCTAACCAATAAGGACTAGAAGCCAGTCATGAAAGAATATAACCACCAGAAGTGAGCAAAATCCTCCACCAGGAGTAACACACACCACTAGAACCAATGCAATATGTTGTTAAAATCTACCAATATGTTAGTCTGTGCAAAGTAATATGTACACTAAGCCTCCCCTCAATCCTAGACCTCAAGGATTGACCATCCTAATGTGAACCACCAAGTGGTTAAACCGAGGACCATCAAAGGCTTTTGTCAACAAATAAGCAACATTATCATCCATATGAACTTTAAGAACCTGTATCAACTTCTTCTCATTGGCATCCCGTATAAAATGGTGCCTAATTTCAATATGCTTTGTTCGCTGATGAAAAACAGGATTCTTCACAATGCAGATAGTACTTTGATTTTCAATGAAAATTTTGGTGTTCATAAAATTGAACCCATAATCCAACATCTGATTTTGGATCCACAATACTTGTCCACAACAGCTAGCAGTAGCAACGTATTCAACTTCTGTTGAAGAAGTAGCTACTATCGTCTGTTTCTTGCATTGCCATGAAATAAGTCGGCGACCCAAAAATTAACAACCACCAGTAGTAGACTTTCTGTCATTATTAGCACCTGCATAGTCACAATCACTATATGCTTCAAGAACAAAAGGTGATTCTTTAGGATACCACAAGCCCAGCTTGGGTTGAGCCTTGATATACTTGAAAATCTTCTTAACAGCATTCAAGTTAGAAACCGTTGGAGCCACCTGATGTCTAGAACAAGCACTTACTGCAAACATGATGTCCGGACGTGATGCAGTCAAATACATTAGTGAGCCAATCATAGACCTGTACATGTGAACATTGACCGGGGGATCTGGCTCTATCTTGAGTTACTTTAGCAACTTCATAAGGAGTTGCTGCTGGTCGAAGAGGATCCATGTCAAACTTCTGAAGAATCTCATGAACATATTTATATTGACTGATGAAGATCCCATCCGACTGTTGCTTGACTTGTAGGCCAAGGAAGAAGGAAAGCTCTCCCATAGCACTCATCTGAAACTCGCCTTTCATCAAGTGTTCAAACTCATCACACCATTCCTTCTAAGTAGAACCAAAGATAATGTCGTCCACATAAACCTGAACAAGGATAATGTCCTTGGTATTCCTCTTAAGAAATAGTGTTTTGTCAATAGTACCTCTTCTATAGCCATTTTTTAACAAGAAAGTTGAAAGACGCTCATACCAAGATCTAGGAGCCTGATGTAATCCATAAAGAGCCTTGACCACCTTGTAAACTTTCTTGGGATGAAGTGGATCTACAAAGCCCTTAGGTTGAGTGACATACACCTCCTCATCAATTTTGCCATAGAGAAATGCACTCTTGACATCCATCTGAAACACCGTAAAGCCCACATAAGAAGCAAAAGCCAAAAACAGACGAATGGCCTCAATCCTTGCAACCGGAGCAAAAACTTCAGTGTAGTCAATGCCCTCAATTTGAGTGTGGCCCTGTGCGACAAGCCTAGCTTTATTCCTTACGACAATTCCCCGTGCATCCTTCTTGTTCTTGAGAATCCATTTGGTATTGATTGCTGTCTTTCCATCTGGTAAGTCAACCAGAACCCAAACATTCTGAAACAAGAATTGCTGCATTTCCTCCTGCATAGCCTCCACCCAACTTTGATCCTCAAGAGCATGAGTGACCGATCTAGGTTCCACCTGTGAAAGAAAACAAGCAAACAAACAGTGTTGAAAGTCCGTATGATTATTACGCTTTTGATCTTCAATATAGCTCACAAGAGCATGATGATCAGACGAGATCTTCTTCTGCATCCTGCGTGTCTCGAAAGTAGAACCAGGATCTCCAATGATTTGAGTGATAGGGTGATCTTTGTGTGATTGCAAGACTGGATTGGAAGCTACCTCCACTTCTGGTGCCAAGTTATTGAGATCCCCAACAAAGTCAGCATCATATGAAGCAGCGTTGAAAATGCCATCTACTGGTTGTTTATGAATATCATCCAGCTTGGTAGAAGACTTCTTTTGATGGTTCCCTAAATCAGAAGGACTGGAGAAATGAGTATTTGAAGCAGACTCACTAGCTGGAGTACCAATAGGTGATAAGCTAGCACTAGGAGCAGAAGCTGGGGTACCAGGAGCAACTTTGTCAGTAGGCGTATTCAAGGGAAAATCAAAGCCACCTTAAGCAACTGTTGTAGTAGCTTCTTGTTGTTGTTTGAGTAGGGTGTCAAGAGTTACTTGGGAATCCAGTACATACAATGGAGTTGTATCACTAGGAGGAGTAGGAGAGACTGTGGTGGAGTAGGATGGAACCACAAAAATATCATCCTCGTCATCTGAATCAGAAAGACTAGAAGGAACACCTGTACTAGAAGTTGCAAACACTTGTGGACCTGCATCATGGTTAGTTTTGAAACGAAAATATCCTAATGAATCACTAAGATAATCAAGATCAAAATACCATTCAGGACCCTTGCCTTGGATGTTTGACTTCTCTTCAAAATACCTGAGACTTATAGTTTCAATGACCCGCTTGGCTTGGAGATTGTAGACACGATAAGCCCGAGAGTGAGCTGAATATCCCACAATGTATCCTTCATCTGCCTTGCCATCAAACTTCCCCAAATAGTCACTAGTATTCAGTATGGTGACAGGACACCCAAAAGGCTTCAAATGAGCAATATTTGGAACTTTGGCCGTTAGAAGCTCATAAGGAGTCTTCTTGTGAGGATTGGTAATAGAAACCCTATTCAAAACATAACTTGCAGTATTAACAGCTTCTGTCCAGAACATGGTTGGAAGCTTGGAATCGGCAAGCATTGTTCTTGCTGCTTCTATTAGTGTCCTGTTCTTTCTTTCTGCCACGCCATTCTGTTGAGGAGTTCTTGTTGCACTATAAGCTCTTTTGATGCCCTTAGCATTACAAAGTGCTATGAGGTCTTTATTTTTGAACTCGGTTCCATTATCACAACGAATACCTTTAACCTTCTTGGTCAACTGGTTCTCTATAAGGGTAAGAAAATCTCTAAAAATTAAGTAGGTCTCACTCTTGGCAGCCATGAAGAACACCCACGTGAACCTGCTATATCCATCAGTTACCACCAGACAGAATTGTTTGTGGTCAATGCTCCTAATGGAAGTAGGACCAAATAAATCCATGTGTAGTAGCTGCAATGGTTCAATACTAAGACTAAGAGCAGTAATGGCCTTGAAGGATGCTTTATGCTGTTTGCCTTTGCTACAAGCAATAGAATTTATATCATTTCTAAATGACTTGGGAGGTAAACCAGAGACCAGATTCAGATTTACAAGTTTGTGAATGGTCTTGAAGTTCACATGCCCCATCCTTCTGTGCCATTGAGTGGCTTCATCTTCTGAGGCTTTAGCAACCAGACATGCTAGTTGACCAGTAGGGTTGACTTCATTCAGCTTGATGCTATAGAGATTGTGTCTTCTAGGGATTCTGAGCAGAACCTGTGAGTCATCCGGAAGCTGAAAGTCTTTGGAGAGCACAAGTGCATCAGTATCCGTGAAGAGAACAAACTGCTTCTTGTCACAAATCTGAGAGACATATATCAAGTTGAAGTGCTGAAGTGCTTCCACATAGTAGACCTGCTCAAAATTTAGATTAGGCGTCTTAATAGTTCTTTTGCCAGTGATCCTGCCTTCACCTCCACCAAAATAGACCTTGCCGCCTTGAAATGGTACAAAGTTAGAGAGAAGACTTTTATTTCATGTCATGCTCCTGGAGCAACCACTATCAACAATGCCTAAACTAGGATCTTGGTATGGAGTAACCTACAACAACAAGATAATAAAAATGCAAAAGTTAGTGTCTTAAGGGGACCCAAACCTTTTCAGGTTTGAGCCTGCCTTGTGGATCTTTAGTAGAGAGCCAAGAAGATTGATGAGATCCACCGTTGTTCCTTGGTTGCCTATGCATCATATGGGTATTATTGTTTGACCAAGAACAACCTGTTGAGGGCTTAACAGCAGTTCCCAAACTTCCCAAACCAAAATACACATGGTCAAAATTATGTGGATAAATTGGATTAAATTTTTGAAAATAGTTACTGGTGGATCTATTTGTTGTTAATCCAATGTTTCTCCAATGATCAAAAGGTAATGGAGAGGACCTTCTAGAAGAAGAAAACGATTGAGCACTAGGATTGAGTCTTCTAGAAGTATATGTGGCAGCTCCTGGTGGACTAGGAGCAGGAAATGCTTGATTAACAGAAGCATGTGTGTCATAAAAATCATAATCTTTAATCAAATTAAATGCACTTCCACAAACAAAACATGTTTTAATAGACCTTTTATTAGAATGACATTGTTTCATACTGCTAACATTATTACACACAATTCTAGGAGAATCAAACTTCCTAGGACTCAATAAACCAGGACCAGACACAGTTGACTTAAAAGTAAATTTCTCTTGACACTTCCTAGCACTAGTAGCAGCATGATCATTCTTCTTGGAACTTGTAGGTCTTGACTCTTCACTTGAACCACTTGATGCAGAGTCACTGGCTTTGTCACTGAAAGTACACGAGACAAAGTCATTAGAATTAGTAGAACTTTTTGGGGACTCATGCATCTGTGATCCATCTAAGTCATTATGCCTAGAAGTAGGCATGAAAGTTCCAGTAGGAGGGGGAGGGACAACATGCATTTCTGCTGCTGGTTTAAACCTATTGTAACTAGGTTCTCCCTCTTCCTCTTTGTCGGCATCAAAGACACTCAAAAAAGATAAATCAAACACATCTTCTGAATCAATATATTTATCAAATCCTAATCCTCTTTTAGTCCTACCAGACATGCTACTATCGATTAATTTTGAAAGATTTTTAGGTGCCTTTTGTCATTTTTCAAATCTCAACATTGTAGCATCTAATCTTTCTTGCATCTCCTGTTTTTCTTGGATACTGGCATCTTTTACCTTTTCTGTATGTTTAAGCATATTAGTTGTGTTTTCTAAATCGATGCTCAGTATCCTAATTTTATCCTCATTCTCACGTTGAATATCTTGTAGCCACCTCTTTTGTTGTTCTAATGTGTTTAAAGAAGCCTTATAGGCTTGAACCTCTAAAAAATACTTATCATTCTGATCATTTACCTCATTAAATTGGGACAACAATTCTGAATATTTATCATGACAACCCAGAAGACAATTTTGTACCTGAGGTAAGATGCCCATAAGAGCAAACTCGTCTGCTTCTTCTGCATCTAATAGATTCCCAGCAATC
Organism: Glebionis coronaria; assembly: GCA_025667525.1. Lineage (NCBI taxonomy): Eukaryota > Viridiplantae > Streptophyta > Magnoliopsida > Asterales > Asteraceae > Glebionis > Glebionis coronaria. The sequence continues at coordinate 617,013,510 of CM046875.1, read as the reverse complement.
ATTGCAAACACGTCAGTCGAGGATTCAGCTGATTCCAAAGTGGTAGTCTGATGATCATTCCAGTTGACCATAGAGTCAACAGATACCAATGCCTTCTTGTCATCTTTTACCTCCTGAACCTTAAAAGCTGAGTACCTGCTTTTCTCCTGGTCATTCTTGCTAGGGCATTCCCTTGCAAAGTGACCTTGTTGCTGGCAATTATAGCATCGAACCTTGCTTCTGTCGAATCTTGCTGGCTCCCGTGGGTTGTAATTAAATTTTCGACCTGCTTTCTTCTCAAACTTGTGAACCCTAAGAGTGAGCATGGCCATCTGCCATTTAAGATCCATTTCATCTAGGTCAAGTTTATCGACCTGTTTGAAGTCATCAAAAGCAAGTTGTTGTTGAGCATCAACATCAACCACAAAAGAATGAAAAACGACTTCTACCATACTACCAGACTTGGCAGTAGGATCAGGAGCAGAAGTATGCTGAAAAGTATGTTGAGAAGACACAGTATTGTTTGGGCTGCTAGCATATGACATGGGACTGGATGCCATAGAACTCACAAAGGCAGAATTAGCAGGAGTGGGAAAAGAATCACTTGAATATCCTCTCACATGAGGTTCAAAAGTTTTGAGCTTATGAAATATATCATCAAAATTGAGATAGTCAAGCCCACCTTTTGCTTTGAGAGAGATTACCACCTGATTCCATGAGTAGGGTAAGGCTCTAAGAAACCTTACATTAATATCACCATCGTCAGGCTTTGAACGAAGTTGATTCAATTGGCTCAATATCTTTTGGAACTTGTCATACCCTTGATGTAAACCTTCAGTTTCCGAGATTTTGAATTCTGTGAATTCATCTCTCAGCATGGATCTTCGCATTTTCTTTGACTCCTCATTCCCACCAAACCTTGCTTTTATACCATTCCAGATCTCTCTGGCATCATCCAAATGGTAGAAGTCACCCATGTGATCATCAGGAAGAGATTGAAGCAAAATAGTTTTTGCTTTGACCTCCTTCTGAATAGCTATGATTTCTTCATGAGTTTTAGGGTCAAGAAGAGTAATATTACCATTCTTGTCTCTTCTAGTTAGCTTCCTGCTGTTCCCATTCAGAATAACCTTCCAAAGGTCTTGATCAGTATTGGTGATCCACCATTCCATCTTCATTTCCCAACTATCATATTCGTCCTTTTTCAGAAGAGGGAATTTACCATTCGTGTTGGAAACCGTAGCAACGATCTGCTGAGGTTGCACAGTTTTAGGAGTGCTGTCTTCTCCTGTTTGAGTAGAAGTTGAGGCAGACATGATAAAACAAAAATGTCAGTAAAAAAGACTTGATTCTTTTTGTATAGAGACCCTCCCAGTCTATGATACTACTTACTGGAACTTTCATGCCCACTTCTAGGCATAATGACTTGGATGGATCACAGATGCATGAGTCCCCAAAAAGTTCTACTAATTCTAATGACTTTGTCTCGTGTACTTTCAGTGACAAAGCCAGTGACTCTACATCAAGTGGTTCAAGTGAAGAGTCAAGACCTACAAGTTCCAAGAAGAATGATCATGCTGCTACTAGTGCTAGGAAGTGTGAAGAGAAAGTTACTTTTAAGTCAACTGTGTCCGGTCCTGGTTTATTGAGTCCTAGGAAGTTTGATTCTCCTAGAATTGTGTGTAATAATGTTAGCAGTATGAAACAATGTCATTCTAATAAAAGTTCTATTAAAACATGTTTTGTTTGTGGAAGTGCATTTCATTTGATTAAAGATTGTGATTTTTATGACACACATGCTTCTGTTAATCAAGCATTTCCTGCTCCTAGTCCACTAGGAGCTGCCACATATACTTCTAGAAGACTCAATCCTAGTGCTCAATCGTTTTCTTCTTCTAGAAGGTCCTCTCCATTACCTTCTGATCATTGGAGAAACATTGGATTAACAACAAATAGATCCACCAGTAACTATTTTCAAAATTTTAATCCAATTTATCCACATAATTTTGACCACATGTATTTTGGTTTGGGAAGTTTGGGAACTGCTGTTAAGCCCTCAGCAGGTTGTTCTTGGTCAAACAATAATACCCATATGATGCATAGGCAACCAAGGAACAACGGTGGATCTCATCAATCTTCTTGGCTCTCTACTAAAGATCCACAAGGCAGGCTTAAACCTGAAAAGGTTTGGGTCCCCTTAAGACACTAACTTTTACATTTTTATTATCTTGTTGTTGTAGGTTACTCCATACCAAGATCCTAGTTTAGACATTGTTGATAGTGGTTGCTCTAGGAGCATGACAGGAAATAAAAGTCTTCTCTCTAACTTTGTACCATTTCAAGGCGGCAAGGTCTATTTTGGTGGAGGTGAAGGCAGGATCACTGGCAAAGGAACAATTAAGACGCCTAATCTAAATTTTGAGCAGGTCTACTATGTGGAAGCACTTCAGCACTTCAACTTGATATCTGTCTCTCAGATTTGTGACAAGAAGCAGTTTATTCTCTTCACGAATACTGATGCACTTGTGCTCTCCAAAGACTTTCAGCTTCCGGATGACTCACAGGTTCTGCTCAAAATCCCTAGAAGACACGATCTCTATAGCATCAAGCTGAATGAAGTCAACCCTACTGGTCAACTAGCATGTCTGGTTGCTAAAGCCTCAGAAGATGAAGCCACTCAATGGCATAAAAGGATGGGGCATGTGAACTTCAAGACCATTCACAAACTTGCAAATCTAAGTCTGGTCTCTGGTTTACCTCCCAAGTCATTTAGAAATGATATAAATTGTATTGCTTGTAGCAAAGGAAAACAGCATAAAGCATCCTTCAAGGCCATTACTGCTCTTAGTCTTATTACTGAACCATTGCAGCTACTACACATGGATTTATTTGGTCCTACTTCCATTAGGATCATTGACCACAAACAATTCTGTCTGGTGGTAACTGATGGATATAGCAGGTTCACGTGGGTGTTCTTCATGGCTGCCAAGAGTGAGACCTACTCAATTCTTAGAGATTTTCTTACCCTTATAGAGAACCAGTTGACCAAGAAGGTTAAAGGTACTCGTTGTGATAATGGAACTGAGTTCAAAAATAAAGACCTCATAGCACTTTGTAATGCTAAGGGCATCAAAAGAGATTATAGTGCAGCAAGAACTCCTCAACAGAATGGCGTGGCAGAAAGAAAGAACAGGACACTAATAGAAGCAGCAAGAACAATGCTTGCCGATTCCAAGCTTCCAACCATGTTCTGGACAGAAGCTGTTAATACTGCAAGTTATGTTTTGAATAGGGTTTCTATTACCAATCCTCACAAGAAGACTCCTTATGAGCTTCTAACGGCCAAAGTTCCAAATATTGCTTATTTGAAGCCTTTTGGGTGTCCTGTCACCATACTGAATACTAGTGACTATTTGGGGAAGTTTGATGGCAAGGCAGATGAAGGATACATTGTGGGATATTCAGCTCACTCTCGGGCTTATCGTGTCTACAATCTCCAAGCCAAGCGGGTCATTGAAACTATAAATCTAAGGTATTTTGAAGAGAAGTCAAACATCCAAGGCAAGGGTCCTGAATAGTATTTTGATCTTGATTATATTAGTAATTCGTTAGGATATTTTCGTTTCAAAACTAACCATGATGCAGGTCCACAAGTGTTTACAACTTCTAGTACAGGTGTTCCTTCTAGTCTTTCTGATTCAGATGACGAGGATGATATTTTTGTGGTTCCATCCTACTCCACCACAGTCTCTCCTACTCCTCCTAGTGATACAACTCCATTGGATGTACTGGATTCCCAAGTAGCTCTTGACACCCTACTCAAACAACAACAAGAAGCTACTACAACAGCTGCTCAAGGTGGCTTTGAGTTTCCCTTGAATACGCCTACTGACAAAGCTACTCCTGGTACCCCAGCTTCTGCTCCTAGTGCTAGCTTATCACCTATTGGTACTCTAGCTAGTGATTCTGCTTCAAATACTCGTTTCTCCAGTCCTTCTGATTTGGGGAACCATCAAAAGAAGTCTTCTACCAAGCTGGATGATATTCATAAACAACCAGTAGATGGCATTTTCAACGCTGCTTCATATGATGCTGACTTTGTTGGGGATCTCAATAACTTGGCACCAGAAGTGGAGGTAGCTTCCAATCCAGTCTTGCAATCACACAAAGATCACCCTACCACTCCAATCATTGGAGATCCTGGTTCTACTGTCAAGACACGCAGGATGCAGAAGAAGGCCTCGTCTGATCATCATGCTCTTGTGAGCTATATTGAAGATCAAAAGCGTAATAATCATACGGACTTTCAACACTGTTTGTTTGCTTGTTTTCTTTCACAGGTGGAACCTAGATCGGTCACTCATGCTCTTGAGGATCAAAGTTGGGTGGAGGCTATGCAGGAGGAAATGCAGCAGTTCTTGTTTCAGAATGTTTGGGTTCTGGTTGACTTACCAGATGGAAAGACAGCAATCAATACCAAATGGATTCTCAAGAACAAGAAGGATGCACGGGGAATTGTCGTAAGGAATAAAGCTAGGCTTGTCGCACAGGGCCACACTCAAATTGAGGGCATTGACTACACTGAAGTTTTTGCTCCGGTTGCAAGGATTGAGGCAATTCGTCTGTTTTTGGCTTTTGCTTCTTATGTGGGATTTACGGTGTTTCAGATGGATGTCAAGAGTGCATTTCTCTATGTCAAAATTGATAAGGAGGTGTATGTCACTCAACCTAAGGGCTTTGTAGATCCACTTCATCCCAAGAAAGTTTACAAGGTGGTCAAGGCTCTTTATGGATTACATCAGGCTCCTAGAGCTTGGTATGAGCGTCTTTCAACTTTCTTGTTAAAAAATGGCTATAGAAGAGGTACTATTGACAAAACACTATTTCTTAAGAGGAATACCAAGGACATTATCCTTGTTCAGGTTTATGTGGACGACATTATCTTTGGTTCTACTAAGAAGGAATGGTGTGATGAGTTTGAACACTTGATGAAAGGCGAGTTTCAGATGAGTGCTATGGGAGAGCTTTCCTTCTTCCTTGGCCTACAAGTCAAGCAACAGTCGGATGGGATCTTCATCAGTCAAGATAAATACGTTCATGAGATTCTTCAGAAGTTTGACATGGATCCTCTTCGACCAGCAACAACTCCTTATGAAGTTGCTAAAGTCAAACTCAAGTATGAGCCAGATCCCCCGGTCAATGTTCACATGTACAGGTCTATGATTGGCTCACTACTGTATTTGACTGCATCACGTCCGGACATCATGTTTGCAGTAAGTGCTTGTTCTAGACATCAGGTGGCTCCAACGGTTTCTAACTTGAATGCTGTTAAGAAGATTTTCAAGTATATCAAGGCTCAACCCAAGCTGGGCTTGTGGTATCCTAAAGAATCACCTTTTGTTCTTGAAGCATATAGTGATAGTGACTATGCAGGTGCTAATAATGACAGAAAGTCTACTACTGGTGGTTGTCAATTTTTGGGTCGCCGACTTATTTCATGGCAATGCAAGAAACAGACGATAGTAGTTACTTCTTCAACAGAAGCTGAATATGTTGCTGCTGCTAGCTGTTGTGGACAAGTATTGTGGATCCAAAATCAGATGTTGGATTATGGGTTCAATTTTATGAACACCAAAATTTTTATTGACAATCAAAGTACTATCTGCATTGTGAAGAATCATGTTTTTCATCAGCGAACAAAGCATATTGAAATTAGGCACCATTTTATACGGGATGCCAATGAGAAGAAGTTGATACAGGTTCTTAAAGTTCATACGGATGATAATGTTGTTGATTTGTTGACAAAAGCCTTTGATGGTCCTCGGTTTAACCACTTGGTGGTTCACATTGGGATGGTCAATCCTTGAGGTCTAGGATTGAGGGGAGGCTAAGCCTAAGGGGAGGCTTAGTGTACATATTACTTTGCACAGACTAACATATTGGTAGATTTTAACAACATATTGCATTGGTTCTGGTGGCGTGTGTTACTCCTGGTGGAGGATTTTGCTCACTTCTGGTGGTTATATTCTTTCATGACTGGCTTCTAGTCCTCATTGGTTAGCTTCTAGTCATTATTGGTTGGCTTCTGATGGTTAAAAATCCTTCTTTGTCAAGTGATGGTTGGCTTCTGGTACTGGTCTGGGACACTGTTCATCTTATTGACTTCTGTTGACCACATTTTGCTTCTAGTATTGACCATTGTGTGCTTTGACTTTTAGTCAACGCATTCAAATTCTGGTATTTATACTCTTATTTAACTTTGGTAAATTGGAATTTGGAAGTAATGTTAAAAGGGGCAAGTGGTTACTATGTAATAATTGTCTAATTTGAAAGGGGAAGGCTCCCATGTCTGATGCTCCCTCACCACCTCGCAAGCGTACACGCAGTCAGCTTGAGGAGGATAGGTTGGGTGAGGAGGCTGCTCAACGGATGCAAGCCGAAATTGATGAAGCTGCTCGGGCTGAGGAGGAAGCGCTTCAAAAGCAGAGACGTGATCAAGTGCGGCATGATGCTATGCTTTGGAATGATAGCAATTGGATGCAGGTGTTGACTATTCTTACCAGGGATTATTCCCAGTTCACTGATCTTTTGGGTTCGGATGTGGATGAGCACAACTGTATTCCTCGGGCCATGGTGTTGATGCGCAAGCATCAGTTGGCGCTTGCTGCACAGCTTCGTGAGAAGCGTAAGAACAGACCTTTGTCGAGAGCTGAGGAGCGCAAGCAGATGCAGCGCTATGTGGAGTATCAGTCGGCTGCTTATTTCACTACTGGTTGGAAGTGGGACAGGGTTCGGGCGTTGTCTTTTGATGAACTTAAAGCACTATATGAAAGAATGGTCAAGCATCAAAGCACCCCAATTCCAGAGCGATTTATCTATCGTCCTTCTCTACGTGTGGTGACCACTTCTTCACCTGTTGTTACTACTGGTCCTACATCTGATACTACTCCTGGTTCTGCTGCTATTCCATCGGTTTTTGTTGCTTCTACAGTTGGTACCACCTCTACTCCGTCGGTTGCTCCTCTTGTTTCTGCTTCAGGTCCTGCTATCACCACCACACATGCTACCACCACCACCTTTTCTACCACAACCACCACTGCTGCTACACCTGCTATGGCATCCCCATCACCACCAGTGCCTGGTCCTTACCCTGTTACTTCTTCTAGTGCAGCTCATGTTGATCCTTTGGGTGGGCAAACTATTGATTCTACTTCTACTGCTCCCACTTCTACTGCTCAGGTTAAGGTAAAGTTTGAACCCTCACCTAGTGATCCCACACCTCGTCGTTCGCTTCGCAAGAAGTTGGCTCGACGTGTTTGACGTGGCAAGACCGTTCCCTATGAGAAGCGTGCTCCCGAAAATCTTATAGATGCAGCTTCTGATAGTGACTCTGATTTGCCTTTGGGAAATGGATATATTACTGGTTGGACGGTTACGCGTTCCACGACTCTTCCTGGTACGGTATCTCATAGGATTACTCTTAGTGATGGGTCTGTTAGGTTCGCTTCGGGTCTGCAGGGTATTTTTTCTTGGGCGGATCGTAAGGATCTTATGGCTTTATATGGGTTTGTGGATACTGGCATGCCTGTTGATCCTATGGCTGTGTCTTCCTGGCCTGGTCTGCGAGTATGGGCTGATCTAAAGATGATGCTTGATGCCCCTCCTCATGCTCCTATTTCTGGTGTCTGGAAAGATCAGATGCAATGGGTTATTCAACGATGGAAGTTATATGCGGGATGTGGTGTGCATATGTTAGAGTTGGAATCTGGTCATATGGTCTTCATGCTCACCGACTTGGATTATCCGTTGACGATTGCTTCGATGGAGGCTATGTTGGCTTGTCACTTGCAGATTTCAAATGCTCCCTCAGGGAATGAGTCTTCTATGGCAACTGCCTTGGTGGAAGGGATCCAGGCTCGTTTGAAAGCAGATAAGAAAGCTGCTTCTGGTCTCTGAAATGGTTGGTTTGTAAGTTTTATGTTTTGTGTTTTTTGTTCATTTGTTAATACTACCATTCTTTTCACCAATATGTAAAGTGATTGGTGAATTTCATTAATTCTAGTTATAAAAAAAATACATTTTCTATAATGTCTGCTTATACTTTACACATATCATGGATTCTACACTTGTGAATATGATACTATTTGCTGATTCAAACTATGGGTTCTGGTTGCTGTGTTATACTTGTGCTGGTTACTGGTTTCATCTGGTGTTGGACTTGGTCCTCACAACAAATTGTCCTCAACTCACCATGTCTAATCGACAAGAAAGAGTTGATTCACCTTGAGGGTACGGCTCCTGGTGTGATTCTCAAATCCGTTGATGGTTGCCAGGTTACCCAAAATTGGATGGTTTTCACTTGCCATGGTCCTAGACTGAAAAGTGGCTAATCCAAGGGGGTACGGCTCTTGGTAAAGATTTTATCAAATCCGTTGATAGTTGTAATAGCTTGCTTAAAGCTATAGGGTTTTCAACTCACCGATGCTTCATTGCTGAGAGTTGGCGAGTCCAGAGGGGTACGGCTTCTGGTAAAGACATCTCAAATCCGTTGACGGCTGTGATGGTTTGCCTAAAATCATCAGGGTACCCCCACTCACCATTGATTCACGTTCTAAGAGTTGGGCTTGGTTCTGGTCTCCCAGGGTGATGCTTATTCCACCAGAAAGACTGGCTAGCCCAAGAGCGAGCAGCTACTTGGTAAAGGCTCATCAAATCTGCTCATGTTGCTGTAAAGATTCAACACGATGCTGATTTGTTTCAAGCTTTGGAGAAGCTTCTAGGGTTCCATGTTGCGGCGATTCTTCTAACTCTTATCTTGTTGATGCTGTTGTTTCTTTTGCTGATTCAATCCTCAAGCTTTCATGCACGTTTTCCGGGAAACTTGAACTCAACAGGTCAAATTCAAGTTTAGAGGAGGATTGTTAGGACCATTGTAATAGTTATTGTAATAGGTAGACTTGGAGGTATGTAGTTCCTCCTGGTCCTAGTAGTAGTAGGAGCAAGTTGTGCTCCTGGTCCTAGTCAAAGTTAAACTTTATTATTTATTTATTATTCTGTTAGAATATGCATGAGATATGTTAGGAAACGTTATGCATATCAGTTTTACACGTTTTGTTTAATGCTGTATTAGGGTTTCCTTGTAGTATAAAAGGAACCTTGGGCAGAAGGGTTAGGTACACCTTCATCAAACGTAGTTCTAGTCATTATGAATATTAGAAATCCTTAGAGAGGATCAAGTCTTTATAGTTATTTTGTTCCTCTTTATTATATTTGTATTCTGCATTCATATTGTGTATAGAGTCTCTCTGTGAATTGACTTGTGATTACAGAAGTCGTTCACCGTTCCTGACAGGCTGCAAGATAACCCTAATACAGCATTAAACAAAACGTGTAAAACTGATATGCATATCCTTTCCTAACATTTCTCATGCATATCCTAACAGAATAATAAAGAAATAATAAAGTTTGACTTTGACTAGGACCAGGAGCACGACTTGCTCCTACTACTACTAGGACTGGGAGGAACTACATACCTCCTAGTCTACCTATTACAATAACTATTACAATGGTCCTAACATATAGACTATCGCAAACTCAATGATGCCACGAGAAAGGATCATTTCCCTCTTCCTTTTATGGACCAAATGCTTGAACGTTTAGCGGCTAATGAATATTACTGCTTTCTAGATGGTTTCTCGGGTTATTTCCAAATACCCATCGATCCCCACGATCAAGAGAAGACAACATTCACTTGTCCCTATGGCACATTTGCTTACAAAATAATGCCTTTTGGCTTATGCAATGCCCCCGGGACTTTCCAAAGGTGCATGTTGGCTATCTTCCATGACATGGTTGAGCAAACCATGGAAGTCTTCATGGATGATTTCTCGGTCTTTGAGGATTCCTTCTCTTCTTGCCTTGCCAATTTAGAACGTATGCTTAAGCGGTGCGAAGACACTCGCCTTGTTCTAAATTGGGAAAAATGCCATTTTATGATAAAAGAAGGCATTGTGCTAGGACACAAAATTTCAAAAGCCGGTCTTGAAGTTGACCGTGCTAAAGTGGATGTCATAGCCAAATTACCTCCACCTTCAACCGTGAAGGGTGTGAGAAGTTTTCTGGGTCATGCGGGCTTTTATCGTCGATTCATTCAGGATTTTTCTAAAATCGCTCGCTCGATGACCCACCTCTTGGAAAAAGATACTCCTTTTATCTTTTCTAAAGAGTGTATCGAAGCCTTCAATCTTCTTAAGGATAAGCTAACTAAGGCACCGGTCTTGGTTACCCCTAATTGGGAGCTACCTTTTGAGTTGATGTGCGATGCTAGCGACTTTGCTATTGGAGCGGTTTTGGGCCAACGAGTGAATAAACACTTCCAACCAATCCATTATGCTAGCAAGACAATGACGGAGGCTCAATTGCATTATACGACAACCGAAAAAGAGCTTTTAGCTGTTGTCTATGCTTTTGAAAAATTTCGCCCCTATCTTGTTTTATCCACCACAATCGTATACACGGACCATTCCGCGTTGAAGTACTTGATGACTAAGCACGACTCTAAGCCAAGACTTCTTCGTTGGGTTTTACTCCTTCAAGAATTCAACATTGAAATTCGTGACAAGAAGGGAGCTGAAAACCTAGCCGCGGATCATCTAAGTAGACTTGAGGATCCATATCAAGGGGATCATCCGAACAAAGAGATCAATGACTCTTTTCCCCTTGAGACCTTAATGTCTATAAATCTCAATCTGGATGACACCCCGTGGTTTGCCGATATTGCAAACTACTTAGCGGGTGGTGTTCTCATCAAAGGGTTAACATCCCAACAGAATAAAAAGTTTTTGAATGATGTTAAGACTTACTTTTGGGATGACCCTTTTCTCTTCAAACAATGCGTTAATTTGATTATTCACCGATGTGTTGATGGACCGGCAGCTTTAGACATTCTTGAGGCTTGCCACAAAGGACCCACCGGTGGTTACTTTGGTCCCAACTACACCGCCAAAAAAGTGTTTGACTCGGGATTTTATTGGCCCACCATTTATCGTGATGCTCACGAGATGGTTAAACATTGTGATGCTTGCCAAAAACAAGGTAAGATCACACATAAAGATGAGATGCCTCAAAATTTCATACAAGAATGTGAAATCTTTGATGTATGGGGCATCGACTTTATGGGGTCATTCCCTTCTTCTAAAGGAAACAAATACATCCTTGTCGTCGTTGACTACGTTTCTAAATGGGTTGAAGCCAAAGCTTTACCCACGAACGACGCGAGGGTGGTTTGTAATTTCTTGAAACAACTGTTTGCTCGTTTCGGTGTTCCTCGTGCTATAATCAGTGACCGCGGGACTCATTTTTGCAATGATCAATTTGCAAGAGTCATGGCTAAGTATGGTGTCAATCACCGTCTTTCCACCGCTTATCATCCTCAAAACAACGGTCAAGCCGAGATATCCAACCGTGGATTGAAGCGAATTTTGGAACGTACTGTGGGAGAGCATCGTGCCTCATGGGCCGATAAACTTGATAATGCTCTGTGGGCTTTCCGTACCGCCTATAAGACACCGATTGGTTGTGCACCTTATCGTCTTGTGTACGGGAAAGCATACCACCTTCCCATCGAGCTGGAACATAAGGCATACTAGGCCTTGAAGTGGGCTAACTTCGACATCAACAAAGCCGGTGATCTTCGCAAGATTCAACTCAACGAGCTACATGAATTGAGGAATGAAGCTTACGAGAACTCATTGATCTACAAGGAGAAGACCAAGATTATCCACGATGCTAGAATTAAGAACCGAGAGTTCCACGTTGGTGATCAAGTCTTACTTTTGAACTCTCGCTTGAAGATCTTCTCCGGCAAGTTGAAGAGCCGCCGGTCGGGTCCATTCACCATCGCCAATGTCTTTCCCTATGGCACCATTGAGCTTTCTCAGCCAAATGGGCCTACTTTTAAGGTGAATGGCCAGCGTCTGAAGTTGTACTTTGGTGAGGACATCTCTCATGAGATGATTCCATCCCTCACCACGTTTCCCATGAATTAGTTCGGGACCGAGTCAGGCTCGTGACTCGGTTAACAAAAACAAGCGCTCCTCGGGAGGCAACCCGAGTATCTATCCTAAGTGTAGGGGGAGCTATCTAGGTTGCTTGTGTTTGTATGGTGATGTGATTACAGGGATAAATGCACTCTTGGAATCTTTGAAGAACCGTGCTCCCATGTTATCCGCAAATCCGGTTCTATCTCTCAACTATCGTGATTCAATCTTCTTCATACTCACATTTGAAATTGATCACTTTAGTTGTCTCCCCCTTAACTTGATTTAACCAACGTGCACAATGTCATAAGTGTAGGGGAGACTTTTCCCACATGCTTAAACATTAAGGACAATGTTTATATTAAGTGTAGGGGAGACTTATATCGAAGTTTTAAGTGGACTTTTCCATTAAAGTGCCTTCATTTAACCGGAAAATTCGATTTTTCGACATTTTTCAAAATTTTTAATCTATTTTGGCCTAGTTGTATAGTTGCATTTTCCTTTGTTATGTTTATTTTCTCTCCTTGCTAGAATAAAATTTCAATAAAATGGTTTTAAATTTTTCAAAGTCGTGAATATTTTGACTCAACCCGAGTTTACTTATCTAAGTTTACTCAGCTAGTATCCTTAACGTGTTTAAGTCAAGTTTTGCTAGGCTTTTATATAGGGAGCTTTAAAACGTGAAAGTCTTAACTCTCACGGATTAAGAACAAGAACTTTTCGCAAGTTCCTATAATTGATCCTAGAGAGTCGTTTATCAAGGGAACTTTAAAACGCAAATTCTAAACTTGAAAAAGTCTAAGAGTTTGAAAGATCCTATAGATGACTCGAAAACCCAAAGCTGTGATTTAATTGGCTAAGCATCCACGAGTCTCATTCCTTGAGATTTTAAATTGTGGAGAACGAGAGATGATAGAGTCAATTATAAGTTTGGTATTCTTTCGTGAATTTATGTCAGTTGATTATAATCCTATTCTCCCATCGCTTGCTAATAAATTTATCTGCAATAAATAAGGTTGTACGATTTGAAAAGTTACTTAGCTTCTAGCCCAAGATCGTTTAAAAGTTGCTCGGTATTAATTAGAGTTCATAGCCAAGGGATAACTTATTGAAGCGGGATGTGAAGATTGGCGAGTCCGAAAAGGCCCTAACAAGGCATGAGGGCTACATTTTGTTGCTAAAGATCCAAAAGTGATGTGAAGAATCATTTATAGAAAATCAATATGAAGGATCGAGACACACGACGAAAAGCAAAAACTCCCCAAAAGTCATGGAGAAGTCTATCCGAAAAGACCCTAGCAAGGTATGAGGATAAATAGATCCAAGTCCTAAAAGGAGGCGGATCGTTGTATATCAAAGTCCAAAATAAAGATTGGAGAAAAATGAAAGAAGTCGTGGTCCAAAGATGAAGAATCACTCAAAACTTCAAGTGAAGAAATTCCTATTATGAAGAGAAGACCATAATTTCAAGAACGTCGCTCAAAGATTCGAAGTATGAAGTCGCTGCCAAATATCGGTCCGAGAAAGGTCTCAAATCGTGAAGCGAGTTATGCCAAGATATGAACTTTATGAGGTCCCGAGAAGCAGTTTTAAAAGATTTTGTCCTTTAGCTAACTATTGATTAAATCGTCCCACTTTGTTTTCAGCCTAAATAACTATCGAAATAAGTCAAACAATGCATCCTCGTGATCATTCAAGACAAAAATAAAATATAAGAGATACACCTAGGAATAAGGGAGTCTAAGTGAATAATTGGGCCACATGAGTTTGTGTTAGTTTGCTAACTTATAATAACAATGATCTCGTTTTTAAGCTTGGTATGGGGAACGTGAAACTTGAGAATGATGAACATTCATGACAATCTAAAACCCCAATGTAAGTCTTTAAATACTTTACTTGTTTTGTTCTTTTGGTTTCCTTAGTGTTTAGAATTTAATAAAGGCCAAGGTGGTTATTTATGATGAGGAATGTAAACCGTACTTTAAAATTATAGCATTGCATGAGGGCATGGCAATGGTTAAGTGTAGGGGATTTGATAGGTGTGAAAACACCCATCCTTTTACCACTTATTTCTTGCTAAAACGAGACCAAAACGCGTATTTAATGTCATTTGTTTGGAATTATGCGTGGTTTGTGTGTTTGTTGTGTTTTCAGAGCCAATCGGATAAATATTGAAGAAAACATGGGATTGCACGGGTTTTGTCGAAGAAAAAGACGAAAAGACGAAGTCTATAATCCAAGAGATGCCAAAGATTTGAAGTCGATGGGCCTATTTGAAGATTTATCGAAGAAAAGGACCAAAGATGGAAGATTTACATATGTCGAAGAACTCAAGTCTATTAATTGAAGAAATTTAAAGACGAGTTGAATTTATTCGTCGACAAATCCCGAATCGAAATTGAAAACGTCGACTTTTCTGAAAAGACGAGAAGACAAAAAGAAAGGGAGAAAGCCCACTCACCAACCAAAGACAAGGCCTATAAATAGACCTTCCCTTCACAAATTTTAGACGAGTTCATTTTTCTGTTATTTCATTCCCTGTTTCGTAGGAACACCAACTCCCTTAAGGAGATTGGTGGTTTTTATTTTTCATTGATTCCTCCATAATCTTGTAAGTTTAATCTTTCCTTTTCATTGTTAAAACCTTAATCTTTCAGTATAATCTTTCATCCAATCTTGTTCTTCTTGTTCTTATTGATTCTCAAGTTCTTAGCTTTTATTTTATTGAGTTTGATCTTTAAAAGTAAGTGGGTTTTGAGTTTTTGTTGATTTGGATTGATGTTTATCATTGGTAAATGATTAGTGGTTAAATTGGTTTAAGTTTTGGTTAAAAACTTGGTGGATTTTGGTTAAATTCGTGATAAAGTAACTTCCCTGTTCTTCGCACTTTTGTTTCATTTCCCCAGATTCCGAATGAAGCAATCATTCCGAATCAAGGTTTTGAACTAGATATTCCGGATGAGTATTATGTATTAAGTATTCCGGATCAGCAACATTCCGAACAAAGCTTTTAGTTTTTAATATTACGAATCGGAAGTCATTCCGAACCAGTGAGTTCATTCGGAATAATTAATATTCCGAGTGAACGATTTATTCCGAATCAACAGTCTAGTTTAATTATTCCGGATCAAGGTTTTGTTTCGAATGAACATCATATTCCGAATGAGCCATTGTTCCGAATGAAGCTCTTTGCCAAATATTCCGAATGAGCACTTTTGTAATTTTTGTTCCGAATGAACATCATATTCCGAATGAAGCTATTGTTCCGATTCAGTAGATATTCTGAATAAACAAATTATTCCGGGTCAGTTGTTATTCCGAATCAACCTACTTTTGATTGTTCTGAATGAAGCAATCTTCCGAGTGAAGCAATAAATTCCGAGTGAGTAGATTTATTCCGGATCAACCATTTCTTCCGAGTCAAGCACATTACGAATGAATGAAGTTTGGTTGAACATTCCGAATGAAGCAATTTCAAGATATTCCGGATGAAGGTTTTTGTCTAGGATATTCCGAATAAAGGTTATATTCCGGATCAAGCATAATATTCCGAATCAGCTGTTTTTCCAAGTTTAGGTACTTTACTATTTAATTTTAATTCTAGTTTTATTTTCAGTAATTGCTTTTAGTTTATTTTTATTACTTCTCGCATTTATCGTTTTAGTAGATATAGATCAAAAGCCCCCCCTTTTTAGTCACCAATTACAACATTTCCACTTTTAACCGTGATCGATTCGAGAAGATACCGAGAACGAAACAACGACAAATATAATTGGGTACGAGCAACACAAAGAAAGATCTTGCAAAAGCTACATTTTTAATCAACTAACTTTCAGTTATTACGTGCACTCTTCTATCTTCAGCTGGTCTTATTCTGCACTCCCCCAACAGTTTGTTATGTTTTTCAAAGGATAGTTTCTGGTAAATTGTACAAACATGTCATCTACTACGAAGAATAATTGGCAGATCGATGGAAATATTTTTATAATATTAAGCACTTTCTATTGTTCAACCTATAAGATTTGTTTCAGACATTTTTGACATCAATCTAAAAGAATACAAAATGGAATGCAAAATAGGATGTTAGTTGGGCTATATAACCTGGATTCGAAGCAAATGTTCTTCATTCAGGGTTGGGAATTTTATCATATTCTTCAAATTTTAGTTTCCCTTCGAAGGCTCTTTGAAGCGTGAGGTTGTACTTATGATTATCAATGTGGTGTTCTATTGTTCATTTATTAATCTCATTTTTTAGATAGTACTTAATCGGTTGTGATCTAACCCTTATGACGGATTCTCCCGAGTGATCATCCGGACCCGTGGGGGTGATCTCACTCTTAGTGGGACAATTTTCTTTCTCTTGGCCGACAACCTTCTTTGGGTTTGCTTAACATCTTCTTCACTTATAACCTCGTCACATTCCAATTCCATCTCGACTATGGTTGCATTGGACTACTTGGTGACAAAATCTTTAATGAGAAAACTTTCTGATGCTTTTCCTTTGGTGAAAACCTTAAGGAGGTCGAGCATCTCCGTCATTATTTCGTTGATCTCCTTTCTTTTCTTATTCATGGTTTCCTTAAATCTTTCTTCTTAATTGGCGTGGGTGTTCATATACCCCTGCAATGTAGTCTCAAAGGAAGGTTCGAATGCATTTGGCTGAGGGTCTTGATTTAGTTGATTTGAGGGTATGCTCGTGAATGATCATACGAGTTGGGAACTTGTGGTCTTGAATTTACCACTTTCGCATATGCTTGAAGAGGAGGGTCGATGTTTGGTTCAGGGGATTGAGTTGGTTTGAGTAAGTATTTCACTCGGTCCTCTAACTCAAGTAGTTATCATTCGAGAGGACAAGAGTCTTTTGATGGAAAAGAGATTGCCTTAACCGGTTTTGTGGAGCCTCGTGGGTCAACCAACATTCGTTATCATAGAGGGTGAGATCCTCAATGATCTTCCACGAGTCTTTGACACTCTTGTTGAGAAGTTTACCACCGTCGGCATGATCGATGTCGCGTTTATGATGGAAGGAGACATGGTCATAGAATATTTAGACGAGGAGCCAAATATCTATGCTATGACGATGGACTTTTTGAATCAAGTCCTTGTATCGAGCCCATGCTTCGTAAAGTGATTCATCTTGATGTTTTTCAATGGTCAAGATGTCATCTCGGAGTTTAGTAGTCCTCCCTAATGAGAAGAATTGAGCAAGGAAACTCTTGATGAGGCGGTCCCAAGTGGTGATGGAACCGACAAGGAGATGTTCATGCCAACGGTTGGCATGATCATTGAGGGAAACTTATAATAAGCATAAATGCATACTCTCCTTTTTAGTGCATTTGGCGAAAGATTCAACAATCTTAAAGAAGTCATTTAGATGTTGGTTCGGATCCTCGAACCAGAGTCCGTGGGGAAACATCAGTTTTGCACCAATGAGATGGTGCCGGATTTAAGCGCCACATCATTGATTCCCCATGTGGGAAGCACAATGGTATTGAGATAGCCCTCATGGCTAGGTGTGGAATAGCTTCCAATGGTACATACGGGAGGATTTTCATTCACAATGGTGATAAACGAAAGAAATTACAAAACAAATAAACGAATAAAAAGATAGACTGTAAGAAATCTAATATACGGAAAAAAATCTCACCAGGATGGAACCTAATGAATAAACCTAAAGCTAGTAGAACACTAAGGGTGTGCTTGGTTAGAGGTATTAGTGGGTAAGGAATCACAATGATAATGATTAATGATGGTTGGTTTGCTATAATATAATGAGCTATTACCCACTAATGGGCAATCCACCATTCCTCTCTAATTTGAGGGTATTGAAATTTGATTACTCACTTAACTACCTTTTATAGTTTTACCCCACGTTATTCCTCCTAGATTTATGCACTTTTTAGTTTAATTTTCTTCTATTTTTTTACAAGTAGCCGTACTGGTAGTCGATCTGTTGATAGGCCTTCTATATCGATATGGACAAGTAGTAATATTCAAATTTGGAACGTTGAATTCATAGACTCATATTAGTATCTTGAGTAATATTACATAAGTTTATATTATATGTGTCTTTACAAAATATGTTTACTAGATCTTGTACATATATATAAATTAAAATTTTTGTACGATTAGTGTGTTGGATCCATTAGATGTGGATCTTGCAGCCTGTTAGGAACGGTGAACGACTTCTGTAATCACAAGTTTATTCACAGAGAGACTCTATACCAATCACACAGTATAAGTGCGGAATACAAATACTATGAACAAGAAGAACAGAATAACTATAACGACTTGATCCTTTACTAAGGATTTCTAATATTAATATGAACTTGAATTATATTTGATGAAGGTGTGTAGAACCCTTCTGCCTAAGGTTCCTTTTATACTACAAGGAAACCCTAATACATCATTAACCAAAACGTGTAAAACTGATATGCATATCCTTTCCTAACATATCTCATGCATATCCTAACAGAATAATATTTAAATAATAAAGTTTGACTTTCTATAACACCAGGAGCACGGCTAGCTCCTACTACTATTATGACCAGGAGGAACTACATACCTCCTAGTCTACCTATTACAAATAACTATTCCAATGGTCCTAACAATCCTCCCCTAAACTTGAATTTGACCTGTTGAGTTCAAGTTTCCTGGTAAATCGTGCAACATAGCTTGAGGAGTGGAACAACAAAAGAAATAGCATTATCATAACCATCAGCATAAAGAACATAATGACCGCTGCAACAATGAACACCTAGAAACTGCTTGAAAGCTTGAAACAAATCCGCATCTTGTTGAATCTTCACAGCAATATGAGCAGATTTTATGAGCCTTTACCAAGTAGTTGCTCGCTCTTGGGCTAGCCAGTCTTTATGGTGGAATAAGCATCACCCTGGGAGACCAGAACTGAGCCCAACTCTTAGAACGTGAATCAATGGTGAGTGGGGGTACCCTGATGATTTTAGGCAAATCATCACAGCCGTCAACGAATTTGATATGTCTTTACCAGAAGCCGTACCCTTCTGGACTCGCCAACTCTTAGCAATGAAGCATCGATGAGTTGAAAACCCTATAGCTTTGAGCAAGCTATTATAGCTATCAACAGATTTGATAAAATCTTTACCAAGAGCCGTACCCCCTTGGATTAGCCACTTTTCAGTCTAGGACCATGGCAAGGGAAAACCATCCAGTTTTGGGTAACCTGGCAACCATCAACGGATTTGACTATCACACCAGAGCCGTACCCTCATGGTGAATCAACTCTTTCTTGTCTGTGAGACATGGTGAGCTGAGCACCATTTGTTGTGTGGACCAGGTCCAACACCAGATGTAACTCCAAACCAGCACAAGTGTGAAACAATCAAATGAAACCCAATGTTTGGAGAAGTATAAGCAGATATTATATTATGTACAAGTGTGAAATCCATCATTTGGTTAAAGTATAAGCAGATATTATATAAAAAGTATTTTTTTTATTATATTTTTTTAGAATAATAATGTAAGTCACCAATCACTGTACAGATTGGTGAAAAGAATGTCAGTATAAACAAAAAAAATAAAAAACATACCCATCACATACCAGACGCTGCCACCTTGTCAGCTTCCAACCGAGCTTGTATACCTTCCACCAAAGTAGTAGCCATGGAAGTCTCATTCCCTGAAGGGGCATTGGAGATCTGCAAATGACACGCTAGCATGGCCTCCATAGTAGCAATAGTCAACGGATAGTCCATATCCGTAAGCATGAACACTATGGCACTAGACTCCAACTCCAAGATATGCACTCCACAGCCAGCATACAGCTTCCATCTCTTGATTACCCAACGTGGCTGGTCTTTCTAGACACCAGAATGTGGAGCATGTGGAGGAGAGTCAAGCATCATCTTCAAGTCAGCCCACATTGTCAGACCAGGCCAGTTGGCCACCTCACTAAGATGTGTAGGCATACCAGCATCCACAAACCCATACAACGACATAAGATCCCTACGATCCGCCCAAGTTAAAACACCTTGCAATCCCGAAACATAACGAACATAACCATCACTGATAGAAATCCTATGGCTGAATGTACCAGCAACACTCGTGGATGGCTTAACCGTCCAAGCAGTAATAAACCCCGTACCCATTGGCAACTCTGTGTCACTGTCCGAAGCTGCATCAATAAGATTCTCAGGAGCACGCTTCTCATATGGAACAGACTTACCACGACTAGCCTTCTTCTTGCGAATGGAACGACGAGGTGTTGGAACACCAGACGATGTTTCAACCTTTACCTTCGCAGCAGCAATAGGATCAACAGAAGTAGAATCAACACCTTGACCAACCAAAGGATCAAAGGTGGCTGCACCAGGAGAAGGGGTAGGTTGAGGTTCAGTCACTGGTGGTGAGGATTGTTCCATAACAGGAGTAGCAGGGGTAGTATTAGTAGCATTGGTGGTGGTAGGACCCGAAGATGAAACAGGATGAGCAACCGAAGGTGTGGGTGTGGAACCAGAAGTAGAAGTATCAACAACAGATGGTATACCAGTAGAAACAGGAGGAACACCAGATGAAGAACCAGAAGTGGGAACCACACGTGAAGGACGACGATAGATGAAGCGCTCAGGAACCGGTGTGTTTTGACGCTTTATCATCCTTTGGTATAGATCCTTAAGCTCGTCAAAAGACAATCCCCGAACCCGATCCCATGTCCAACCAACAGTAAAGTGAGCACCCGACTGATATTTGACATACCTCTACATTAACTTCCTCTCCTCGGTTCTTGTCAAAGGTCTGTTCTGACGCTTTTCACGCAGTTGAGCAGCAAGAGTCAATTGTTGTTTGCGCATTAATGCCATTGCCCGAGGGATACAATTCTGTTCATTCACATCAGTACCCAAAAGATCAGTAAACTACGAATAATCAGGTGTAAGAATAGTGAGCACCCGCATCCAATCATTATCACCCCAATGCATAGCATCATGCTGCAACTGTTCACGCCTTTGCTTCTGAAGAGCTTCCTCCTCAGCCCTTGCAGCTTGATCAATCTCCGCCTGCATTCGCTGTGCAGCCTCCTCCCCCAACCTGTCTTCCTCAAGTTATCTGCGAGTACGCTTTCTAGGGGGTGAGGGTGCATCAGTCATAGGGGCCTTCCCCTTAGGATCATGTGACGACCCAACAGTTGGACCAGCAGTAGCACCAGCAGAAGAACCAGCAATATCCTCCTTTGGTCTAGGACTAGCAGCAGTAGGTGGGATGCTTGATGGACTAGGAGGAATAGGCAAATCAGCATACGGCTTATCAGCAAATGCAGCCTTCGCCAGCAAATTCAAACCATCCTCCACAAGATCCTCAACATCCTCATCAGAATCGGAATGAACAACATGCTTCTTCCTCCTCCTCTGTTGTGTCTCCAAAGCCTTAATTCGGTCCGCCATTGGAAGAACAAATTCCTTGGTAAGCTTGCGATGCTGATTCAAATATGCCTCCAAAGAAAGAATCCTTTCATGGTACATGTGCATGAGATCAAGCAAAGAAGTTAGTGTAGCAGGTTCCTCCGCTTCCCCACCAAGAGGACTTGGAGCAGGGAAAGCTTCATTGGAACCAAAAGCAATAAAGGGGTTATCATTATGAGCATGAGAACAAGAGGGCTTCTCAGCAGTATGAGGTGCTGGACTAGAAGGGGGAGTATCCACAAATGGGGACTTATGTGGCATAGAAGAGGGGGCAGCCTTGGAAGTGGATGGCATTTCAACCACCACTTCCTTAGCAGGATCTTCCACCACCACATGAGGCGCACCACCAGCAAGATGCTCCTCCTCCATAGGATCTTCTTCTAATGGAAGTTCCTCCTCGGCTTTAGCAGCCGGAGGAATAACATTAGGAGGACCTTGGGAAAGGCCAAGTATAGCATCAGTAAGGGGCCTCCAAGCCCCCTTAAACCCAAGAGCCATATTGGAGTAAACTTTAGAACTAAGCTTGGGGGTCTCATACTCCTCCCTATCACGAGGTATACACATAAGTATCTGCTGCAAAAACCTAGGATACATTAAAAAATTTTTCCTAGATCCAGTACTACTCAGATTGCAAACCATCCTATCAAATAAGTAGCGAGAAAAATTAAACACTCGACCCTGTGCTATGCAGATCAAACCAGTAGCCAAAGGAATGGGAAATGCATCCCAACTCCCAGACTTTGGGCTTAAGCAGTGAATCAAGAAGTGCACTAGAAGCTTCCACTGGGGGGTAAACCTATTCTTTTGGAAGTTAAACTTCCCCCCATGGTTATAACCAATATCAGCCATCCCCTCCAAAACCTCAGAATTGGGGATGGAAACAACACCCCCTTCATCTTGAAGATGAAGTGAACTCCTAATAGAAGCTTCAGAAACCACATATGAACATCCATCAATGGTAGCATGGAGTTCAAGTGGGCGACCTAAAACGTCCACAAGATGGGCAGTGGCCCAAAACTGGCGAATGACACTATCATAGACAATCGGGCAAACAGTAAAAGCATACCTGAGGTTAGAAGCCTCAATGAACTCGAGGATGTCTGTGAACTCGTCACGTTTAGGACCATCTCCCAGATACGCCACCTTATTGTGATCGGGTTTGTAGAACAGAGCAGCCATTGATGATGATTGGAAGTGATGGAAAGTAATTGATTAGAGATTGAGAGAGTAGGAGCGTGTGTGTGTGTTATGGTTGTGATGAATGAGTCAAGGGGGTATTTGACCATAAATAATGGTCTTGTAACTGTTCATTGACCCCTAATAATGTGGGTTGCCCTTTCAAATTAGGCAGTTAATGCACAAATAACCACTTGCCCCTAATAACTTGATTTGCAAATCCCAGTTACCAAAGTAAAATAATAGCAAATATACCAGAAGTAACTTGCGTTGACTAAAAGTCAAAACGCATAAGGGTCAGTACTAGAAGCACAATGTGGTCAACAGAAGTCAACGAAATGAACAGCGACCCAAACCAAAACTAGAAGCCAACCATCAATGACAAGGAAGGATTTTTATCCACTAGAAGTTGAAGACTACCACCAGAATTGACCAAAATCCTCCACTAGAAGTAGCACACACCGCAAATACCCATACAATCGGTTGTTAAAAACTACCAATATGTTAATCTGTGCAAGTAAATATGTACACTAAGCCTCCCCTTAGGCTTAGCCTCCCTTCAATCCTAGGTCTCAAGGATTGACCATTCCAATGTGAACCACCAAGTGGTTGAACTGAGGACCATCAAAGGCTTTAGTCAATAGATCAACAACATTATCATCCGTATGAACTTAAGAACCTGTATCAACTTCTTCTCATTGGCATCCCTGATAAAGTGGTGCCGAGTTTCAATATGTTTTGTACGTTGATGAAAAACAGGATTCTTCACAATGCAGATAGTGCTTTGATTGTCAATGAAAATTTTGGTGTTCATAAAGTTGAACCCATAATCAAGCATCTGATTTTTTATCCACAAGACTTGTCCACAACAACTAGCAGCAGCTACGTATTCAGCTTCTGTTGAAGAAGTAGCTATTATTGTCTGTTTCTTACATTGCCATGAGATAAGTCTTCGACCCAAAAACTGACAACCACCAGTAGTAGATTTTCTGTCATTATTAGCACCTGCATAGTCACTATCACTATATGCTTCAAGAACAAAAGGTGATTCTATAGGATACCACAAGCCTAACTTGGGTTGAGCCTTGATGTACTTGAAAATCTTCTTGACTGCATTCAAGTTAGAAACCGTTGAAGCCACCTGATGTCTAGAACAAGCACTTATTGCAAATATAATATCCGGACGTGATGCAGTCAAATACATGAGTGAGCCAATCATGGACCTGTACATGTGAACATTTACCGGAGGATCTGGCTCATTCTTGAGTTTGACTTTAGCTACTTCATAAGGTGTTGCAACTGGTCTAAGAGGATCCATATCAAACTTCTGAAGGATCTCATGAACATATTTATCTTGACTTATGAAGATTCCATCCGACTGTTGCTTGACTTGAAGACCAAGGAAAAATGTAAGCTCTCCAATAGCACTCATCTGAAATTTGCCCTTCATCAGTTGTTCAAACTCATCACACCATTCCTTCTTGGTAGAACCAAAGATAATATCGTCCACATAAACCTGAACAAGGATAATGTCCTTGGTATTCCTCTTAAGAAATAGTGTTTTGTCAATTGTGCCTCTTCTATAGCCATGTTTCAACAAGAAAGTGGAAAGACGCTCATACCAAGCTCTAGGAGCCTGATGAAGTCCATAGAGAGCTTTGACCACCTTGTAAACTTTCTTGGGATGAAGTGGATCTACAAAGCCCTTAGGTTGAGTGACATAAACTTCCTCATCAATCTTGCCATAGAGAAATGCACTCTTGACATCCATCTGAAAAACCGTAAAGCCCACATAAGAAGCAAAATCCAAAAACAGACGAATGGCCTTGATAGGTGTGAAAACACCCATCCTTTTACCACTTAATTACAATAATAACCAAGCCAAAACGTGTATTTTATGTCGTAAATGTCGGAATTATGCGTGGTTTGTGTTTTTGTTGTGATTTAGGACGAAAATGTGAAAAGGGGAGAAAACACGGGCTTTCACGGGCTTTTATCGAAGAAAAAGACAAAAGACAAAGTCGAAAGATCAAGAGTGCAAAAAGAACGGAAGTCCAAGACCAATTCTGAAGATTTATCGAAGAAAAAGTCAAAAGACGGAAGTTTACTAAAAAGCCGAAGAACTCAAGTCTTATTCATGAAGAAATGTCAAGACGAGTTAAAGAAATCCCGAGCCAAAGTCATTAAAATCCAAGTATTAAGAAGACTAACAAAGGATTAAGAAGATGAAGGACTAAAGCTTGCAATTAGAGAAAGAAGAAAGAGGGAGGAAGCTTCCTAAGCTCCTCCCTAATCTCCCTATATATGTTTTCATTTCATTTCATTTTCAAGTTGTTAGCTAATGTGACAATTAGTCTTTCCACCATTTTTCTTTACTTGCACAACTTTAATTTCATGTCTTTTACTTTTTTGTTCTTTAATTTCATGTCTTAAAGTTCAAGCCTTTTAATTCCAAGTAAGTTAATTTAATTGTTGAATCTTAATTTTCCTTTTATCAAGCTTTTATTTATCTTTCTCAATCTACATTTCTTGATTTTGATTGGTTCTTGATTCAAACTTCATTTTTGATCCGAATAAGTTCTTTATTCGTGTTTGAATTTGATGTTTTGGTGTTTAAAAAGTTTATCTTTTTACTTCTATATAAGTTTCGTATGAAATAAGCCAATAAGATTGATAATTTTTAAACATATCAAATGCTTTGACCCGGGAGGTGACATGGACCATTCTATGATTGATAATTTTACGGCTTTGCCAATTGGTCTGCATCCATTGTCTTTGGAGGATAACAATGTGATTCCCTTACCCACCCCACCTCCCGTCAATCTGGATTTCACTTGCTTTTCTTATATTGAGCAGACTTTCCTACCATTCAAGACTTATCCTCCCGCCTCTCCTTTGTTGATGTCCTCCGGGAACGAGGACAAGGTCTTTGATCCCGGTATTACATTCGAGGCTTCCCCATGGACCATTTAATTCGGGGACGAGTCAGGCTCGTGACTCGGTTAACAAAAACAAGCGCTCTTCGGGAGGCAACCCGATTATCTATCTTTATCTGTTTTCACCATAAGTGTAGGGGGAGCCCCGTGGTGTTCCTTGTTCTCTTTCTTATCATATGCAGGGATTCGAGCTTCAAAGACACACTCTTGATGACTTTTGACGAACCGTGATTCCGTGTTCCCTTCTTCCCGGTTCTATCCTAAACTCTTTTCGATTCACTATTTTATATTTCTCAATATTAAAATGGGAATCTCGTTAGTTATCTCTTCCTTAGCAAGATTTAAACAACGTGCACAATGTCCTAAGTGTAGGGGAGTTTACTCACACATGCTTAAACATTGAGGACAATGTTTATCTTAAGTGTAGGGGAGACTTCTATCGAAGTTTTAAGTGGACTTTTCCATTAAAATGCCTTCATTTAACCGGAAAATCATCTTTTTCAGCATTTTTCAAATTTTTAATTAACTTTGGCCATTTAGTCGTAATTTTTAAATTTTTATCGTTACTTTCATATGTATATATCCCGCAATAAAGTCAAAAATATAAATAAAGTGGTGTAGCTAGTTTTGAAATCTTTGACATATTAGGCCCGTTGCGATTATTTTGACTCAACCCGAATTGACTTATCCAAGTTCATTCTAGCTAGTATCCTTAACCATGTAGACCTTAATTGGTTTATTAGGCTAAGCATCCACGAGTCTCATTACTTGAGATTTTAAATTGTGGAGAACGAGAAATGATAGAGTCAATTATAAGTCGGTATTCTTGCACAAGCACACTTGGTGTGATTATCTGCCTATTCTCCCATCACTTGCTAATAGTTTATCTACAATGAGTAAGGTCGTACGATTTGAAAGGTTACTTAGCTTCTAGCCCAAGATCGTTTAAAAGTTGCTCGGTAATGATAAGAGTTCATAGCCAAGGCATAACTTATGAAGCGGGGCGCGAAGATTGGCGAGTCCAAAAAGGCCCTAACAAGGCATGGGGATTCCATTTTATTGCTAAAGATCCAAGGTGATGTGAAAAGCATTATGCCCAAAATCAATATGAAGGATCAAGACTCACGACGAAAAGAAATCAACTCCCATAAAGATCATGGAGAAGTCTATCCGAAAAGACCCTAACAAGGTATGAGGATAAATAGATCCAAGTCCGAAAAGGAGGCGGATCGTTGTATCTCAAAATCCCAATTAGCGATTGAAGAAATAATCATGAAGTCGTGGTCAACAAAGTTAGAGAACCCCTCAAAAGTCTCCAAGTGAAGAAACTCTATTAACGAAGAGAAGACCATTATCTCAAGAACGTCTCTCAAGATATGAAGTATGAAGTACATGCCAAATATCGGCCCGAGAAAGGTCTCAAATCGTGAAGCGAGTTATGCCAAGATATGAACTTTTTGATATCCCGAGAAGCAATTTTAAGAGATTTTGTCCTTTAGCTAACTATTAATCAAATCGTTCTACTTTGCTTTCAGCCTAAATAAACTATCGCAATAAGTCCAAAAATGCATCTTCATGATCATTCGAAGACAAAAATAAAATATAAGAGATACACCTAGGAATAAGGGAGTTTAAGCATATAATTAAGCCATGTGTGTAAGTGTTTGTTTTGCTAACTTATAATAACAATGATCTCGTTTTTAAGCTTAGTTTGGGGAACGTGAAACTTGAGGGTGATAAATCTTCGCAGCACCGAAGCCCTAATGTAAGTCTTAGATCTCTTTGCGAGTTATTTCCATATAGCTATTTTCTAGTGAAAATGGGTTTCTATCCTTTTGTTTACTTTAAAGTTTTAATTTCTCTTAGTACTCTAATTTTTGTTTTAGTAGTATTTTAATAAGGCCAGGGTTGATTGATTATGAGAAAAGTGTAAAATTGCTTTATCACTATGCATTGCATGAGGACATTGCAATGGTCAAGTGTAGGGGATTTGATAGGTGTGAAAACACCCATCCTTTTACCACTTAATTACAATAATAACCAAGCCAAAACGTGTATTTTATGTCGTAAATGTCGAAATTATGCGTGGTTTGTGTTTTTGTTGTGATTTAGGACGAAAATATGAAAAGGGGAGAAAACACGGGCTTTCACGGGCTTTTATCGAAGAAAAAGACAAAAGACGAAGTCGAAAGATCAAGAGTGCAAAAAGAACGGAAGTCCAAGACCAATTCTGAAGATTTATCGAAGAAAAAGTCAAAAGATGGAAGTTTACTAAAAAGCCGAAGAACTCAAGTCTTATTCATGAAGAAATGTCAAGACGAGTTAAAGAAATCCCGAGCCAAAGTCATTAAAATCCAAGTATTAAGAAGACTAACAAAGGATTAAGAAGATGAAGGACTAAAGCTTGCAATTAGAGAAAGAAGAAAGAGGGAGGAAGCTTCCTAAGCTCCTCCCTAATCTCCCTATATATGTTTTCATTTAATTTCATTTTCAAGTTGTTAGCTAATGTGACATTTAGTCTTTCCACCATTTTTCTTTACTTGCACAACTTTAATTTCATGTCTTTTACTTTTTTGTTCTTTAATTTCATGTCTTAAAGTTCAAGCCTTTTAATTCTAAGTAAGTTAATTTAATTGTTGAATCTTAATTTTCCTTTTATCAAGCTTTTATTTATCTTTCTCAATCTACATTTCTTGATTTTGATTTTTTCTTGATTCAAACTTCATTTTTGATCCGAATAAGTTCTTTATTCGTGTTTGAATTTGATGTTTTGGTGTTTAAAAAGTTCATCTTTTTACTTCTATATAAGTTTCGTATGAAATAAGCTATAAGTTTGACAATCTTATTGGCTTATTTTGTATTTAGCTTATTTACTTTTTAGTTTTCTTAAAAAGTTTAGTCTTTTTAAAAGTTTGCTTATTTTGTTTGCTTATTTTTTGTCTTGAAAGTTTTCCATTCGTAGCTTATCGAGTCTCCTTAATATTGGTCTTGTTGAGTTTTTGACAAGTGCTTATTAAGTGTGCTTATTGAGTTTTTAGCTTATCTCCATTTTCGGATTATTTTGTGTTCCATCGCAATATTGAGCTTTTACACATTCCGACGCCTCATTCCGATAGGTTGCTTGTTTGTATCGCAATAACCCAAAGAGGGTTCTACTTTGCGATAGCTTGTGTTCTCATTCCCTTATTCCGATTGGGATTGCGATCGCTCATTGCGATCGCATATTCTGACGGAGTTTAAGGTATATTGCGACGAAGTGCTGCCCAAATTTTGACAGCCACATTCGGATAGATTTTGGTACTTTAGTTATTCCGACAGTTTTTATTTTTTAGACATTCCGATAGTCATTAGGTTTATTATTGCGATAGTATTTTTTTTATATAACATTCCGATAGTTAAAAAAAAAAAAAAAAAAAAAAAAAAACATTGCGATGTAACAACAAACATTCCGACAGTTGAAAATTAACATTCCGATACTCTCAACACCACATTGCGATGGTACTATAAATGTGTCCTAGCTGCCTGCATGCTTCAATCTCTTTTCCCGCCAAATTGAGCAGGTAGGCTGCTCAGCTTGCCTGCTTGCTTGTTTCTTGTTCCGCAATCGTTTAGTTTTATCTGAAAGTTGTTCCGATTTTATTTCTGAAAGTTAGTATTTTTAGTTGAATTTTTCGTCGATTTTTAGTATTAATATTTTTTCGTAAAGTTCAAGTTTTATCTTTTATTTAGTATCCGCTTTAGGTTTTTCCTCGTTTAGCTTTAAAGTACCATTTTAGTTTTATTCTCTCCTTTTTCATTTAGTAAACTTTATTTTCGAGTCGATAGTTAATTTCGTCCTTTAGTTTTATTTTTATTAATTGTTTCGCTTTGAATTTCGTTTTATTATTTGTTTTAATATTCGTTTTAATATCGTTTTAATTTTTAGTTTTTAATATTCACCTTGTTTTACTTTTATTATTTGTACTTGTCTTTAGTTTGTTTTTTTTAAATACTTTTCGCATTTACTTTTTAATTAGTTATAGATAATCAACTTCACTTTTTTTTTCTTAACCAAAAACAATTGAGTCGCACTTTGAACCGGAAATCAATTCGATTAGACACCGAGAAAACGAACTTTCTCAACTACTAAAATCAAACATATCAAATGGCGCCGCTGCCGGCTCTTTTCGTGAGGATTAACGGTTTTTTGTGAGAGACGCGTTGGCTTTTGGGATCCGTTCACTTGTGAACGTTATTTTTTGTATCAAAAATTTTCAAAAATCCCAAAAACATTTGAAAAATCATAAAAAGCATTTCTTTTTCAAAGTTTTGCACCAAAAATATTCTTCTTGTTTGTCTATTTTTCTTCATGGATTCGTCTTGTGTACGGTGTGGGAGACCATTGCATGGTTTTCAAACATGTCAATGATGTACTTGTGAGCGGTGTGGTTCTGATATCGACGATACACAATTTGGATTTTGTCCATTTTGCAATTCAACAAATTCGTACTTCTCCTCTTACAATACTTTCTCACCCTCTCCGGTCTATGACGATCCTTATCCTCAAAATGCCCCGGATTTTTCTCCATCCCCGTGGTGCTATAAGTGTGGGGGTCCTCACGAAAGTTTTCACTGTCCAACGGGGGATCAAAATTACTATAATTATACCCCTTCCAGTTTTGACCAACCCCTACAATACCCAATTGATCATCAGCCTTGTCACGAGATGAGTTACCAAGAACCAATTGACGATCTTGCTACAGCTTCTCAAGAACAAACGAAAGAGCTTTTACACACGCTGCAAACTTGTATGGAGTCATTTTTACAGCAGCAAGATCAGACGAGTACTCATATCCCTGAGCTTATTATTATCCCTTTAGGTATTGAGGAGAGCGATGACGATATTGAGGTTATTTTCGACGAGGAGGAATTTCTAAAGCAACGTAAGACTTCTCCCATTCCTCCTTCGTCTATTGCTATCACACCCGAGGAGCCCGTTGGCTCTCTCATCATGGAGGATGAGCATCTTGATGTTATCTCGGTAACTGAATCGGACAAATTCCTAAAGTCTAGTGTCGAGGAACTTGTCGTCATCCCAAGTGAGCCCGCGGGTATTCCGGAAAATCTGTGATGTGTCGACTTTTGCAGATCTTACGGACAAGTTTGCTTCGCTAGTTAATGATCACATACTCACAACTCCACATGCGATATTTGATCCTCCCAACAAGAGTTCAACATGTGGTGAGTATGATCATTTCGTCTTCGAGCCCGAGATTGAGGAAATTATCGACCGAGAGCTAGCTCTTTTACCTCTGCTTCCTCCTACAAGCGAGGTCGACTTTTCCAACATCGATGCCGAACTTGATGAGTTGGAACATCTTATTTTTCATAATAAGGACGAACCAACTCACATGCCCAAACATCCTATTCTCGAGGAGTTACCTAATCAACACTCCTCTTATGAGAATTACGTTTACCACATTCGTGAGGATTTACCTTATCAACAATCCCCACAAATGAATGATGGTTTCGTACTTGATCGTGATCTTTTCAAACGAGTTTCTACACTCCTTATCTACGATGATATCGACAAGATCTACTTTCATGAGGATAAATGCTTTGACCCGGGAGGTGACATAGACCATTCTATGATTGATAATTTTACGGCTTTGCCAATTGGTCTGCATCCATTGTCTTTGGAGGATAACAATGTGATTCCCTTACCCACTCCACCTCCCGTCAATCTGGATTTCACTTGCTTTTCTTATATTGAGCAGACTTTCCTACCATTCAGGACTTATCCTCCCGCCTCTCCTTTGTTGATGTCCTCCGGGAACGAGGACAAGGTCTTTGATCCCGGTATTACATTCGAGGCTTCCTCATGGACCATTTAATTCGGGGACGAGTCAGGCTCGTGACTCGGTTAACAAAAACAAGCGCTCTTCGGGAGGCAACCCGATTATCTATCTTTATCTGTTTTCACCATAAGTGTAGGGGGAGCCCCGTGGTGTTCCTTGTTCTCTTTCTTATCATATGCAGGGATTCGAGCTTCAAAGACACACTCTTGATGACTTTTGACGAACCGTGATTCCGTGTTCCCTTCTTCCCGATTCTATCCTAAACTCTTTTCGATTCACTATTTTATATTTCTCAATATTAAAATGGGAATCTCGTTAGTTATCTCTTCCTTAGCAAGATTTAAACAACGTGCACAATGTCCTAAGTGTAAGGGAGTTTACTCACACATGCTTAAACATTGAGGACAATGTTTATCTTAAGTGTAGGGGAGACTTCTGTCGAAGTTTTAAGTGGACTTTTCCATTAAAATGCCTTCATTTAACCGGAAAATCATCTTTTTCAGCATTTTTCAAATTTTTAATTAACTTTGGCCATTTAGTCGTAATTTTTAAATTTTTATCGTTACTTTCATATGTATATATCCCGCAATAAAGTCAAAAATATAAATAAAGTGGTGTAGCTAGTTTTGAAATCTTTGACATATTAGGCCCGTTGCGATTATTTTGACTCAACCCGAATTGACTTATCCAAGTTCATTCTAGCTAGTATCCTTAACCATGTAGACCTTAATTGGTTTATTAGGCTAAGCATCCACGAGTCTCATTACTTGAGATTTTAAATTGTGGAGAACGAGAAATGATAGAGTCAATTATAAGTCGGTATTCTTGCACAAGCACACTTGGTGTGATTATCTGCCTATTCTCCCATCACTTGCTAATAATTTATCTGCAATAAGGAAGGTCGTACGATTTGAAAGGTTACTTAGCTTCTAGCCCAAGATCGTTTAAAAGTTGCTCAGTAATGATAAGAGTTCATAGCCAAGGCATAACTTATGAAGCGGGGCGCGAAGATTGGCGAGTCCAAAAAGGCCCTAACAAGGCATGAGGATTCCATTTTATTGCTAAAGATCCAAGGTGATGTGAAAAGCATTATTCTCAAAATCAATATGAAGGATCAAGACTCACGACGAAAAGCAATCAACTCCCATAAAGATCATGGAGAAGTCTATCCGAAAAGACCCTAACAAGGTATGAGGATAAATAGATCCAAGTCCGAAAAGGAGGCGGATCGTTGTATCTCAAAATCCCAATTAGCGATTGAAGAAATAATCATGAAGTCGTGGTCAACAAAGTTGGAGTACCCCTCAAAAGTATCCAAGTGAAGAAACTCTATTAACGAAGAGAAGACCATTATCTCAAGAACGTCTCTCAAGATATGAAGTATAAAGTACATGCCAAATATCGGCTCGAGAAAGGTCTCAAATCGTGAAGCGAGTTATGCCAAGATATGAACTTTTTGATATCCCGAGAAGCAGTTTTAAGAGAGTTTGTCCTTTAGCTAACTATTAATCAAATCGTTCTACTTTGCTTTCAGCCTAAATAAACTATCGTAATAAGTCCAAAAATGCATCTTCATGATCATTCTAAGACAAAAATAAAATATAAGAGATACACCTAGGAATAAGGGAGTTTAAGCATATAATTAAGCCATGTGTGTAAGTGTTTGTTTTGCTAACTTATAATAACAATGATCTCGTTTTTAAGCTTAGTTTGGGGAACGTGAAACTTGAGGGTGATGAATCTTCGCAGCACCGAAGCCCTAATGTAAGTCTTAGATCTCTTTGCGAGTTATGTCCATATAGCTATTTTCTATTGAAAATGGGTTTCTATCCTTTTGTTTACTTTAAAGTTTTAATTTCTCTTAGTACTCTAATTTTTGTTTTAGTAGTATGTTAATAAGGCCAGGGTTGATTGATTACTAGAAAAGTGTAAAATTGCTTTAATACTATGCATTGCATGAGGACATTGCAATGGTCAAGTGTAGGGGATTTGATAGGTGTGAAAACACCCATCCTTTTACCACTTAATTACAATAATAACCAAGCCAAAACGTGTATTTTATGTCGTAAATGTCGGAATTATGCGTGGTTTGTGTTTTTGTTGTGATTTAGGACGAAAATGTGAAAAGGGGAGAAAACACGGGCTTTCACGGGCTTTTATCGAAGAAAAAGACAAAAGACGAAGTCGAAAGATCAAGAGTGCAAAAAGAACGGAAGTCCAAGACCAATTCTCAAGATTTATCGAAGAAAAAGTCAAAAGACGGAAGTTTACTAAAAAGCCGAAGAACTCAAGTCTTATTCATGAAGAAATGTCAAGACGAGTTAAAGAAATCCCGAGCCAAAGTCATTAAAATCCAAGTATTAAGAAGACTAACAAAGGATTAAGAAGATGAAGGACTAAAGCTTGATATTAGAGAAAGAAGAAAGAGGGAGGAAGCTTCCTAAGCTCCTCCCTAATCTCCATATATATGTTTTCATTTCATTTCATTTTCAAGTTGTTAGCTAATGTGACAATTAGTCTTTCCACCATTTTTCTTTACTTGCACAACTTTAATTTCATGTCTTTTACTTTTTTGTTCTTTAATTTCATGTCTTAAAGTTCAAGCCTTTTAATTCCAAGTAAGTTAATTTAATTGTTGAATCTTAATTTTCCTTTTATCAAGCTTTTAATTATCTTTCTCAATCTACATTTCTTGATTTTGATTTGTTCTTGACTCAAACTTCATTTTTGATCCGAATAAGTTCTTTATTCGTGTTTGAATTTGATGTTTTGGTGTTTAAAAAGTTCATCTTTTTACTTCTATATAAGTTTCGTATGAAATAAGCTATAAGTTTGACAATCTTATTGGCTTATTTTGTATTTAGCTTATTTAGTTTTTAGTTTTCTTAAAAAGTTTAGTCTTTTTAAAAGTTTGCTTATTTTGTTTGCTTATTTTTTGTCTTGAAAGTTTTCCATTCGTAGCTTATCGAGTCTCCTTAATATTGGTCTTGTTGAGTTTTTGACAAGTGCTTATTAAGTGTGCTTATTGAGTTTTTAGCTTATCTCCATTTTCGGATTATTTTGTGTTCCATCGCAATATTGAGCTTTTACACATTCCGACGCCTCATTCCGATAGGTTGCTTGTTTGTATCGCAATAACCCAAAGAGGGTTCTACTTTGCGATAGCTTGTGTTCTCATTCCCTTATTCCGATTGGGATTGCGATCGCTCATTGCGATCGCATATTCCGACGGAGTTTAAGGTATATTGCGACGAAGTGCTGCCCAAATTTTGACAGCCACATTCGGATAGATTTTGGTACTTTAGTTATTCCGACAGTTTTTATTTTTTTAGACATTCCGATAGTCATTAGGTTTATTATTGCGATAGTCTTTTTTTTATATAACATTCCGATAGTTTAAAAAAAAAAAAAAAAAAAAAAGAAAAAAAAACATTACGATGCAACAACAAACATTCCGACAGTTGAAAATTAACATTCCGATACTCTCAACACCACATTGCGATAGCAATGGTACTATAAATGTGTCCTAGCTGCCTGCATGCTTCAATCTCCTTTCCCGCCAAATTGAGCAGGTAGGCTGCTTGCTTGAGCAGCTTGCCTGCTTGCTTGTTTCTTGTTCCGCAATCGTTTAGTTTTATCTGAAAGTTGTTCCGATTTTATTTCTGAAAGTTACGTATTTTTAGTTGAATTTTTCGTCGATTTTTAGTATTAATATTTTTTCGTAAAGTTCAAGTTTTATCTTTTATTTAGTATCCGCTTTAGGTTTTTCCTCGTTTAGCTTTAAAGTACCATTTTAGTTTTATTCTCTCCTTTTTCATTTAGTAAACTTTATTTTCGAGTCGATAGTTAATTTCGTCCTTTAGTTTTATTTTTATTAATTGTTTCGCTTTGAATTTCGTTTTATTATTTGTTTTAATATTCGTTTTAATATCGTTTTAATTTTTAGTTTTTAATATTCACCTTGTTTTACTTTTATTATTTGTACTTGTCTTTAGTTTGTTTTTTTAAATACTTTTTGCATTTACTTTTTAATTAGTTATAGATAATCAACTTCACTTTTTTTTCTTAACCAAAAACAATTGAGTCGCACTTTGAACCGGAAATCAATTCGATTAGACACCGAGAAAACGAACTTTTTCAACTAGTAAAATCAAACATATCAGGCCTCAATCCTAGCAACAGGAGCAAAAACTTTAGTGTAGTCAATGCCTTCAAGTTGTGTGTGACCTTGTGCAACCAACCTTGCCTTATTTCTCACCACAATACCTCTGGCATCTTTCTTGTTTTTGAGCATCCATTTGGTACCAATTGCCGTCTTTCCATCTGGCAAATCAACTAGGATCCAAACATTCTGAAACAAGAACTGCTGTATCTCCTCCTGCATAGCCTCCACCCAGCTTTGATCCTCAAGAGCATGAGAGACTGATCTAGGTTCCACCTGTGACAGAAAACAAGCAAACAAACAGTGTTGAAAGTCCGTATGATTATTACGCTTTTGGTCCTCAATATAGCTCACAAGAGCATGATGATCAGACGTTGCTTTCTTATGCATTCTGTGAGTCTTGACAGTAGAATCAGGATCTCCAATGATTTGAGTAGTAGGATGGTCTTTGTGTGACTGCAAAACTAGATTGGAAGCTACTTCCACTTCTGGTGCCAAGTTATTAAGATCCCCAACAAAGTCATCATCATATGAAGCAGAGTCGAAAATGCCATCTATTGGTTGCTTATGAATATCATCCAGCTTGGTAGAAGACTTCTTTTGATAGTTTCCTAGGTCAGAAGGACTAGAGAATCTAGTAGAGGAAGTGGAATCACTAGCTGAACTACCAATAGGTGTTAAACTAGCACTAGGAGAAACAGTTGGAGTACTAGGAGTAGCTTTGTCAGCAGAAGTATTCAAAGGAAACTCAAATCCACCTTGAGCAGCTTCTGTAGTAGCATCTAGTTGTTGCTTGAGCAATGTGTCAAGAGCTCCTTATGAGTCCAAAATGTCTGATGGAGTAGCATCACTAGGACTAGTAGGAGAGACTGTGGTGGAATATGATGGAACAACAAAAATATCATCCTCTTCATCTGAGTCTGAAAGACTAGAATGAGCACCTGCACTAGAAGTTGCAAACACTTGTGGACATGGTTAGTTTTGAATCGAAAATATCCTAATGAATCACTAAGATAATCAAGATCAAAATACCATTCAGGACCCTTGCCTTGTATGTTTGACTTCTCCTCAAAATACCTGAGATTAATAGTTTCAATGACCCGCTTGGCTTGGAGATTGTAGACACGATATTCCCGTGAGTGAGCTGAATATCCCACAATGTATCCTTCATCTGCCTTGCCATCAAATTTCCCCAAATAGTCACTAGTATTCAGAATGGTGGCAGGACACCCAAATGGCTTCAAATGAGCAATGTTTGGTACTTTAGCTGTGAGTAGCTCATAGGGAGTCTTCTTGTGAGGATTAGTAATAGAAACTCTATTCAAAACATAACTTGCATTATTGACAGCTTCTATCCAGAACATGGTTGGAAGCTTGGAATCGGCAAGCATTGTTCTCGCAGCTTCTATTAGAGTCATGTTCTTTCTTTCTGCCACGCCATTCTGTTGAGGAGTTCTTGCTGCACTATAATCTCTTTTGATACCTTTAGAATTACAAAGTGCTATGAGGTCTGCATTTTTGAATTCTATTCCATTATCACATCGGATACCTTTAACCTTCTTGGACAACTGATTCTCAATAAGTGTAATAAAGTCCTTGAGAATTGAGTAGGTCTCACTCTTGGCAGCCATGAAGAAAACCCACGTGAACCTGTTATACCCATCAGTTACCACAAGGCAGAATTGTTTGTGGTCAATGCTCCTAACAGAGGTAGGACCAAATAAATCCATGTGTAGTAGCTGCAATGGTTCAGTTATAAGGCTGAGAGCAATAATGGTCTTGAAGGATGCTTTATGTTGTTTGCCTTTGTTGCATGAAAGGCAATTGATATCATTTCTGAAAGTTTTGGGAGGTAAACCAGAGACCAAATTCAGATTTGCTAATTTGTGAATGGTCTTGAAGTTCACATGTCCCATCCTTCTGTGCCATTTAGTGGCTTCATCTTCTGAGGCTTTAGCAACCAAACATGCTAGTTGACCAGTAGGATTGACTTCATTCAGCTTGATACTATAGAGGTTGTGTCTTCTAGGGATTCTGAGTAGAACCTATGAGTCATCCGGGAGTTTAAAGTCTTTGGATAACACTAGTGCATCAGTATCCGTAAAGAGGACAAACTGCTTCTTGTCACAAATATGAGAGACAGAGATCAAGTTGAAGTGTTGAAGTGCTTCCACATAGTAGACCTGCTCAAAGTTAAGATTAGGCGTCTGAATCGTTCCTTTGCCAGTGATCCTTCCTTCACTTCCTCCAAAATAGACCTTTCCGCCTTGAAATGGTACAAAGTTAGATAGAAGACTTATATTTCCTGTCATGCTCCTAGAGCATCCACTATCAACAATTCCTAGAGTAGGATCTTGGTATGGAGTAACCTACATGTGACAATCCGTCAATTTACGATTGATATTTTATTCTCAAATATTATTTGAAAATATTATTTTTATGTTACAATACGAACTCACTTATTTTTGGGAAAAATTTGGATTTACGTCTTGAAGTAGCATCGACTACGTCTAAACCGGAGGATTCAACGTTACGTGCTTACGTTTACATACACCGTCCTTGGTGACAGTCCGACATTTCAGAAAATAAATTTGTCCGTGAATATTATTTTGGAGTTTTAAATTTGTGTTAGTTCATAAACTCACAAATTTACGAGAAGAGATTAGGACTTACGATTTTATTTTAACGTCCTTTACGACTAAACCGGAAACCTTAGGATTACGTATTTACGTTTTCGAACTCCGTTTTTGATGAGACAATTTTTATTGGATTCGTTTTGTGACGTTGATTCATAATTCATAAAAACGTTTTTCGTAAAACGACCCGAGGGCACGCAAATCGAGGAAACTAGAATCGAGGAGTACCCGTAAATAAATGGGGATGAGACAAGTGGGACACTTGTCCCACCCCCACTCAAACCGGCCACATTAAGCTACCATCACATGAGGTGTCAAAACCTCACAACAAACACAACACATGTCTTAACTTAGCTTACAAAGTAAGCTAAGACTTCACAAAACCATGAGATACTTCACACTTTCTCATTTCACCATGCAAACAACTACACAAACTCTCTCTCTCTAGCACCATATGCCGTCCCATATTTCTCTCACAAACACCCTCATTTGATCAAAAATCAACCACAAAATCTCATGTTATTCATATACATGTTGATGCCCTTTTGAAGCCCTATTGATTGGTGCAAGTTATAACATCCAAGGAAGAGTTTTCATAGAGTAGGAGGGCTGATTTTCCACAAGGATTTCATGAAGCATGGTGGTCATGAAGATGGTCTTGGTGCATCACAAGATTCACCATCAAAATCCATGTTTTGATCAACTTACAATCATCATGGTGGTATAAAGATTGTCCTCCTCAACTTCTTGTTATTTTGATTATGTAAACATGTATTTTATTTCCTATTGTATATATTTATGATGATTATATATAAAAATGTTATGTGGGGATTTGTTGTTGATAAACATGATTAAAAAGGTGAAAAACCATATGAAACAAGGTTAAAATCTTGATTAATTTACATGGCTGTATAAAACAGTAAGTAAACAGGTCATGGACTGATAAAATGATGAAGTAGAATAGATTTACAGTAAGCTATGGGTCTTGTACACATGTGAGAGTTGGCCATGCAATGGAATCAAAATAATGAGTGAGATATGATCAAAACAAGTTTAGGGTATAAATCTGAAGTTACTGTTTTGGACGATTTTTAGAAAATACTTAAAGGATGATTCAACAGTATATAAAGAGTTAAATGTAGCACATATCATGTAGTTTATGTGATAAAAATTTGAGCTTCTATCTCCATGTAGAACTCAAGATATGGCAGTTTTGGTGAAGATGAAGTTAAAAATCAGATTTTTGGAAATTAAAGAATAATACTATTATATAAGCACTCACATTTTAATATATAAAATGTAAAATAAAAACCCACTAACTTATAAAACTTATTTATATAAATATATATAAAAGGTTAATCAAATGGATAAATTATATAAATGGTG
The DNA here is from genome assembly GCA_025667525.1 of Glebionis coronaria. Lineage (NCBI taxonomy): Eukaryota > Viridiplantae > Streptophyta > Magnoliopsida > Asterales > Asteraceae > Glebionis > Glebionis coronaria. Next base: position 616,973,923 of record CM046875.1, on the reverse strand, counting down.
ATGAAATAATGTTTATAAGTAATAAAAACTATAAATATGATTTTTACGACTTTTTCGGCTATTGCCGTAAAATTAACGTTTTTGTTAAATAAAACTTAGATGGTTGGACCCGTCTAATGAAAACTTTATAAAACCAATATACTGATATATAGACATGTATAACAAGTAAAAACCGACAAAACCCGAACTATAGGGCATACGGACATTAACAAGTTAAATAACATATTGGACTAATAAATGGACTAAGTAGGATAAAAACTTGTAAAAAGAATCTATTGGGCTTAACCCATTTAGGCCCAACTTGGAAAGTATACATACTGATAATATAGGTACAAAATGGATTAAAATAAGTTAAAATAACTTATAATAAGCTTATTGGGCTTAAGACACGAAAACGGGTAAAACTAGTAAACTAGTATAAAAGTTATCGACATATAACACTAAAAGGAGTAAACGAGAATATGTAAACCCACTTGATCATCATATATATATAATCATCATATGTATACATAATTGATATTTTTATAAAGTCATTGGACAAACGTCTAAGACCGAATATTATTTGTCTAGGTTTCCGTGATTGAAGCACGTACCGCACGTCCGAATTGCCGATAACCCGCCTTCCCACATCAACGTGAGTTCATAGCCTCGCACTCTTGTAAATGTTTTTATAAATGTTTTATAAACCCGTGAGGGAGATAACATGTTAGTTTTATAAAATAGGACACCATTTGTCCCGATTGTTTGTTTATTGATTTTGGACCCGAATGATTGAATGACCCGATAAATGAATAAAGGACCCGATAGATGAAATTAAATGGATTATTAAAGTTAGGTTATGTCACTAAAAGTCCCATTAGCATGAATTGTGAACTACCGGGATTTGGTAGACGCTTATGCATTTAATAGTACTATTTGGGGACGATCACCCCAGTTCGCGCCTTGACGGTTGATCCCCGTCGTGCCACATTGATTGGTAAGCGAATTTATGTATGAGAAGATTTCCATAGCGTGACCTTTGTGACGACACGCTACTTTAGATGGGCAAAATTGGTATCGGGTTCGCTACCCGTTTTGGTTTAGTAAGGTAACAATTTCATGCGGCTTATAATAATCCAAAGTTAACAAAATAATAATAGACGCTCCGAATTACGATGTATTGCCTGACTAGCAATACAGGGTCATACTATTGATATTATGATTGTATTTTGGTTTTCATAACCATATTCATATAACGGTTTTTATTTTCATACAACGTCGTAAGACGTATTGTATGACGTTTTTACGACATTGGCTCGTATAATGATTTTTAAGGCTTTTTATAGCCATATTCATATAACGGTTTTATTTAATCTATACAACGTTGCAAAACGTATTGTATGGTGTTTTTAACGACAATGATTCGTATAACGATTTTTAAGGCAAATGCCTATATTATGATTTTGATGAAGATTTGTATAAAATGACTTTGGCTATTTTATAGCCTATTAAAATGGTTTGTACAAAAATGATTTTCAGTAATAATTTTATACTGATATTATATTGATGAATTTTATTAAACTCTATGAATTCACTCGGCGTTATCGCTGACCCTTTTCTTTTAACATGTTTTATCTCAGGTACTTGAAGGTAATTCTCGGGAAGACAACAAGAATTCATGGCCCGCACCTAAACTATATTTTCCATTCAAATATTTTGTAAAACTTTGTATGAAATATAATGACTTGGGACCTATGTAACTTTGATATTTATGAATGGAACTGCTTTATTAATAAACGACGCGATTTTTATGCGTTGTCTATGATGTGAGTAATGTGCTATCCCGTAACACCAACTAGTCTTCCGCTGTACTAAGTTGTAAAAATTTGGGGGTGTTACAGTTTGGTATCAGAGCTCTCGTTATAGAGAACGAAAGATTTTTAAAACTAAGGTTTTGAATAAAACTTTTCAAAATCTTTTAACTATAAACATTTTTCTAAAAATGTCTAAAAATCTTTTGACTATAACGGTGCCGAAGAATTCCCGAGTTACCGACAAGGCCAAGACTGAGAAGTGTTATTTTAATATATATATATAACTTGGATTATATATATATATATATATATATATATATATGATGTAATTTTATTACATGATTGTTTGATAATTATTTTGATTTTTATACGAGGTATTTATACGAAGTAGATTGTCACAATGTACCCTAAATCCCCTAGTAAATTAATCGAAGCTATTCTCGTAGGAATTCTAGCTATCCTAGATCTAAACCAAGTTGCGGATATTTATGATCCCAACAAATGGTTGATATTCGTAGAAATGTAGATATTAGTTGATTGTGATATTGAAAAAGAATTGGCGAGATTAAAACTGATATCGATGTCATGACGATCTTTTCTTATAAGAGTGGAGTTTGACAAAACGTTACCACCTAGAAAGATGTCATCTGAGTCGTTGTCACCCAATTCTTAAATTTGAAATCGAAAGGGTGAATGTTGCACTTGAGGCTGTTATTGGAACCATTACCCAAAAGCCTCATGCCACTAATACCTTTCCGAGAAGTCTAAGTTGAATGATCAAGTCATTTCATATTAATGACTCATTTGATAATTGTTGTTGTAAGAGCTAATAGGATTGGAAATTAAGTGTTGATTTATATTGAGATTGTATTGCCTTTACAAGGCCGAAGAATAAGGTTGTAAGTATTGGGTAATGAGGTAGGATATCGAATTGAGTATAAAATTTGTTGAAACTTGAATAAAGTAAAATTTAACTTGTATTGGAATATGAGATTGTTTAGAGGGAATCGTTAAGTTTTGTGATTGAATTATAAGATTTTAGTTGATTGTAGGTTCGTGTTAAGGGTTGTTCCTAGGCCATTGTCCACTGACGAGGATGCCCAGTGTCCAAGAAATAAATTGAAGAAATCTTCTTCTGAATTGAGACCGATGGATCTTCCGGGACATATGGAACACCTAATGACTCTTGTAGGTTAGTATTCATTGTGGTATCTTTTAAAAACAATCCCTAACTTAACTGAGATATCAGTTGGTAGGATGAGTTCTGAGAATTGTATGACATAGTGACACGTAATGTGTTACGGTACAATTTGACTTGTTTGTGATTAATGAAAAGACTACCTTTGATTGCTAAATTCTACATGTATCGATGTTATCTATCTTTTATTGCTTCATCCTAATGTTCGCATTAGTGATGCAACCATTGAACAAGTAGCCATCTTGATTTGAGTTACGTTATGGATTATTCTTCTTGAGTGCCATCGAGGTCATGAACCTCATGATTATTTGGCTAAGCTCATTTCCTATTAGATTGTAGTTAGTTCTTGGTGAACAACTTTTCATCACTCTTCTGCAGATCACTCATTGTTTTTATAAAGTTAAAACGGTATCCTTTGAGGAAATTGAATTTTCATCACAATAAGGATTTTTTTTAAAGTGAGATTTATAAGTGATTGATATCAAAATAAAGTTGTTTATGAGACGCTTTGGAAACTTAATTAATTTCCATAACAAAGAAAATCTTTATAAATTTATTTTTGATTCTTATCTAAGAATTAAGCATGAAAATGATTTTACTATAAACATAGATGATAAAATTTTGACGAACTGAGTATTGCATCGTTAATCTTGAAATTGTATATAGTTGCGCGCCTACATACAATTTGGAATGGACTATGCAAGGCTGATTAGTAGTCACCATAAAACTGAATAATAAACACTACATTATCTTTGAAGATTGTGAAAGATTAAATTTTAATGAGATCTGCAAGAAGTGAAAAATAAGGACATAGTGTTAGGGACACCTACATATGTGCCTGTATCATCTATTCTTCTGAGTCGAATTTACTCATCTGTGGAAATTGTCTTATTTGACAATTGACAATTCTTTCTTGTCCAATTCTCCCGTAGTGAGATTCTTAGGAAAAGTATATGATTACCGAGTGTTGATACCCGACTGGATGTATTGACGTTCTTATCATTTCTTTTGATTTTATTTCATTTGAATGACCTGGGTAACGATCCGAGGAGCTTTCGAATGCGTACTCAAATTATGAAAACATGGAATATACTCATATTCGTTAAGTGTTTTCGTCTGTATCTGATTTGAAATTCTCTCGCGTAGATTTTGCGTTGACCTTACTCTTTAAATGAAAGTTATGTCTCCAGATATCCTTGAACTTGTGAAGGATTATGAGTTATTATTAGTCTTTTGAGAAGTTCACATCTTATCGACGGCAACAAAAACTGAAAAGTTGATAATGCCGGTAGAATGGATTAATTGATTATGACATGACGACATTGTCTGAATTGATGGGAACTCGAGTAGAATTCCCCTAAATGATAAGATGTTGATTATCAAAAGTGATCTAAATAATTCTTGATGGATGATCATATCCTGTATTTAGACTTGAGATTATATTGTGAATGGTTGTGAACTAGTTATAGATATTATAATCTAGAAGAACTTAATATGAATTAAAAGATGTTTATGTTATCTGAAACTTTAGGAAGTATTTGTTGGTGAATTACCTAGACTTTTGCCATTTAGGCAAGTTGAATTTGGTATTAATTATATTCCCGGTGCTGCACCTGTGGCTTGTGCATTGTACGTCAGCATCATCTGAATTTAAGAAATTACCGTACAACTGAGAAAGTTGTCGGAGAAAGATTTTATTATACCAAGCCTGTCATCCTGAAGAGCTATGGTGTTATCTTTCCTTACATGTATAGATTACTGTGACTGAGTAAATTGACAATCGAAAACGATATCCATAACTCGAATGGAAGATTTGTTCGATCATTTACAAGGTTCTACTGTATGTTTTAAAGATTTGATCCACGGCATGGTTATCATCAACTTCGCATCTGCGAAGAAGATTATGTATTCCAATCACTACATCTAGAACTTGTAATGAACATTATAAGTTTCATGAGATGACGTTTGGATTGACTAATACACATGTAGCATTCATAAATTTGTGAATCACGTGTGTAGGCTGTAATTTGATAAATTCATGCTCGTGATCATTAAGGACTATTTGTTTGTATATAAGAATAAGAATGAAGTTAATAATTATTTATAGATTGCCCTGAATTGGCCGAACGATAAAAACCTGTACCTTGAATAATTAACACGTGATTAAAGACTTAACATTTTACATGATTTAACCGTGTGATTAATAGATAATGGAAGCTATATTGACTTTTCAAAGATTAGAACCATTAACGCTTAGGGATTAAAAACTTAATCCTTTACATAAAATGACCGTTGGATTAATAATGGTAAGATGTATGCATATAGACTCTTCAAAAATTAAGAGCCCTTTTAAAGACTTTGAGTATTACTAAAAAGAAATGGAAATATATTTTGACAAATGTTTTAGCGAAGGATTTTAAGGGATTATTACCTTATACACAAACCATTTAACTAAACTTCTGTTTAGGGGTAAATGTTTGTGTATACCTTAAGACAATCTAAGAAGGATTGAGGAAACCCATTTATACCATAACCTGAAAACTTAAAACGAAAATTTCTGCTTTTCAACTAAGAAAACTTTGACCAAAGTATAAATAAAGGTTTTTCGAACATTTACGAAATCTTATTAAATATTTTCGATAAATCAACAAAAATCGTGTTAATTAAATTCAAATTTATTTTGAACATTTTATATAATTGGTCGAACTAAGAAATTTAAAATTTTTACGTTTACGTTTCATAAAAATTAACTAATAATTATTTAATTAACTATAATAATTATCGACGCTTTAGGCATCGGATTGAGTAAAACTGATAAAAATGATAGTTGAGACGAAACTGAAACATAAAGAATATGAAGAAAGAATTCTGAATAAATAAAGTTATGATATTTATTTCATCAGGAGAAAGTGAACGTAATTACTGACGCTTAATATAGAAAGAATATCTGAGTAAATTGTGGACATGATACTTATATCATCATGTGAAGTGAATATAGATACCGACGCATTATGTATAAAAGATAAAGAACCAGTTAGGACGTGTTCCTTAATAATGAAGGTGCAGAATAAATTGCCGAACGATATAAAAATAAATGATGTTTGTAAGAAGGATAATATAGATAATAAAAGGGGTTCGCGGCTAATGTGAACCATTAGAGTTGAGAAGCCGATAGCGTAAAATATTTTAAAGACCACACGTGATTGCCTAAATATGGAGATTGTGAGATATAGTTATGTTGGAATTTGTAAGTATAAGTATACTACTCCTGTCATTTATGACTAAAAGTATCTTTGTCTGAAGAAGATGTACTGATGGAAATTATAAAGGCAGACATCGCCTCATACATTAGTGAACGTCTAGCTATTGCAAAGGTCATCATCTGAATTTGATTCGATTTGAGTCATCGTCGATAGACTGACCAAATCTGCTAATATCATTCCCGTTAATGATAAATGCAAAAGAGTTATGTAAACATAGTGTGCCTGTATCGAACATCTATATCAAGATCCTCGCTTCGCAACGAATTTCTAGAGATTTGCTCAGAATTCAATAAGAACGAACCTTGATGAGAGTGCTATGTACCACCCCAAATCGAAGGGACGAGGTAAAGTAACGATACAAAATACTATAAGTGCTGTTTTATGTTTGAATGATTGACCTTTGATAATAGACCGTATAATCGTTTTTCTTTGGAGAGATTATCATTGATAATCATCTTGTTAGGATTGAGATCGAATCTTGTTAGGATCTAAATGTTAGAGCATCTGTAAGCAGGAGTTGAGATGAAGACATCCGACATACACCCACGGTGAGTTGGACATGTCTTTTAGGTTTAAGGTTTCCTATGATGGCGAACCTAACCTTACAAAATACCCGACTCGCGAGATCTGAAATGATTGCTAAAATTAGGATTTGATTATTGACTGCCGATAGTGGGCAAGAGGTTATGTGAATGTGAAATGTAGATCTTGAAGTGCCAAATGGGTAGCGAAGTTATGCCAAAATTTTTAACCTTGGAAAAATGAATTCATGATCTGACAAATCATGGGATATAAGTCCCCGTTGTATGGGACCATTGAGATGATGTAAAAGTTGGGATTGAAAGGCATATAAGCTGGATCTACCCTAGGACTTCAAGAACTGCGTGAATTATGTTTCGTAAATCGAACTTGATGGAATATCTATCAAGTGAAAATCTCAGTGTTCTTAGTAAAGCTTAGATCGGCGAAAAGTTGCATTCATCAAAAACCCGTGAATATCATGGATAGAGAAAGTAAGTCAACATTAAGCCTGATCTTATTCCCGTAGTTATGTTTCATGAAACTCGCGTATTGTAATGAATTTCACTTGTGAGAAAAGACCGAATGTGGAGGAAATACCCACATGGCTTTAACTCTATAAGAAGCGAGTAGTAAGGTAAGATGATCTTTGAGGACAAAGATCCTGTTTAGGGGTAAATGCTGTGACAATCCGTCAATTTACGATTGATATTTTATTCTCAAATATTATTTGAAAATATTATTTTTATGTTACAATACAAACTCACTTATTTTTGGGAAGAAATTTGGATTTACGTCTTGTAGTAGCATCGACTACGTCTAAACCGGAGGATTCAACGTTACGTGCTTACGTTTACATACACCGTCCTTGGTGACAGTCCGACATTTCAGAAAATAAATTTGTCCGTGAATATTATTTTGGAGTTTTAAATTTGTGTTAGTTCATAAACTCACAAATTTACGAGAAGAGATTAGGACTTACGATTTTATTTTAACGTCCTTTACGACTAAACCGGAAACCTTAGGATTACGTATTTACGTTTTCGAACTCCGTTTTTGATGAGACAATTTTTATTGGATTCGTTTTGTGACGTTGATTCATAATTCATAAAAACGTTTTTCGTAAAACGACCCGAGGGCACGCAAATCGAGGAAATTAGAATCAAGGAGTACCCGTAAATAAATGGGGATGAGACAAGTGGGACACTTGTCCCACCCCCACTCAAACCGGCCACATTAAGCTACCATCACATGAGGTGTCAAAACCTCACAACAAACACAACACATGTCTTAACTTAGCTTACAAAGTAAGCTAAGACTTCACAAAACCATGAGCTACTTCACACTTTCTCATTTCACCATGCAAACAACTACACAAACTCTCTCTCTCTAGCACCATATGCCGTCCCATATTTCTCTCACAAACACCCTCATTTGATCAAAAATCAACCACAAAATCTCATGTTATTCATATACATGTTGATGCCCTTTTGAAGCCCTATTGATTGGTGCAAGTTATAACATCCAAGGAGGAGTTTTCATGGAGTAGGAGGGCTGATTTTCCACAAGGATTTCATGAAGCATGGTGGTCATGAAGATGGTCTTGGTGCATCACAAGATTCACCATCAAAATCTATGTTTTGATCAACTTACAATCATCATGGTGGTATAAAGATTGTCCTCCTCAACTTCTTGTTATTTTGATTATGTAAACATGTATTTTATTTCCTATTGTATATATTTATGATGATTATATGATGATAAAAATGTTATGTGGGGATTTGTTGTTGATAAACATGATTAAAAAGGTGAAAAACCATATGAAACAAGGTTAAAATCTTGATTAATTTACATGGCTGTATAAAACAGTAAGTAAACAGGTCATGGACTGATAAAATGATGAAGTAGAATGGATTTACAGTAAGCTATGGGTCTTGTACACATGCGAGAGTTGGCCATGCAATGGAATCAAAATAATGAGTGAGATATGATCAAAACAAGTTTAGGGTATAAATCTGAAGTTACTGTTTTGGACGATTTTTAGAAAATACTTAAAGGATGATTCAACAGTAGCTATAGAAGAGTTAAATGTAGCACATATCATGTAGTTTATGTGATAAAAATTTGAGCTTCTATCTCCATGTAGAACTCAAGATATGGCAGTTTTGGTGAAGATGAAGTTAAAAATCAGATTTTTGGAAATTAAAGAATAATACTATTATATAAGCACTCACATTTTAATATATAAAATGTAAAATAAAAACCCACTAACTTATAAAACTTATTTATATAAATATATATAAAAGGTTAATCAAATGGATAAATTATATAAATGGTGATGAAATAATGTTTATAAGTAATAAAAACTATAAATATGATTTTTACGACTTTTTCGGCTATTGCCGTAAAATTAACGTTTTTGTTAAATAAAACTTAGATGGTTGGACCCGTCTAATGAAAACTTTATAAAACCTATATACTGATATATAGACATGTATAACAAGTAAAAACCGACAAAACCCGAACTATAGGGCATACGGACATTAAAAAGTTAAATAACATATTGGACTAATAAATGGACTAAGTAGGATAAAAACTTGTAAAAAGAATCTATTGGGCTTAACCCATTTAGGCCCAACTTGGAAAGTATACATACTGATAATATAGGTACAAAATGGATTAAAATAAGTTAAAATAACTTATAATAAGCTTATTGGGCTTAAGACACGAAAACGGGTAAAACTAGTAAACTAGTATAAAAGTTATCGACATATAACACTAAAAGGAGTAAACGAGAATATGTAAACCCACTTGATCATCATATATATATAATCATCATATGTATACATAATTGATATTTTTATAAAGTCATTGGACAAACGTCTAAGACCGAATATTATTTGTCTAGGTTTCCGTGATTGAAGCACGTACCGCACGTCCGAATTGCCGATAACCCGCCTTCCCACATCAACGTGAGTTCATAGCCTCACACTCTTTTAAATGTTTTTATAAATGTTTTATAAACCCGCGAGGGAGATAACATGTTAGTTTTATAAAATAGGACACCATTTGTCCCGATTGTTTGTTTATTGATTTTGGACCCGAATGATTGAATGACCCGATTGTATGACCCGATAAATGAATAAAGGACCCGATAGATGAAATTAAATGGATTATTAAAGTTAGGTTATGTCACTAAAAGTCCCATTAGCATGAATTGTGAACTACCGGGATTTGGTAGACGCTTATGCATTTAATAGTACTATTTGGGGACGATCACCCCAGTTCGCGCCTTGACGGTTGATCCCCGTCGTGCCACATTGATTGGTAAGCGAATTTATGTATGAGAAGATTTCCATAGCGTGACATTTGTGACGACACGCTACTTTAGATGGGCAAAATTGGTATCGGGTTAGCTACCCGTTTTGGTTTAGTAAGGTAACAATGTCATGCGGCTTATAATAATCCAAAGTTAACAAAATAATAATAGACGCTCCGAATTACGATGTATTGCCTGACTAGCAATACAGGGTCATACTATTGGTATTATGATTGTATTTTGGTTTTCATAACCATATTCATATAACGGTTTTTATTTTCATACAATGTCGTAAGACGTATTGTATGACGTTTTTACGACATTGGCTCGTATAATGATTTTTAAGGCTTTTTATAGCCATATTCATATAACGGTTTTATTTAATCTATACAACGTTGCAAAACGTATTGTATGGTGTTTTTAACGACAATGATTCGTATAACGATTTTTAAGGCAAATGCCTATATTATGATTTTGATGAAGATTTGTATAAAATGACTTTGGCTATTTTATAGCCTATTAAAATGGTTTGTACAAAAATGATTTTCAGTAATAATTTTATACTGATATTATATTGATGAATTTTATTAAACTCTATGAATTCACTCGGCGTTATCGTTGACCCTTTTCTTTTAACATGTTTTATCTCAGGTACTTGAAGGTAATTCTCGGGAAGACAACAAGAATTCATGGCCCGCACCTAAACTATATTTTCCATTCAAATACTTTGTAAAACTTTGTATGAAATATAATGACTTGGGACCTATGTAACTTTGATATTTATGAATGGAACTGCTTTATTAATAAACGACGCGATTTTTATGCGTTGTCTATGATGTGAGTAATGTGCTATCCCGTAACACCAACTAGTCTTCCGCTGTACTAAGTTGTATAAATTTGGGGGTGTTACACTACAACAACAAGAAAAGATATATGCAAAAGTTAGTGTCTTAAGGGGACCCAAAACTTTCAGGTTTGAGCCTGCCTTGTGGATCTTTAGTAGATAGCCAAGAAGATTGATGAGATCCACCGTTGTTCTTAGGTTGCCTATTCATCATACGAGAGTTATTGTTTGACCAAGAACAACCTGCTGAGGGCTTAACAGCAGTACCCAGACTTCCCAACCCAAAATATATGTGGTCTAAATTGAATGCATAATTCAGATTAAAAGGACTGAAAATAGTTGCTGGTTGGTCTATTTGGTAGAAATCCAGTGTTTCTCCAATGATCAGAAGCTAATAGAGAGGTCCTTCTAGAAGAAGAAAAAGATTGGGCACAAGGATTTAGTCTTCTAGAAGAATATGGAACAACTCCTGGTGAACCAAGAGGAGGAAGTGCTTGATAAACAGAAGAATGTTTGTCATAAAAATCACAATCTTTAATCAAATGAAATTCACTCCCACAAACAAAACATGTTTTAAACGACCTTTTATTAGAATGACATTGTTTTATACTGCTAACTTTATTACACATAATTCTAGGAGAAACATTATTCCTAGGACTCAATAAACCAGAACTAGACACAGTTGAAGTAGAAGCAATTCTCTCTTCACTCTTCCTAGCACTAGTAGCAGCATGGTCATTTGACTTGGAGCTTGTAGGTCTCGACTCTTCACTTGAACCACATGATGCAGAGTCACTGGCTTTGTCACTGAAAGTACACGAGACAAAGTCATTAGAATTAGTAGAACTTTTTCGGGACTCATGCATCTGTGATCCATCCAAGTCATTATGCCTAGTAATGGACATGAAAGTTCCTGTAAGAGGTGGAGGGACAACATGCAATGCATTGCTGGTTTAAACCTATTGTAGCTAGGTGTTCCCTCTGCCTCTTTGTCAGGATCAAAGACACTTGAAAAAGATAAATCAAACACATCTTCTGAATCAATATATTTATCAAATCCTAACCCTTTTTTAGTCCTACCAGACATACTACTATCTATTAATTTTGAAATATTCTTAGGTGCCTTTTGCCATTTTTCAAATCTTAAAAGTGTAGCATCTAATTTTTCCTTCATGTCTTGTGTATCTTTGATACTGTCATCTTTTACCTTTTCAGTGTATTTAAGCATATTTGTTGTGTTTTCTAAATCAATATTCAGAATCCTAATTTTATCCTCATACTCTCGTTGAGTATCTTGAAGCCACCTCTTTTGTTGTTCCAATGTTTTTAAAGAAGCCTTATATGCTTGAACCTCTAAAAAATACTTATCATTCTGATCATTTAAGTCATTATATTGAGACAACAATTCTAAATATTTATCATGACAACCAAGAGGACAATGTTGTACCTGAGGTGAGATGCCCATAAGAGCAAACTCTTCTGCTTCCTCGGCATCAGACAGATTCCCAACAATCATTGCAGTTAACCATAGAGTCAACAGACACCAATGCCTTCTTGTCATCCTTCACCTCCTGAATCTTGAAAGCTGAATATCTGCTCTTCTACTGGTCATGCTTGTTAGAGCATTCCCTAGCAAAGTGACCTTGCTGCTGGCAGTTATAGCATCTAACCTTGCTTCTGTCAAACCTTGCTGGCTCTCTTGAGTTGTAGTTAAATTTTCGACCGGCTTTCTTCTCAAATTTGTGAACCCTAAGAGTGAGCATGGCTATCTGCCATTTGAGATCCATTTCATCCAGGTCAAGTTTATCAACCTGCTTGAAGTCATCAAAAGAAAGTTGCTGTTGAGCATCAACGTCACAACAAAAGAGTGAAGAACAGCTTCTACCATGCTACCAGACTTGGCTTTTGGTTCAGGAGTAGAAGTATGCTGAGAAGGCACAGTATTGCTTGGGCTACTAGCATAAGACATGGGACTAGATCCCATAGAACTCACAAAGGCAGAGTTAGCAGGAGTAGGAAAAGAATCACTTGAGTATCCCCTTACATGAGGCTCAAAGGTTTTGAGCTTATGAAACAAATCATCAAAATTAAGATAGTCAAGCCCACCTTTGCTTTGAGAGAGATTACCACCTAATTCCATGAATAGGGTAAGGCTCTAAGAAACCTTGCATTGATATCACCATTGTCAGGTTTCGATCGAAGTTGATTCAACTGGGTCAGTATCTTTTGAAACCTGTCATACCCTTAATGGATACCTTCAGTTTCTGAGATCTTGAAGTTTGTGAATTCATCTCTCAGCATGGATCTTCGCATTTTCTTTGACTCCTCATTTCCACCAAACCTTGCTTTTATTCCATTCTAGATTTCTCTAGCATCGTCTAGATGATAAAAGTCACCCATGTGATCATCAGGAAGAGACTGAAGCAAAATAGTTTTTGCTTTGATCTCCTTCTGAACAGCTGTGATTTCTTCATGAGTTTTAGGGTCAAGAAGAATAATACTTCCATTCTTGTCTCTTCCAGTCAACTTCCTGCTGTTTCCATTCAGAATAATCTTCCAAAGGTCTTGATCAGTGTTGGTGATCCAGCATTCCATCTTCATCGCCCAGCTATCATACTCGTCCTTTTTCAGAAGAGAAAACTTACCATTTGTGTTGGAAACCGTAGCAATGATCTGATGAGGTTGCTGTGTTTTAGGGGTACTATCTTCTCCTGTTTGAGTATAACTTGAGGCAGACATACTTAAACAAAAATGTTAGTAATGAGAAAAATTGATTTTTCTTGTACAGAGACTCTCCCAGGCTCTGATACCACTTGTTGGATCCACTAGATGTGGATCTTGCAGCCTGTTAGGAACGGTGAACGACTTCTGTAATCACAAGTCTATTCACAGAGAGACTCTATACCAATCACACAGTATAAGTGCGGAATACAAATACTATGAACAAGAAGAACAACGACTTGATCCTTTACTAAGGATTTCTAATATTAATATGAACTTGAATTATATTTGATGAAGGTGTGTAAAACCCTTCTGCCTAAGGTTCCTTTTATACTACAAGGAAACCCTAATACATCATTAACCAAAACGTGTAAAACTGATATGCATATTCTTTCCTAACATATCTCATGCATATCCTAACAGAATAATATTTAAATAATAAAGTTTGACTTTCTATAAGACCAGGAGCACGGCTAGCTCCTACTACTATTATGACCAGTAAGAACTACATACCTCCTAGTCTACCTATTACAAAATACTATTCCAATGGTCCTAACATAGTGTTTTTTAATTTAGGACTTTTTATGAAATTTACCATTTATAAATGTAATTACAACATCACATAATTAATGCATGTATGAAATCAAGAATGATAATTAATTCATGTTAAAAAAAATTATCATGAGATATTTAAAAAAGAAGTATTTGTGTATTTACAATGGTTCTTTGTATAACCAAGCAACATCAATACAATAAAATAACATTACTTAGTATACCCATTACCTTTCCCATTTTCATTACTTAGTTTGAACCAAACGCACCCTAAGTCTCACTATTCCTCGACAGTAGCGCAAAAAACTTGATGAGTTCAGGATCGGGACGTTTAAAATACATAACCTTTGCTCAAGGAGTTTTACGACCCCTAGTGTAGTGTACCCTTTCGTGTAGATATAATATAGGTAAGGACACCAGGTTGTTATCGCTCTCTCGGGGAATAGTTTGGGAGTCTAGTGTCGATCGCACAAAAGGTCTAGAGTGGGAAGAAGATTCTTTTTGTATTTTTGTATTTTATAAAAACAAGTAAAATATCGGGGATAAAAGGATGGAGTTTTGTCTAACACTCTAACTAACCCTAAACTAATGTTGTAGAATTTTCCTAAGAACATAAACGTGTTTATCTAATCATGCACTACTTACTACAATGTTTTATTATTATGTTTGATACCGTAATATCTTGTTGACTAAATATGTAAGTGTTTATGTTTGTATTAATTGCAAGTCATGTGCGAAACAAGTAGTCCCTAACATAGTGGTATGACGGCGTTTACTAGTTATTACCCATCGGGCATACATCCTTACAATCATCTACATATTAACTTGTATACATAGAGCCATAAACAAGCCCTAGATATACTCATCAATACATTATACACTCATTAACAAACACTTCAATGTATCTGCCACATCGAAGCAACACAATTTCCATGCAACTGACGACCCGGTCAAGAGAGTTCACGACCAAGAACATGAATCTACAAAGTGAGGCATCATCTATCACCTACGTTTTACTAGACATATCAACAGTCAAGATATGAAGATCTAGTATGATTTTCTAGAGCCTAACGTGCATACAATCAAGCCAAAAAGCAACAAACACAAG
The DNA here is from genome assembly GCA_025667525.1 of Glebionis coronaria. Classification (NCBI taxonomy): domain Eukaryota; kingdom Viridiplantae; phylum Streptophyta; class Magnoliopsida; order Asterales; family Asteraceae; genus Glebionis; species Glebionis coronaria. Next base: position 616,958,606 of record CM046875.1, on the reverse strand, counting down.
AAGATCGCATCATAGTTTTCATGAACTCATAAATAAAGAACACAAGATCTATCCTTACATAGCAAAAAAAGAGAAGATAGAAAATATCATCATCAAACACATAGACATGATTAATGAAAGTAAGTAAAACCTTCTTCAATTGATATGGGTGAAAGAATGGAGTTTCCTAGGGTTAAGAAATCATAAAATCGACTAACAATGGCTGCTCCAAGCTAACCTTAAAATTCTACAAGTTTTGTATGTTTACAAGGGGTTCTATATATAGAGAATGGGTGAGGCCCGTCGAATGTTTCATGGGCTTCCAGAGTCAGTTGGCTGTGACGACATCAACAGTGAAGGGTGACGCCGTTTAAGCGATCGTAGTGACGCGGTAGTGCGTTGCTTGCGACGCCGTCGATGCGTCCTGCTAACAAAGCTTCCTTGTGACTTTGAAATCCGTGCATTCTTTACTTTGTATCCTCCATACTTGTTCCAATTACCTCGAAAATGCTGAGAACACCTCCAAAACCATATAAACGCTCCAAATGTTTACAAATTGCTAAACTCACAAAAGGAAAAGGATTAAGACGTTTTTAGGGCATTTTAGGACAAATAACATGCTGATATGACCCCTAAAGATTGTATAAAATGACACATCATCAAAACCTTTAGATGAAAATTAAATGTTGTTAACTTGATACACGATAAACAAAGAAGAGTCAGTATGCAATTAGTCATGAAGTATTGCCTTAAAACTTAACTATAATTCAAATGCTTATTTTTAATTACACAACCATATGAATTCGGGGACTTGATAGAGTATCTAATAATACCCATACTAAATAACATGTGTTATATTACATACAACAAGCAAAATAGATACATGCATATGAGAAGTAGATACATTGTATCGTATCCATCAGGAGATATGAAAGAATTTTTGCTTCATATATTTTCTCCTATAAAAAGCATCCGTCACTTCAAAATAGAGAGCATAGTCTCTTTCTCACACCTCCAGAAGTATAATCTTGGGAAAAGATATAATTCTTCTCTCAGTACCTTTTTCTTACTAATACTCGAACCTCGATTCCGACTCCAGATATGTCGCGTAAAATCATATGAGGAATACGAGTTACCAGTATTGGAATCGCCACCCGAGAAATATTTTACTCTACACCCTTGCACGACTAGTCATGTTTTCATTAAATGTTTGTATACGCCACTCATCTTGGCTAGTGATACTAGATTGTAGGTATACATATACCGTGTATACCCGACCTTTCAAGCATGTGATCCGTACCCTCATATTTTACGTATCATCATAGACATATCCTATTTCTACCTCCAGGATAAAACCAGAAGTAAAGAGACTGTTTCCAGAGAACCTTCGAATAATGTATGTGTGCATAAGGGTGTAACTCAGCTTATGAACTTAATTTATTTCAGCTTATGTTCTATAAACTCTATCTTTTTGGCTTATGTTCTATAAAATTAAATAAGCTCATAAGTTCACATATAAGTTGAAACAAACACATTTTAGAAGTCTAAGTACGCTGACTTATGGGCTCGTGTTATGACAAAAGTACACCCACATCGTGGGTTGCATTTTTGCTCATCACGACGTACTTGTTAACCCTCATTTTTCTCGAAAAAAACGACCGAAAAATGCGAAATCAAACATAATTAATAAATGTAATGAATCATTACATTAATTATTTATTCGATTACATCGTTTATTTTTTTCATATAATATTTTATTCCGTCTTACGAAAAGAGCTCTATATAAATTTTTGGAGGTCAAAGTAAAAGTTTTTACACCAAAACTTAAAGTAGTTAGATCATCTCTAATGAGGTAAACTTTTTAAAACTTTTTGTACTTAATACATTAAGTGCAACATACATTTAACAAGTAAATTTTTGTGAAAAACTTTGTATATGCAAAGTCATTTTGTAAACTATTTATAAATATTTGTTAAAAACTTTTGATGCAATGGTAAAAACCACCTTAAAAAATCTTTTCAAAATAGTGAAAAGCTAATAATAGGTTTTGCTGAGACGCTGTTACGAGAGTAAAAGCTAATAATAGGTTTTGAAGGTTAGATAAAGAAGTAAAAACCAAAGAGCCACCTGTATCCATCACTAATCAATCTAATCCAGTGTGAAAAACATCGACACACACACACACACACACTCCTCGTTGGTATCGCCCTATAGTTGAAACACATTACTGTTACTACTCTGGTTTCATCGCCACCAAACCCATACAAAAATCCCCCCATTCCTCATTTCTCACCCGCCATTGCAATTGCATTTCATCTGACTTGTATCTTTCTAATTTAATTTGATTACCAGCAATGGCTTCATTTACAGTGAATTGCCCCAAAACATCATCATCTGCTGCAGCTGTTCTCGCAGCTCACTCTAACCCCAACCAAATCCCTAAAAAACCCTCTTCTGTTGCTGTTTTTCAATCCAACCGCTCATTGACAGCTGGTCTTCAGGTACATCATCATATATATATTTGTTGGAAATTTATTATTTGATTTATTAAATGTGCTAGCTAAACTTATTATTACTTCAATTTCAGTTTTTGTTGTGCGATCTGATTTATTGTTCATTTTCTAAGAGATAAATAATTCTACAATAGAGTAGTGTCACTGCTGGTCGTAAGTCGAATTATTTGACACCAAGATTATTGGATAAGGCGAGGTGTTTGGAATACTAGGAACAAGTTGCATCTTTTAATTACTTAAGTTACTTATGTTAAGCTAGTGGTAATAACACATCACCACTGTCAACTCAGCGCCACATCAGTAACAATACTAACATTATAGTGTACTAAGACAACCAACAAACCACAAGGGGTGACTCAGCTCTATGAATACAAACCTTCCAAAGTGGAGGCCGAGGGTTCAAATCCAACGTAGGGAGAAAATTAATCCCCTTGTGGCCATGGAGGTTCACCTGGGATTAGTCGGCTCGCAATGTCAAGTCGGAAACCCATGTAAGCCAAAAAAATAAAAAAAATAACACAACCAACATCACCACCAAAACATACCGCACTTAAACACAAATATACCCCACAAAAACCAAAATCACCCACACCCGCACCCATACAACAATAACTTACACAAGTCGGTGGTATGAACGATCGAATTCTCCCTTTTTTGCACGATGCACACGTCCTTCATGGGTGTCTCTGATACGGTATGATGCGTCTTGGTGTTGCCACGGAAGCAAAGCACGCGTGGGTCATTGATTATTAGTTTATTATCACTAGTCTTAGTTTTACTTGTTTGTAAGAAAGTGGTTTCATCGGATTACCCTTTCTTTAAATTACGACCTTGGGGGTTAAAATTTGGTGTCATAGTCATTTAGTTTTTGCAAATAATGTGGGGACCTCTTTGGTTGGCTAACAGTTTGAGATGTGCCCACTTTGACATAACAAATACGATTAGAAAAAGTTAATACTATAAATTTACAACAGTTTCTATTTAAACAAAAGTAATTTTAGAGTTTGTAGTTTTTAGCTAAGGTTCGAATTTTACCTGTTTGAGTTGTTGGCTATAAATATGAGTATATGACCTCAAATTGATACGTTTTTAGGTAACACTTGATATTTGAATTAGACATTTCTAACTTTACTACTTTAGCCTTTTGACATTTTGGTGACAGAGTGCACTTGGCAATTGAATGCATAATAGTAAATCCACATGCTTATAATAAGTCTTGGCTTATACAATAGGGTTCATGTTACGTGTTAATTATCGACTGATAATGCATTGATTTTGTCTGGCTGATCACAAAGGGGAGCATACTAAGTCGACATTTAAAATGGTTACTCTTTCGTATAAACTACTGGTAAAGTTTTCTGAAAGTGAGTAGATACACTGGAAAACTAAAGAATTCTGTGGTAGCTTTGTTTTGCGTTTCTACCTGGTACACTGTGATAGAAGGTTTTTTGACGTGCTTGTGTCACACAGAATAGCAATTAACGTTGCTCATGTAATGAATAATGCTCTATGTTTGTTGAATCCACGAATCATTTTAAATGAGGGATTTAATTTTTAGTTGGAAAAAAATTACTCATTATATTACAATAAATTTCATTGTATCAAGTATAAAAAAAACGTGTTTTTAGGACTTAAGTATGTTTTTGAGTCGTTATTAACACAGAATTGTAAGCAACAAAGTTTTTTGAACCAAACTTACGATGTTACCACGATGGTTTTCACGAGTATTAGCACCATATTTCATGAGAGAGTACTCGTGAGCAAAGTTATCTGCAGTCAATAACTTTGTCTATTATCTCACTTTAGGATAAAACTCATATAATCAAGTTTCATGATGTTTTGATGTAATGCTAATCGATTCTTATCTTATGTAGTCATCTAAGAGGATTGACGTTATGAGAGTGTCTGCTCAGCTTAATGAGGTGAGACATCAAGTCCAGATATAACTGACTTTTTCTATTTTCTGATGTATTTATATCGTCGCCTTTGGCATTTATCTAATTCTCTTTTCTATTAAGGTTGCCCTTGAGAAATCATCAAACTCAGCACCAGCTGCAAAGAAAGAGGAAGACACCACAGTCCCGGATGCTGCGTCCATCAATGCATTTATGAGTCAAGTGGCATCACTTGTTCAGTAAGTCAAACCATTTCTTTGTCAGGTTTCCATCACATGTAGAATATATAAAATGTTTCTTTAATTATTCCTTTGGATTCAGGCTTGTGGATTCAAGAGACATTATGGAGCTCGAGCTAAAGCAACAGAACTGTGAGGTTCTTATTAGAAAGAAGGAAGCTTTACCTCAACCACCAGCTGCCCCTATGGTTATGATGCAATCTCAACAACCACAGGCTATGTATCAACAACCACAGTATGCTCCTCCTCCTTCAGCACCAGCTCCTGCTGCATCTGCACCAGCACCAGCTGCACCTGCAGCTGCCCCTGCAAAACCTAAATCCACTCATCCTCCATTGAAAAGCCCCATGGCTGGAACATTCTACCGAGCTCCCGCACCAGGAGCTCCCGCGTTTGTGAAGGTATGTTAATAGTCGAGGTGACAATATGGGCTGGTCAGGCAAGTTGAGTAACAGGTCAAAACAGGTTAAGGATGAAAACGGGTCATCTATTAGTACTCGTTGAAATGGATATAGTTTCAGGTTGGGTTGACCAGCAAATATTTTTTTTTTCTATATTTAAGAACTGTAAAAAATAATTACAGATTACAATATTATTTTAAAAATAATCTCAGCCTTTTAAAAATATGATTTATGAGGTTGTATATGACTTTTAGCTTCAGTTGGGCCTACCCCATTAAGCAAAACATATTCAGCCGTTTTGAGAGAAAATACAGCTCAAATCAACCCAAAACATTATAAGCTGATGGGTCAAAATTACCATCTCCAGTTGATAGTGTATTCCGCTAGTCATGCTTCCGAGATAAAGCAACCAACTTTAAAGATCAAGAATTATTTATGTGTAGCCTTTGTATCTAATACTCTGGTTACATATTCTTACCGTTTTGAGTTTGGGATGTGCTATGACGTATACTATTTTCTTAGTGCATTTGATTTGCACTATACATATCATGTATCCTGTTATTGTTCTGTATCTTCCTTGATTCCGGGGTCATGTTTTTTGAGTTATAAAGCTAGATATTTGTTTTTTAGGTTGGAGACAAGGTTCAGAAAGGCCAAGTTGTTTGCATTATTGAGGCAATGAAGTTGATGAACGAGATTGAGGTAATTCACAAATCTGTTCTGGTCTGAGTTACTTGGTAGGAGTCTAGAATCTAAATCTGAATACAAGGTGTGTTCTGACTTCTGGACAAATGTCCGAGTGCAAGATTTTCAAAAAATCACGTGAATCTGTGATACACGAGCCTTATGAGTGTCCACAATACATCTTTTAGACATAAATGGACATGACCAGTTTCGTCACAGCATTGACTTTTATATAGTGCGCTGCATCTGGTTTCATATATATTTGACTTATCATGTCTTTTCTGTTATGTTTTTAGGCTGATCAATCTGGTGTGGTAGTTGATATTGTTGCGGAGGATGGGAAACCCGTTAGCCTGGATACGGTATCTTTCTTTTTTCTCTTTCTCTCACATACACAATACTTATTTCTTTCACGTTGCTAATTGGAGGATAAACATAATTGTTGCTTGCAGCCTCTACTTGTTATTCAACCATGATGAAGAACATCGATTGATCCGGTAAGGACCAAATGTGTCAAAAATACAAGGGAAAATGAGTCGTTAGAGTTTTGTTTGTTGTTTAGTTCCTATGTGGGAAGTGATGTTATTGTAATATTGTTTTGGTTACCTTTTTATAAACTGATACAGTTATCTATTTTGATTGTTCATGAGGATATTTGAGATCGAGACGCTTGTATAATTGACCAAAATAATCTAATTGTTCATCTTGTTGGCTTCTTGCTTTTCGTAAGTTTAATTTATTCGACTTCTTTCAGATTACTTTCCTGCCATTACAATAAACTAGTTTGGATGGTGCGGTTCTATATTTTAGGCACCAGTTAACAGTCGTTCTAACTGGATCAGATTGAACTGATCTATCTAAATAAACTCATGTGGGGGTCTCATAATGGGAAGGCATGTGTTCAGTGTTCTGATGATTATGAGGATGCCTCAAACTTGGTGTTAATACCATAGTTCTTTTATATGATGCTCTCAGTAGATATAGATTAGTTTGGAAAGTCCAAAATCAAAAGCCAAAGGCTGAGAACATGAAGAAATTCGACTTGTTTGTTGTATGGTTGACTATGCTCAAATGGGTAATAGTCTTGTAAAAACTTTTTGAATGATTTTATGCATTGCAATAAAAGCTTTTTGATTTTTTTTAATAAAACTTGATAATTCTGAGTCTTTCTTTAGATTCAAAGCTTTTAACCATTCGAATTGTGCATTAATATTTTGAAGTGTATCAAGTTATTAAAGACTTATGCAATGTATATGATCGCGTCTTATCATATTATATCATTTCTTCTTGTAAGAAAAGAACAAGGCTCCAATCACACTTGGTAATGACTAATGGCCATGTTATTGTGCTTTAATAAGATGATCGTGAAATATATAACAAAAATACTCAAATTGGTCACAAATATAAGTTTAGTGCTTTTTTATGAAAAAAATGGAATTATTTTGAGCTTTTTTAATTTGCTTTTATCATCAAAAAAAGCATTAGAACTAAATCCATAATCTTAAAAAAAAAAATTTATTCCAATTCTTAATATAAAACAAATAAATCTTATATTTTTTTAACACCAAATCCAAATCCTAATCCAAATTCTCAAAATCCAAATTCTAATCTTAATCGTAAACTTACCTAAAAGCGAAACGGTCCTAAAAACTCAGTAATTCAATAAGTTTTCATAACCGATATACGAAGAATCTAGAACGTTCCAATAGTATATATAAAACCCATCACCACGTCATCATCATTCTATTCATTCATTAGAAACACAAAGAAAAACGATAACAAAAAATCGCTGAAACAAAAAAAAAAACACTTTAATTCTCGTTACTTTAAAACAAACATCATACGTCATTCAAGGTAAGTGTTTTGTGTTAACGATTTTGCATGTTTTTATATTGGTTCATCATAATATCACTCGACATATGTGTAACTTCGAGTTTCAACTCCTACTACAGTAGTAGACCACAAAACGGCTTGTGTTATTGTAAAGCTATGTTATCTTATGAATCCGGCATGCCTTTGGGCCCCAATGTGAGGCTTGCCTAGGATGTCACGATAACATATATATATACAAAACTTACAATTCCTCACTCGTCGTCTAGAGTTAAAACCCATCACCACACGAGCACGTTTGTTCCTAGAAACCCCTACGAAGTAGACCACAAAACAACTTGTGTTATTGTAAAGCGTATGCTATCTTATGACCCTGGCATGTCTTCAGGCCCCGATATGGGATTTGCCTAGGATGTCACAACAACATGCATAATTACAGAACTATCAATACCTCACTGGAGTTTTAAAGTCGTCTAGAGTTAAGTTTTGTGTAGAGCTATTTTATAGTATAATTTAGAAGCTTTAGTTATACTATCCAAACAAGCTTTTTTTACCCCCCAAAAAAGGAGCTGATAGCTCCATAAAAGCTTTCAAAATCATGCTGCCAAACAGGGCCTATAATGTGGTCGGTTTGATTTGGCCTGTATGTGGCCGGTTTGATTATAGTTAAAAAGGCGATGTAGTATGGGAATGTTTGGGACTGCATTTAGGTGTTTGTTACTTTCCCTGAAACTGAATGTAGCAAAATGCGATGCTTATTTGATATTGTGTTTATGATTGTAGGTTTATAAAAAGTATTGTCAAAAATGGATCGTGACAAATTCACCCATAAGACAAATGAGGCCATCTCTGCAAGTGAGGACCTTGCAATGGAGAATGGACATGCACAGATGACACCTCTCCACGTCGCCAAAGCTTTAATCTCCGACCCTAACGACATATTCAGACAAGCAGTGAGCAATGCAGGGGGCGTCGAGGCTGGGAATTCAGCCGAAAGGGTCTTTAATCAAGCCTTAAAGAAACTCCCTTCCCAGTCCCCTTTTCCTGATCATATTCCTGCAAGCAGTTCCTTAATGACCGTGATCCGTGATGCTCAGAAACTACAAAAAAAGTCTGGTGACACTCACTTGGCGGTTGATCACCTGCTTTTGGGTCTTTTACAAGACTCCCAGATTGCGGATCTTATGAAAGAATCAGGTGTTAGCGCATCGCGCGTCAAAGATGAGGTTGAGAAGTTTAGAGGTAAAGAAAAGAAAGTGCAGAGTGCTTCAGGAGATACCAATTTCCAGGCGCTTAAGACCTACGGGGTTGACCTTGTGGAACAAGCTACCAAGCTTGACCCTGTGATTGGGCGTGATGAGGAAATCAGAAGAGTGGTTAGGATCCTATCTAGAAGGACTAAGAACAACCCGGTTCTAATTGGTGAACCCGGTGTGGGGAAAACCGCAGTTGTTGAAGGGCTGGCTCAGAGGATTTTAAGAGGTGATGTACCGAGTAATCTTGCTGATGTGCGTGTTGTGGCATTGGATATGGGGGCGTTGATTGCAGGTGCCAAGTACAGAGGTGAGTTTGAGGAAAGGCTGAAAGCAGTCTTGAAAGAAGTGGAAGAAGCAGAAGGGAAGGTAATATTGTTTATTGATGAAATCCATCTTGTTCTTGGGGCGGGTAGCTGCGGAGGCTCAATGGATGCTGCGAATCTATTTAAGCCTATGCTTGCTAGAGGTCAACTGAGGTGCATTGGCGCGACTACTTTGGTGGAATACAGGAAATATGTTGAAAAGGATGCAGCTTTTGAGAGGCGTTTCCAACAGGTTTTGGTGGCTGAGCCGAGTGTCCCTGATACCATAAGTATTCTTAGAGGGTTGAAAGAAAAATATGAAGGTCATCATGGTGTTAGGATTCTTGATCGTGCCCTTGTAGTTGCAGCTCAGCTGTCAAGCCGATACATAACAGCACGTTTCTTGCCTGATAAGGCTATTGACCTTATGGATGAAGCTTGTGCGAATGTGAGAGTGCAACTCGATAGCCAGCCTGAAGAAATTGATAATCTTGAAAGGAGAAGAATGCAGTTAGAAGTCGAGCTTCATGCTTTGGAGAAGGAAGAAGATAAAGCAAGCAAAGCTCGTGTAGTTAAAGTGAGTAAAGAGCTGGATGACTTGAGAGAGAAACTTCTACCGTTAACAATGAAATACAAAAAAGAGAAGGAAAGAACCGATAAAATCCGGTGGCTAAAACAGAAAAGGGAGCAGCTTATGGTGGCCTTACAAGACGCTGAAAGACGAACAGATATTGTAAGAGCTGCAGATTTGAGATACGGTGCTCTTCAAGACGTGGAGGCTGCGATTGCAAACATTGAAGGGACTACAGATGAAAATGTGATGCTGACAGAGACGGTGGGACCAGATCAGATTGCTGAGGTTGTGAGTCGGTGGACTGGTATACCCGTGACTAGGCTTGGGACTGATGAGAAGGAGAGGCTAATTGGGTTATCAGAAAGGTTGCATCAGCGGGTTGTGGGTCAAAATCAAGCAGTCGGTGCTGTGGCCGAGGCGGTTTTAAGGTCTCGAGCAGGTTTAGCGAGGGCTGAACAGCCAACTGGCTCTTTTTTGTTTTTGGGACCAACTGGTGTTGGGAAAACGGAGCTTGCTAAGGCTCTTGCTGAACAGTTGTTTGATGACGAAAAGCTTATGATTAGGATTGATATGTCCGAGTACATGGAGCAACACTCGGTGGCTCGACTAATTGGTGCTCCACCAGGGTAAGTAGACCTATCTATTAGAGCAGTTTGTTACAATCTCAGTAGTCAATGAATGTTAGACTAAAACTTGTGTTTTCTATTGCTTCCACAGTTATATTGGTCACGATGAAGGTGGTCAGCTCACTGAAGCTGTGAGAAGAAGACCGTATTGTGTTGTATTGTTTGATGAAGTAGAAAAAGCTCATAACTCCGTGTTCAACACTCTGCTTCAAGTGTTGGATGACGGAAGGTTGACAGATTGTCAAGGTCGCAGAGTGGATTTCACCAACTCCGTCATCATCATGACTTCAAATCTCGGAGCTGAGTATCTTCTAAAGGGTTTGTCAGGGGAGACCACAGTGGAAAATGCTCGTGAAATGGTGATGCAAGAAGTGAGGAGGCACTTTAAGCCTGAGCTTCTGAACAGGCTTGATGAGATTGTGGTTTTTGATCCTCTTTCTCATGATCAGTTGAAGAAAGTTGCCAGACTTCTGATGAAAGATGTGGCGGTCCGCCTTGCTGATAGGGGTGTTGCATTGGGGGTTACAGAAGCAGCTTTGGATGTTATACTCAAAGAGAGTTATGATCCGGTAAGCATCAAATTCATGTTGATTTGTTGATTTTCTACAAGCTGTTTTAATGTTTATAATGATGCATGCTCACCTTGTCTTGACTTTTGAAATTTTGTATAGGTGTATGGGGCGAGACCAATTAGGAGGTGGTTAGAAAGGAAGGTTGTAACCGAGTTGTCGAAAATGCTGATTAGGGAAGAGATTGATGAAAACGCAACAGTGTATATAGATGCAGACATGGACGGGGAAGGATTGACTTACAGGGTGGAAAGGAATGGTGGACTCGTGAACGCTGCAACGGGTCAGAAGTCTGATATTCTGATTGAAGTTCCTCCTAGTGCAAGTGGTGTTCGCAGTGATGAGGTTGAATATTGAGTTGGTTGCCGATGATGATGAAATGGTCGAATAAAAGAAACATGGAATAAACAAGTTGTATAGGAGAGTCATGTTACTTCCTGCGAGTGTACAAGTCTGGTTCTGTTTTCTTTTAATGTAAGCCAAAACATGATCAGCTAGTTTGTTTAGTATAGGTCTGTGTTAGGCTGTTAAAGTTGCTCGATGCACCAACTTTTTGAATCAATGAAGAACATAAACGTATACATATCATTTTTAATCCAAAAGTTTTGTTCTTACATGCTAAGTTTGACTTTGATATCTATAGTTTTCCTTTTCATAAGAGAAAGGATCCGTATAGGTATAGTATACGTAAGTTTACCTAGATCTATGTATTTACTTTATATGCCTTAAATTTACAGATGAGTCGGGATCCTAATCTTACTATTACAATGATAGGATCAGCTCTTATTTGCAATCTTCCTTAAAGAAAGTCTAATGCGTGTATAGAACATGACTTTAACACGAGGAATAATCAAGTTGAAAACCTTGGTCACAATGAAGCGACTAATCAAGTTGAAAACGAACTTCAAGAAGCGGTTAACCAGATTCAGTCAGTTGATGATCAACCCTCTATTGATCATGGATCACACGTTACTGGATCTAAAGCAAAAGCTCGAGACGATTTAGCCAGAAGAACAGTTAGAAGAATCAAGAAGCGAGCTACACGAGAGTTTCACTAAATACCATGAAATATTGTCTAAATGATTTGATCCTGGTATATCCAAGGCTTACGCGGATATCGACTTTGACTATAAGAGAGTCAATAAAATCATCATAAGTTCACTGTACCACGATGGTCTATTTCATATCGCTGATGTTTTCTTACAAGAATCTCAAGGACAATGTGTCATTGAGGATCCAGTTTACAAGGATGCGTTACATTATCAAATTCAAAGCATTGAAAGGTAAAGACTTGGAACCGGCTTTGACTTGGGTTTTGGTCAACAGTTGGAAATTTATTCGAAATGGGTGACCCTTGAAGCTGGAGCTCAATCACTCCCAACCAAGTCCCAACCCTTTTGAAAGATGGAGCAGCGGAGATAGAACTTGGAAATGAATTTTAGTTTCATCAGGTGTTTACTTGTCCATTATCAATCAACACCTGCAAGATTGTGCGTGTATTTATTGTTTTCATTTACCAAGTTTTGTTTTCATGTCTAGTTAGAAAAGTGGACTACAAATGGATGTTTATGATTTATTCAATTACTATAATAAAACTAAAATGATTTGTATGCCTTTGTGTTCTTGATTTATAGGATTTGTAAGAACCCAATTATTTTTTAATTACCTTCATTGTCTATGCTCAAATAATGATAGAGATTACCAAATGTTGAAGGATTTGTTTAAAGATTGGTGGCTAGGAACAAAATGATAAAAAGAGGGGGGAAGAGACAAAACTGCCCTTATATTAAAAGTAGATAACGGTCTAACAGTTTTGCTCCGTTAGGTTAAATGACTAAAACGAATCTAAACTATATAAATTAAGGAGACCGCCTGCACATACGAAAGACCAGGTATGATATCTGCAAAAATGGGATACTACAAGGATGATATATGCATTTTACTCTTACTTAAAACATGGGCATTCTAAGTTTTTATGGTTGGGTGTTTGATCGAACATTATATGGATTGGCTGCCCTTAGTTCTACACATTAACGAGACTATATCAAGCACAAACCCAAAGAGAGATAAAAACCGATACTGTTTGAATGACCAAGGGCATTGCCTTGGTTCATGGTTCAACCTGAACTGGTCTGCGGGGATCAGGATGTAGAGCATTGACACTAACATAAACCTTTATAACCACCACCAGATTACAACTAGTAGGAACTTGACCCTTACAAAACCAACTCAACTTAAGGTTTGAGTTCTATGTACATAGCAATCTATTTTTCTATTATTACACAAAAGTTTTAAAAACCGATACTATTTTTCTTTGTTTTATGTAGCTATCCATATTTCGATTATTACACAAAAGTTTTAAGTTCAGGCTTTTGTGTGTACTAAAGTCCAGAATTCCAACCTTTGTTTGTGTTTTGTTCATGTACGATGACTATAGTACCCTTGGTCGTTCATAAGGTACTAAAAGTAAGCGTAAAAGTTGGTACTTTGCTGCTGTAAGACGTTGCTTTTGCAAAATGCTTGCTGATGCTACCTCTGCAAATTATACATGACTGCTGCTTCTTCTGCAGTCGAAATAACCATCTCCTCTAAAGCAATATCCTGCCTTCGTGGCTGTTCTTTTGCTTCGTTCAACAGATTTTTTATAAATCTTACTTACTTCAACTACTTCATGCTTACAAAGAATGTCAAACACAAATAAAGTATTGAACAACCTGATTATTAATTGTTTAAACCAAAGCTCATCCATTAATACAAACAACAGACGGGTTAAAATACTTACCTTAATTAATAATAAATATGTTAAACATGGTATACTTGAAATTCATAATTGTTAATTTTTTAATTATGGAATGTATAAAAACCACCCTATGGGTGGTGGTTAGCAAAACCCTAAAATGATATATGATAATCAGTTACAAACAAGGATTTCAATTTTAGAAAGGCAGGAAATTATACTTTTAAATAAATCAATTATTTTATCATATTTGATGATCATGGACGGGAATGTTTTGCCGAAAACGTTTTGAAAAATATATGCATATTTGCACATGATGCACTTGCCATTACTATATTGATATTTATGATTTATGTTAGTAAAATTAACATTTAAAAAAAAAATAATAAATAAAAAAAAATAAAAAAAAATTTGTATGATTTGTAAACCTGATTGATATGCATTGATACTGTATGCGTTTTTCTTTTGTAAAATCCGAAAATATAATGAATTTTTTTTAAACCTCTTATTAACTAACATTGTGACACTAAAAGTTGGTCATGTACTCACTGTTTTTAATAAAGTTTGATATTACGAAATTTAATGCATGTTTACAGTGTCCGTATAATTTAATTTTTCGTTGATCACCATCAAAATAAAATAAAATAAAATCAATTATGATTCATTATATGACATAGAGAGATTAAATTGTTAGTCACCAAAGTGACCAAGTTGATTTCTAGTTTTTGTCATATGATGTTATTTTGCATAAAGAATGCTATTATACATTTTATTAGTTGATAGAAAATATAAATTTTGCCCAAAGGAAAAATTGTCATTCTATAACTAATGAAATTTAAAGTTGAAAAATTAATACACTTTTGTCATGTGTATGTAGTTATCCAAAGATGCTTTATACATTTGACTTAAGTATACTATATTTTCTTGTAAAGTTTTTCTGCATTCTAATAATGATGATTATATATTGATGTGTTTACCCAAAGGAGACCACTAATATATATTTAAATTATTTATCTCATTTTTTTAACTAGTAAAGCATATACATTTTTTGCAGCAATTAACCTTCACTCTCAAGCTTCTTCTGTTACCTTGTTCACCGGTGTGAATTTCTCTGAATGGAGCGAACAAGTCACTTTCCATTTAGGTCCTTTGGATCTTGACTTGGCGCTAATGGAGGATAAGCATGCTGACATTACTGATAAAAGTACAGAGGCTCAAAAATCAAACCATAAGGCATGGACAAGGTCTAACAGACTTTGCTTGAACTTTATGCGGATGTCAATTGCCAACAACATTAAGTCTTCTCTTACTGACATTGAAAATCAGAATGCTAAAGATTTTCTTACGTTAGTGGAAAAGAAGTTTCGTTCTGCTGACAAAGCACTAGCAGGGACACTTATGGCTGAACTCACTACCATAAAATTTGATGGTACAAAGAGTATGCAGCAACATGTCCTTGACATGACTAATAACGCAACAAGACTTAAGGCACTAGGTATGAATGTGGATGACTCTTTCTTGGTGCAATTCATTATGAATTCACTTCCTTCTGAATATGGACCGTTCCACATCAATTATAACACATTAAAGGATAAGTGGAATATTGATGAACTGTCTAGTAAGCTTATTCAAGAGGAGTCAAGACTAAAGAAACAAAGAGTTCATTCCGTTAACTTGGTGAATCAAAGAGTTGACAAGAAGCTCAAACCAAAACCCAATAACTTTAAGAAGAAACAACATGGTACAACCTCGAAGTTTGCCAATGCTGAAAAGAAGGAACAAAGGGACGACAAATGAAAATTTTGCAAGAAAGAGGGACATTTCCAAAAGGATTGTCTTAAGCGTAAGGCTTGGTTCGAAAAGAAAGGTATACATTATGTTTCTGTATGCTTTGAATCAAACTTGTCTGAAGTTCCTTCCAATACTTGGTGGTTTGATTCTGGTGCTACTACTCACGTTTCTAATATTATGCAGGGATTCCTTACAATCCAAACCACAAGCCCAACTAATAACTTTCTCTTTACGGGGAACCGAATGAAGGCCCCGATTGAAGGCGTAGGGACTTATCGACTGAAGTTAGATACTGGGTTTCACTTGGATCTAATGAATACTCTCTATGTACCTTCAATTTCTAGAAATTTAATTTCTATTTCGAGACTTGATGTTAGTGGTTATACTTTTGGTGGTGGAAATGATCGTTTTAATTTATATAAGAATAAATCCTTTATTGGTTATGGTATTCTTATTGATAATTTATATAAATTAAAGCTTGATGATGTTTTTTCTGAATCTCTATTTACTGTTGAACATAATGTTGGAATGAAACGTAGCATGGTGAATGAAAATTCTGCATTTTTGTGGCATAAACGTTTGGGTCATATATCCAAAGAAAGATTACAAAGATTGGTGATGAACGAGATTCTACCAAATCTAGACTTCACTAATTTTGGCTTATGTGTGGAATGCATTAAGGGTAAGCAAACCAAACATAGCAAGAAAGGTGCCACAAGAAGCAGCGATCTCCTTGAAATTATACACACCGATATTTGTGGACCATTTGATACTCCATCCTTCACTGGAGAAAAATATTTTATCACTTTCATAGATGATTTTTCACGTTATGGATATGTCTATTTGCTGCATGGAAAATCTCAATCTATAAATGCCCTCGAGGTATTTGTAACTGAGGTTGAAAGGCAACTAGATAGAAAAGTGAAAATCATAAGATCTGATAGAGGTGGTGAATATTACGAAAAGTATGATGAATCTGGATAGTGTCCTGGTCCCTTTGCAAAGTTCCTCGAAAGTCGTGGCATATGTGCTCAATATACTATGCCAGGCACACCACAACAAAATGGTGTGGAAGAAAGGCGAAATAGAACATTAATAGAGATGGTTAGGAGCATGATAAGTAAAACCTCTTTACCCAAAAGTTTGTGGATATATGCACTTAAAACCGCAGTGTATCTGTTAAATAGGGTTCCTAGTAAGTCAGTTCCAAAAACTCCTTTTGAGTTATGGACTGAAAAGAAACTTAGTCTGAGACACCTGCATGTTTGGGGTTGTCCAGCAGAAGCACGGGTTTATAATCCACAAGAAAAGAAATTGGATTCTCGAACCGTTAGCGGTTACTTCATTGGTTACCCAGAGAAGTCCAAAGGGTATAGGTTTTATTGTCCCAACCATAGTTCTAGAATTGTTGAAACAGGTAATGCCAAATTTCTGGAAAATGGTGAAGTTAGTGGGCGTGTTGAAAATCAAGTTGTGGATATTAATGAAAAAAGGGATGATGATCCATCTCCCATACATGCTCAAAAATCCACACTTGCACCAGATGTTGTTCCTGTATCTCAAAATCAAGAACAACATTTAAATAATGAAGAAACCCCTCATGAAGAAAATAACTTACCAACTCAAACAAGTGAACCAATTGGAATAACATTAAACAAACCTACAAGGGTTAGAAAATCGGCTATTTCTGATGATTATATTGTTTACTTGCAAGAGACAGATTTTGATATTGGTATTGATAATGATCCTGTATCATTTTCACAGGCCATAAAAAGTGATAAGTCTAAATTATGGATTGACGCTATGAAAGAAGAGTTAAAATCAATGGCTCAAAACAAAGTCTGGGATCTTGTAAACTTGCCAGAAGGTTCTAAACGAGTTAGGTGTAAATGGGTCTATAAGACCAAACGCGACTCTAAAGGCAATGTTGAAAGATATAAAGCTAGACTTGTAGCCAAAGGTTGTACTCCGAAAAGCGGCGTTGATTACCATGAGACTTTTTCACCCGTCTCAAGAAGGATTCGTTGAGAATAATATTGGCATTAGTGGCTCATTTTGACTTAGAGCTACATCAAATGGATATGAAAATCGCCTTTTTGAATGGAAATCTTGAGGAGGAAGTTTATATGGAACAACCTGAAGGGTTTTCCATTGATGGTAAAGAAAATATGGTGTGTAAATTAAAGAAATCAATATATGGACTTAAACAAGCTTCTAGACAATGGTATATTAAGTTCAATGATACCATTACATCTTTCGGTTTTGAAGAAATCATCGTTGATCGATGCATATATCGCAAGATCAGTGGGAGCAAGTTTATATTTTTGGTTCTATATGTTGATGATATCTTGCTTGCGACTAATGACTTTGGTTTATTGCATAAGACTAAAGAATATCTTTCTAAGAATTTTGAAATGAAAGATATGGGTGAGGCATCCTATGTGATTGGAATTTCTATATTCCGTGATAGATCTCAAGGTATATTAGGATTGTCTCAAAAGGCCTATATCGACAAAATTCTTGAGAGATTCAATATGAGTAGATGCTCGGATGGTATAGTCCCTATTCAAAAGGGAGATACGTTTAGTCTTAAACAATGTCCAAAGAATGATGTGGAACGAAAAGAAATGGAAAACATTCCATATGCTTCAGTTGTGGGCAGTTTAATGTATCTACAAACTTGCACTAGACCCGACATCAGTTTTGCGATCGGGATGCTATGTAGATATCAAAGTAATCCTGGTATTCATCACTGGAAAGCTGCAAAGAAAGTATTGAGATATCTTCAAGGAACAAAGGATTATATGCTTACTTATAAGAGGTCTAATCACTTGGAAGTGATTGGATATGCTGATTCTGATTATGCTGGATGCAAAGATAGTGGAAAGTCAACGTTTGGCTATGTGTTCCAACTGGTTGAAGGAGCTATTTCTTGGAAAAGTGCCAAACAATCTATCATTGCTGCATCTACTATGGAAGCAGAATTTGTAGCTTGTTATGAGGCTACCATTCATGCATTATGGCTGCGGAATTTTATTTCAGGGCTTGGGGTTGTCGACACTATAAGCAAGCCGCTGAAAATGTATTGTGATAATACCGCGGCAATTTTCTTCTCTAAGAATGATAAGTACTCCAAAGGTGCAAAACATATGGATATTAAGTTCTTCATCGTCAAAGAGGAAATTCAGAAACAAAGAGTGTATCTAGAACATATTAGTACGGATCTAATGATTGCAGATCCTCTTACCAAGGGTTTACCACCAAAGGCATTTATGCAACATGTTCCTAGGTTGGGTCTTGGTTGTGTTGATAGCTAATTATGATGTTCTAAACACTTTTGAGCTCTATAAATTGTTTTTGATTTTATTTCTGATCATTTATGTTATTATGCATGCATTTGTGTTTTAATAAGAAATGTTTATGAATTATCATAACAATTATGTGGACTGTATGATTGTTTATATATAACTTATGAATCTAACATGATGTACTCATAGTGTTGTGATGTATGGAAGGGAGTATACGAGTATACTGTATATGACCGCCATAATCCTCGCTATATAGTTAGTTGTGTCAAGATACTTATGATGTTTAACGGTTTCAAGATTAATTTGCTAGCCTTATGTTATACCATTAAGAAGTATCATGTCAAGTGGGAGAATGTAAGAAATATTATATTATTATAATATATCTTGTAATATTCCATATTAAGTGACATGATAATCTTCTCTTAATGTTTGATTATTTGTTTCCCGTTATAAATAATTAGCATTGATGGATATGCTAATATAAAGTCACTATATAAACTAGTCCTCTCCCTGCCTAAAAACACATACAGAAAAATACACCGTAGAATTATTTTGGCTCTCCATCAAGCTCTCTACAATAAAGTAGGTCAAGGGGGAGAAACTAGTTTATGCTCTAAGGTGTTCTTCACACCATGTCAACACCATCTATGGCTTCCGGTATGTTATCTCTGTCATCTTATCTATGTGGTTATTATCTTATTCTAAGATCTTGTGGCATAATGATTTGTTGTATTCATTATTTATATTTGATGTTAATGTTTACACATAATAATAATGTTCTAATAGGTTATGCGTGCATTTATTACATGGTCCGTGCGATTTGTTCATTAGCCTCGTGTACAGTGCGTTTAATTGGAAAACATTTTTCATCATTTTCTATTTTCTATTTTGTAGAAAAAGAAATGAGATTTCTTTTTCCATAAAACAATTAAAAATTTAGAAAACGCGTTTAGTTAGAGAAATTTGTGTTTTCCATTTTCTAAAACTATGAAGGAAACATAGGGGGAAATAATTTTTCTATGTCTAAAGGAAAACTTAGAAAACAAAAAAAAATGAGTTTTTTTGTTTTGTGTGCAAAAGGGTAAAACAAGGATTTTGCATTTTCTAGAAACTATTTCTAGAAAAGGATGATTTGAACGCGTTTTCTGTTTTCCTTGTTTTCTAGAAAGCATTTTGTAGAAAACAGGGTGTTTTCCATCCAACTAAACGCAGCCTAATTACGCATATGGTTTATAGAGATGCTATGCACTCTAAGTAGAGGTGCACATAACCGAGATTTTTCTATAACCGGTTTTTGGTCAAACCTAACTTGACCGGTTATTCCTAAAATAGGTTAGAGTCGTGTATGATTTTAAGGGTAAAAAACCCTACCCGCTAACTGGTTAGGATCGGTTAGTAACCGGTTATAACCGATTTTATTTTTGAAACAATATGATTGTATGAAAATATCATATAGATGTATAGTTTTTTTTGGTACACTTTCTTCAGGGCATACGTTTTATGTAATATACCATATGATCGTATGGTCTAAACTTCACGTCTCGTAAACTTTTTGATTAAAGCATACAGCTATATGATAGATATCATAATGGTCGTATGGTCACTGACGTGTACACTTGTACCATATGGTTGTATGCTCTAGGGCTGAGCGACAGATTTAGACCGGAGCGAGGTCCGAATTGGTCCAAAACCTCGGACTGAGACCAGACCGAAATAGTTCGGTGCGCTCCGGTCCCAATTAAGCAAAATAAAGGAATTTTTGGTAAGACCGACCAGATCGGATCGGACTGAAAACCGAAATGGTCCAAAATCACGGACCGAGGACCGGACCGGATTTGCTCGGTCCGGTCCGAGTCGGTCCGGTCTGATTTTTCGGTCCGACGGTCCAAATGCTCACCCTTAGTATGCTCTAAAAGTATAACTGGTTACTAGCCGGTTTATCTATACCTGGTTGCACAATCGGTTATGAAATACCCGCTTAGTAACCGATCTTGTGCTAGAAATCGATAACTGGTTAGTAACCGATGGTTATTGCCATACCCTAACCGGTAATGTTTAATAACCGATATTGATTGGGTTTAAATTTGTTTTTTTTTTGTAATTCGATTTCCATTATTAAACGCATGACTAACTCTAAGGGGCTGTTTGTTTTGGTGGCATAGAATGAAATGACGATATCATTATCAAAAGCAGCCATTTGGTGTGTAAATATTTACGGTAATGGAATAAAAATGGTGTCAGAAACATCATAGACTCATACCAGTCTACATGTGTATCTTTTATGAGTTATGACTCTTTCATCTCTTTCCTTTAATAATATATTTTTTATTTTTTTATTTATTTTTCCATTTTTGTATTTTGCCTTCTTCACAAGAAAAGTATTTGCTTTGGGTTCCTTCATGCCACTGTCAAATTTCTTCATCCTAGTCACCCTTATACATTCTCTAAGTAAAATGAAAGAAGATCACATAAAGTTAGAAAAGACAACTGGATATGCTTTTGGTTGTGGGAAGGTGAAGAGAAGGACGAGCCATCTTTTTTAGTGTTGTACATCAAGAATCTTTTATATGGTTGTATGAGATTAGTGTGCAAATAGTTTTTGGCAAATTAGTACTAGTAGCACTTTGTTCTTTACCGAAGCATTTTAGGCAAATTGGTTTTCGTTAATAACTGTGGGTTTTTTTACTAGATCAGGTGGTCTTAGGTGGTGGTAGAGATGGACAACCATGGTTAGAGAGAGAGAGAGATAGAAGTGTGTGTTTCTAGAGAGAGAAGGCAAATTGATAAAATGAAGAAAGAAAAACAGAAACAACAACCCCTCCTTGGAAGCCTTGGAGGGGTATTTATAGTCACACACCACCTAAATTATACATAGTTTCCTAATCTAGTCTATGCGTGTGTGACTATGATAACTTATGGGAATTCATAAATGTCGTCACATAAAGTGAATTTCCAACAATCTTCCTCCATGGGACGACGTGTAGAATTCCTTTACAATTTTTTTCTTAACAAGTACATAATGATTAAGAACAAAAACTTCCATGAAGCGTCCAATGCTAATGAAGTCTCCTGAGGCCTTCGACTTCAAGTCTTCACTTCAGAGTGACTCATCTTTGTAGTAACTTGTAGTAGAAATACTGTAACGCCACGAGCTAAGTAACCCATATACTTCTGGTTAAGGAGAAGCTTCTGAATTAACTTCCCCCTAATTCATGCCACATATTATTGATGTATAAGATTCTAATAGCTTCCCGCTAAACCGACAATCCTCATAAGCAGTTTTAAAGCTTTCAATAAAGCTTAGAATGATTAAGTGCACAACGGAATTTAACAAGCAAACCCCATCATATGAAATGATAATGTTGCTATGAGTGACTAAAAGTTTGGGGCACACCAAGTAGACCAACAACGTCTCTTCTCGCGCTTGAATAATTCTTTTGAATTTTTCTTCCCCCTGAAAGTTCAAGTTATGCATACTAGAAAGAATCAAGACATTTCTCCACCCCCACGTAGTTGAAGAAGGAAACTAATCCCATGTATTAAGCCCAAATACTGAAGTAGACACTTTATCCAGTTCACGAAGTTGACATCATAACACCATAGTCAATTAAGTCTAGGAAATGCACATATCTTCTTCCGGAGATGCACCAGAGTCAATTAAGTTCCGGAAATGCATATCTCTCCATATAGGATAATGATGATGTATAATTGCAAGAACCAAACAATTAATCATCGAACAATAGTGTACATATTTTAACCATTAGAGAATGTTTCTTTCATCTCTTCCCCCATATAAGTTGAAAGATGCACTAAACGCCACGAGTTAACACTGATTTTTCTCTGCGGTTATGACATTTGTCTCCCCGGAATGCCTTCAAATAAAAAGAAGGTGTAACGTTCATCGCGTGTACCCGTTGTGCGTTCAATATGTCTTCTTCTTCCCCCTTGATGGTTTCGAAAGCTCGGAACCAACAATAAATCGTACGCACATGTACCTGAAATCTCGTGAAAATAATAAATAAGATGAATTATATTTTGCGAGAATCAGTTGCTGTTCAAAATTCTCTACTCTTAAACTCTCCATGGCTATCTTTACCAACCCCCTTGTAGGCAATTTGAAGTGACCACTGATGGAATGAAGCAGATATACCAAACGTGAAACTGAATAAAAATCCCTCGACCTTGTGACTTAAACTTGCACTATTGTTGAATGAAAACGGTGTAGAAATATCATTTTGGAGAAATTTCTAAGTACCCAATACATTATTGACGAAGTATATAAGCACATCACCTCTTGAAATTATCCACGTCGACTATGCGCGTGACACTTAGTACAACAATGTAGCTCATTAACGTGATATTTATCCAGGTCATCAACCAACCACCCCGAACCCGGTAACTAGATAAGCAAGTCTTCATTATAAGATTAAGCAAGAACAAGTTATCTTTCAAAGATAAAATAAGTGCACGCCTTCGAAAAATCCGTCTTCAACTTCAAATAATAATACCCGATCAAAAAATCCGTAGCCACTAAAAATATAGCCATTTTTCTTGGTCTCGTCAAATATATCTCGTCACATAGTCACGTCTTTTTGTCTCGTCACTTTGTCACTTTTATCATATGAAGTCCAAATACGATTTGGTATAACAAAATTATATAATTTTTTAACACAACGTTTATAATAAACTTGTGCAAAATTGAAGTTATAATTTGTTATACTAAATCCCATTGTTCACAATTTCACTACACAAGGAAAACGGATGATCCAATTTGCTATCAGCTCAAACGCAACCCAATTATATTCATGATGACCACACGGACCAACAACAGTTGGCCCGTCACTAAATCATAACAACCCGAATGTTGGCCCATCAGTGAGTAGGAGATACCCGGTTATGCCAAAAAATGATATAAGATACCATTTAACCCTAATATCTCTCACACAGTTACCCTAATCCTTATCTCATCACTTCAACAACCGCTTTCTTTCTTCTTAACCTAATCCTCTCAAACTTACTCCCCATTTTACACCTTCGTTTCCTTCTAATCTTCCATCCATATTATCTAAAGACACTACTCAATCTCATACTTCTGATAAATCAAAGCATCCCTAATAATCCATACACGATCCATCACAAATAAATCTCAATCCAAATAACCACGCGAATCTCATCAATCTCCTCACATCATGTAACAAATCATAACAACATATGATCAAAAACCATCACGAAACACTTAATTGAAACCACTGCCAATTCTACGAGATATATGTCATATCAGATGAACCCATTTGATGAGTCGTCTAAAAAGAAACGATCTCCAAGATCACTCCGTTTGATCTCGGGTAGGTTTATAATTTGTGATTGCGTGTTGATTATGTTTGATAAATCGAAACAAAGAAAAGATAATAACAAACTTGTTATAAGTCTTTCTTTATTTTCGTAGATGAAGGACAGTTTTATGATGCATGTTACTATTTTAGTTTGTGTGTATCGAGTCTATTCACGAATCAAGAGAAACAAGAACTAAACTTTCTAGTTTGAGTTCTTTTCTTTCTGATTCTTATAGAAACACAGATCGATGAAGATATATTTCGAACTTACAAGATCTTTAAAAGATCTTTGAAAGTGTTACGAATCTGAGATTGGTTATATATGTTTTGAGTCGAGTCTAGAATTGCTGGGATTAGGAGACGAAGGGCTTAAGTTAGAATGAATTGATGTTGAGGAGATAAAAGGTGGAGTTGATTTGGTTAAGTCTTGGTTTTGTCTCAGTTTTGGTAAAGCAAAACAATTTCGCAATAGTGTGTGAGTCTTTTCGCAATGTCCTAAGTGCACACTCTTCGCAATGACAACAAGCATACATCGCAATGTTCAAAGGAGCATATATGTCACAATGTCAGACAGAACATGTTTCACAATGTCACTTCATACCAACATCTTCGCAATGTACCATTTATACATTCTTCGCAATAACTGAAATCTTGTCCATATTGTCCTTTCCGGATTTTCTGGATCTGGTTTTTATAGAATCTGATCTTATCTTCATCTTTAAAAAATAAAAATGACAACCTAGAAAATCTTATAGATCTTGAAAAGACCAGAACTTGAAACTCCCAAATCTGGAAAGTATCAGATCTCAAAAAATGAGAAACCAGAAAAAAGTATTACTAAAAATTGAAATCGTGGACTTAATTGATGATACCATAAAATGATAACATGTGACAAGGACTATGACAATAAACTTGAGATAGATAGAGACCAAAAACTTGTGGAAAATAAACGCAACCACCGTGACAGAAAAATGAGAATAGATTCGGACCAAAAAAAATTTTTGGCCACCAAATCAATAGACAAAAAACACGATTGATCCAAGGATTGAACAGTCAAATGCCTTGGGTCGTGGGGTGAAAAGCATTGGAAGGGCCGCTAGGTGCTGCTTAAGCTGTCCAAATGCCTCCTCCGCATCTCTTGTCCAGCTAAAATCCCCTTTCTTTAAGCACTTCTTGAGTGTTTTGAACAAAGGAAGTAACTTCTCTGCGGATTTTGAGAGGAACCTGTTAAGCCCAGTCAACTTTCCGTTAAGTGATTGCACCTCCTTCAGTGTCCAAGAAGATGGTAACTGTATCATGGCCTCAGTTTTCTCAGGGCACGGCTTGATTCCATTTGGGTCTATCATGCATCCTAGGAACATTCCTTCAGTTTCCCCAAATGTGCATTTTTTGGGATTCAACCTCAGTTGATTTTTCTTAAGGTATCGAATGTCTCCTGGACGTCGTGGAGGAGCTCGTCTTCCGTGTGGCTTTTTATAACCATGTCATCAACATAGACTTCAAGGTTACGGCCAATTTGTGAGTCAAACTCTTTATCAACAAGTCGTTGATATGTCGCGCCTGCATTCTTGAGTCCCAACGGCATTTTTGTATAACAATACACACCCTGACTAGTATGGAATGTCGTCTTCTCCTCATCCTCCTCCGCCATCTGAATCTGGTGATAACCTTTATATGCGTCCAAGAAACACTTAAATGGGTACCCGCATAGGGATTCGACCTTCCAGTCGATTTCCGGCAATGGATAACAGTCTTGCGGACAAGCTTTGTTCAAGCCAGTGAAATCTACACACATGCGCCAGCTTCCATCATGTTTCTTGACCATGACCGGATTAGAGAACCACTCATGGTATTAAACCTCCCACATGATTCGTGCCTTAACCAGCTTTTTTACTTCGTCTAGTATAACCTGGTTGCTCTCTGCATCTTGGCCGCGCTTCTTTTGCCACACCGGAGGATACCCCGGACGGATCTGAAGCTTATGTTCCGCGACTGAGTGTGGCACGCCTGTCATGTGCTTTGGTTCCCATGCGAACACGTCAAGGTTTGCCTTAAGGAGGGAGCACATAGCATTCCTACCTTTATCAGAGATAGTTCCTCTGATGGCCACTTCTTGTTCTGGGTAATCAAGGTGGATAGCCACCTTCCAATTCGCGGGGGGTAACCTTTCCTTCTTAGGAGTTGGTTGTATTGGTGCTGTGACGGCATGACATTTTGATGGTGGTACTATTGAATTGAAGATAGTGACGATTCCCCCCTCAACTGGGAATTTCAGCATGTCGTGTGCTGTAGACGGGACTGCCCGTATGGCCAGTATTCCCAGCCTCCCGATGATTGTACGGAGAATATGAGCGTATAACCATAAAGTTCATCCATGTTGTAGTCGAATGTTCTTTATCTCCGATACTTACTAACAATCGTAACTGCCCTATTGGCCAAATGGTATCTCTGCTAAAACCAATAAGCGGCGACGTAGCCGGCATTAGTTGGCTTTTGATTTCTGGTCGTAACTGTATGAAACAGTGTTTGTAGAGTATTTCCGCGGATGATCCTCCATCAAAATACATGCGGCGGAAGTTGTGGCTTCCAATGTTTACCTCAATCGTGAGAGGTGCGTCCGCCACGTTGGTTGCCATGATGGGGGGGGGATGAGATTTCCTTGCTGCGAGAAAATTTTTGTCTAATTTTCTGCTTTGTCCTGCGCTGCCAAGACTGAACCATAAATATGGTTGTAGGCTTGTCCTTCTGGAAATCCTTTGTATCATTCTTTTTGTTATCCTTCCCGTCCTTCCAGTCCTTGAACAGATGCTTGAGTTTGCCTGATTTAATCAGCGACTCAACATGCTTCTTGAGCTGAATGCACTCGTCTGTGCCATCACCCTTGTCATTATGGAATTCGCAAAAGCGGTTCCCTTGACGACGGTCGACCGGAGTTGTCATTGGAGGCGGCCTTGGAAAATTTTCCCCTTCGGTCAGTAGGATGTCCTGGTATGTCATCTTTAAAGGTGTGAACTTGTCTTTCAACTGCCCTACCTTCGCTTGATTTTTGTAATCCGAGCTCCTGCTGCTGCCTTGGTTGTTTGACTGCCTTTTTGGTTGGTCGTTAGATCGAAAGCTTTGGTTTACCTTTGTGGGGTAGGCTGCAGACAAGGCACTCTCTCCCTCCACAAAGTTCCTAACCCTTTTCATGAGATCATCAAACGTCATGGGGCACCTGTCATTGAGGAACCTGGTTCCCTGTCAGTTATGACGTGCATAGAATTGGAGATCTTGAGAACTTCTGGGCACGCTCTTATTCGCGTTCATTCGTCTTAAAAACGTTCTGTGAAGTCTTTCGTGGACTCCCCGTGCATCTGCTTAACCGTCGCCAATGAAACTGGATCCCTGTTATACTTCTTTCGCTGAGTGTAGTTTCTTCTAAACGCTGAGCGTAGTTCGTCGAAGCTATTGATGCTCCGGTAAGGGAGTTTTTCAAACCAGTCATGGGCGTTTCCAATCAAGGTCGAGTTAAACATCTGCCACCATATAGGCATCGACCATCGTTCAATTTTTGCTTGTACGGTGAAAACTTTGAGATGGTCGTCTGGGTCACCAGATGACACTCCAGCATGCGACGCTTTTTGTCCTCGGAGTAGTTCCGTATGTAGGTTGTGAAGGCGTCTTCTCTTTCACTACACCATGGTAGGGAGAGATCTTCTTCATCATCTGTATGATAATGGGAGTGCCTGTAGCGTCCTCCCTCCTCATCCGGTGGTTCAAAGGAGGAATACCTTGTCCGACGGCACCTCGGATGATGGTCATCCGAATCAGAACCTGAAGGATCGTGGTAGGGTGGTCCTGCTCCACCACTTGATTGTCTATAGTAGCCGCTCTTATGAGAAGAGGTGGTGATTTTGTTTGCTCCCGAATCTATTCTCCTGAACACACTAGTGCAGCGATTATCGTTCTATGGAGTTTCTAAAGTTGCGCGCCCTACCGATCCATCAGAATGATCCGAATCTCCTTGCGTCCCTTGAAATTCATGCATAATTCGATCCCCTATGCGCTCGAAGACATTCCGTGCTCGTGGTGTTCCTCCAATAGAGGTTGTTCCTCGATCTGGTGTTTTCTCCGTCTTTTTCAGGTTTGAAGAGGAGTGTCCTGTGCGGCACTGCTAAAATTGAGTCTGTATTGGAGGTTCCTCCCCAGATTCAATCTTGCCGTGATGGCCGAGATTAACCTGACCATGTTTTATGTGAGCACACCCTCAATGTATTCATCATCGAGTGAGGAGAGCTCGTGGTCCATCTCTCTAGTAGGTAGCCTTTGCTTTTCCTTGTTGGGGGCGTGTGGTGCTAGCCCCGTCTCAGGTTTGTCTAAGGTAAGAGTAGGCGGTGGAGTGTTTAGGTACGTGCCTACACCTCCAGTGGATTGGATACCGGTGTTGCGGCTGTTAGGCCCTCCGGCCTGCCCAGTGAGAGGTGGAGTAGGGGTTACGGGGATGTATCCCCCGGATTTTCGGTTCCCCGCATTGACGTTCCTTAGGTTTCCCTGATAAGGGCATCCCTTCGTCATCAGTAGGGTTCGAGTTTAGTGTAGGGTCCCACGAATGGCGCCAACTTGTTGATACAAAAGGTGGATGATCCTAGCTCGACCCGAATTAGGCTTAATTCGGGTGCTTGGGTTCTGGCTCTTGCACCAAGTGAACTTCGGTTTGAGATCCTGCACACTAAAAATAACACGCTGTTAGGCTTACCATGGGAATGTATCCTACGATTAGACTCCAGCGTGAGAGTATGTAATCGGTTTAAGGTTAACAACACGTGAGATATGAGAGTTAAGAATATGATACCTCTGTGGAACCTTTGGGGGTTCCTTATATAGGCGGTAAAACCCTAGTGGGATTTTACCAAAGCTTTGGCCCCAAGTAAAGGATAAGTACCATAATTAGTTGATTGTTATCTTCTAATTATGGTTAGTGTATATCCTCTTCTTTAGGGTAAATCACAATCCTAATTGGGTTATGATTCTGTCTAACCCTGTTCTGGTCATGTCGGGCTGTGGGTCGCACATGAATCATGCGACCACTGTTCACTTGAAACCCATAGTTTCAAATGACACTACTCCAACCTATTCATGATGGGCCAGATGCGGGTAGTACCCGTGGGCCGGGTTCATGACCTGACTAGGGACTATACGTCATCACTAATCTTAGTATTGATAATTTTGTTTTTGCTAGCAATCTGAATAAAATTCATGAGCCTTCTACTTATTTTGAAGCTATCAAAGATAGCAGATGGATAGAGGCTATGAATCAAGAAATTGAAGCCTTAAACAGAAATGATACATGGATTATTACTGATCTTCTTGAAGGAAGAAAGGTTATTCCATGTAAGTGGATTTGGAAAGTCAAATATAAGTCTAGTGGTGATGTAGAAAGGTTTAATGCTAGGCTTCTAGCAAAAGGTTTTAGTCAAAGGGAATGGATTGATTATGATGAGACATTTTCTCCTATGGTGAAAACTGATCATGTTAGATGTGTTCTTAGTCTAGTTGTGTGTAATAATTGGCCATTGTTTTAGTTAGATATGAATAATGCTTTTCTATATGGTGAACTTGATGAGGAAGTTTACATGAAAATACCTAAGGGTTATGGTGATAACAATAATAACAAAGTGTGCAAATTGGTTAAATCTTTATATGGATTAAAACAAGCACCAATAAAATGGAATAAAAAACTTGTATCTGTTATGGATTTGTTCAAAGTCCAAATGATTTTTCATTGTTTATTAAGAACAAAAATGGCATTTTCTTGGTTTTGCTTGTATATGTTGATGATACTGTTATTACTGGTAATAATGTTGATGAAGTGAATAAATTTAAACAATTCTTAAATTCAAAATTTCTTATCAAAGATCTTGGAAAATCTAAGTACTTTCTGGGTATTGAGGTTATTGACATTGATAATAGGATTTGTTTAACCCAAAGGAAATATTGTACTGAATTGCTTTCTAAATTTGGGATGTTAGGTTGTAAACCTTGTGGTGCACCTATTGAAGTCAATCCCGATAATAAAAAACTTAAAGATAAGTTTGGTGATGATGAAAAACTTGATGAAATTACTTGTAAAATCCATGATTTTACCATGATTTTATGTAATGAAGTTTCACCCATGAATCCTAGAACACATACTCATGTGCTATATTTCTATAAGTTGTGTGTGAACTTGTCCATTATGTACTAATACTTTTACATTCATACTTGTTGCAATAAGTTTATAATGTAAACCTTGTACTTAAAACTAGGGATAACAAGTAGTAAAATGTATAATTAATACTTGAAGTATACATCACTTAACTAAATAAAAGTTGAGAAAACATGCTACACACTATATGTAGCCGTGTATGTATGTTGTATGTACACCATAAACATGTTTTAACTTTCTTGGACTAGCCCATGACTATACTCCTTATGTGCTAGCCCAACATAAGCCCAAGCCCAAGGCCCATTACCCCTTTTGGCTAGCTAGACACGACACACAGACTTGTGTGGAAGGAGAAGAGTTGCCTTGGAAAGGCAAGGGATGACACTTGGCACAATATGTCTTACCAAGGTGAATCATACCTTTTCTCATTCCCTTCATCTTTCTTCTTTAAGCCGAAACACACATACAACACACACACATTCTCATTTCACATGCATCCAATCTCACTCTCCTTATTTCTCTCTCAAATCATTCGGCATTAAGCCACAAGAATCCAAGTTTGTTCATTTAATCTACTAGATCCTTGTCCCATAGTAATCACAAATCATTAGTAGCACCATCATAATCATTGAAATCACTAGAACAAGCCCTAGCCGAATCTATAAGGCCACGACTTGTTTTACATTTAGGGTTTCTTCATCAACTAGATTAGATCTCTAATCTCCTTGTTCATCTAGATCATCCTTGGTACTTTTAATAAAGAAAGATATACTCCTCATGCTCTTTCATTTCTTCATGCATGCATCATTATACATCTATAAACACAAGTAAATAACTTGTTAAAATCAAGATTTGGTAAAGCCATGGCCATTATAGGTCACGACATATTTATGAACACCCATGGTTAAAACTTTTTAATAAAGAAACTTATGGCTTGTATTCTATGCTTTAACTTAATTGAAAACCATATGAAACATTTTATGAATTTAAATGTAGCATGGGTTACAAATCTTGTTCTATGGGATTTTGGTTAACTAATAATCATAGATCTCATAAAATAAACTTGTGTAACTTGAAAATCATGAAGACCATGACCTTAAAGGTCACGGCTAAAATGAATGATGAACATATGATTTGTCTACTAAGTTTTAATGATGGAATATGTAATGTTACATGTTAAATGGAATACTAAAAATCAGTAAAATGATTTATGTGAACATATGTAGCCGTGGGTTACATATAACCTTGAATGAGTTTTAAATGTACATGCATGCTTATATAAACCATAGATCTAATGATAAGAGTTAACTTAAACATGTTGAACATAAAACAAGCTTATAAAATCTTATGGGAACCTTGGGGGAAAACAGTATAGCCGTAGGTTATATATAGTTTTCTTGGAATAATGGTAACCTTGGGAACATGCATGTAACCTAGATAATCATGTTGTATTTTTGTAAATATTTACAAGACTTAAAACTAGCTAAAATGTTCATCTTGGAAATACCAAGATGTAAAATCATAGCCGTGGGCTATATGTATATATGTATGGACTTGTGACTTGATTTCTTGATTGTACATAGCTAGATCTATTTTGGGGACACTTATAAGTACATGCAACCTTAAAATAAGATTTGACTCATCTTAATAAGCTATAACTAGTTATAGCCGTGAGTTATAAGCTCATATTAGGGCTTATGACTTGCATGCAACCTTGTAACACATCTAGATCTTATTTGGTACATCACATAAAATAAACTAGAAGTTTTATTCTTTAATTAAGATTTAAAACTAAATATGAATAAGCTAATAATAAGCTTATAAGAAAATCCTAAGTTAATACTTACATAAAATGTAAAGTAGTGTTAATGGACTATTTAAGCCCATGCAACATTAGTCCAAAATTAAATGAACCTAATAAGCCCATTTAATAAATCTTAGTAACCTAATGGACGTAAGTTTATAATTGAACCCATTTAAAATGATTAATGGACTTAAAATGTATTTTAGCCCAATAAAGGTGTTAAAGGCCCATTTAACAAGTTAGTAAACTTAAAAATGTATTTAGGCCCACTAAATGGCCCATTAGATGTTTAGCCCTTTTAATGAGCCCATATAATGTTTTGCATGTAAAATAAAAGTCTTTATGATAAATTGTAACTTATAAAAACTTTTGGAGTAAAATGACAATTTATGAAACTTAAGGACTAAAACCGTGACTTATGAAACTTGTTTTGATAAATTAGTAAATACAAGGACTGAAAATGTAATTATCCAAAAGTATAGGGTTTAATAAATATCATCCGTGGCTTATTAAACCCTAGGGACCATTTTGGGAAGTTTCTAAAAGTTATTTTGTCATTTTAAAACCATAGCGACCATTGGGGTATTAATCCAAAACTTAAAGAAGCCCTAGGGGATGTTTTGGTCATTTTATGAAAGTTGCATAACCTAGATTTAACTAAGAGGACTAAATCTGCCATAAGCCGAAACATAAACAAGCCCTAGGTACCAAATGTGTAACAATCCGAAAGTTTACTTTGTTTAAAAATACGGAGGGACTAGTTTTGCCATGTTCCGAAACTTTAACAAACCCTAACCCTAATTCTATTTTTAAACCTAGTAAAACTTAAGAAAACCCTAAACTATAAGAATTTATAATATAAATTCTTAAACTTGTAATTATAAATTATTTATAAATGTTAAATAATTTATAGGAACTTTTAAGTTAAATAAAATAAAATATTTTATTTTTCAAAGATAAAATATTTATATTTTTGATTTATGAAATAAATTATATAAACAATATGGATATGTATTACTAATACATAAACTCATATACTTTTAGGAAATAAAATTATATGAACGTTGAATAAATTGAATACTAATATTTAAGTAGAACACCTTACGTTTACTTAAAATATAATACTTAATAGTAAGTTTAAATGGATGATTATAATACATGAACTACAAACGTAAACTAATATTTTAAGTAGAACGATTTATGTTTACTTAATTATGCAACCCAATAGTAAGTTTAAATGAATGATTATAATACATGAACTGCAAACGTGAGCTAATATTTTAAGTAGGATATTTCATGTCTACTTAAATAAGAAACTTAATTGTAAGTTGAATGGTTATTATTAATACATGTATTACGAATACAAGCCGATATTAAAAGTTAAACATTTTATGTTTACTTAGAAATGAAACTTATATAGATAAGTTTAAACGAATATTGTTAATACTTGAACTACGGTTATTTAGATAAATGTCGTAGCATAAATGAACTGACTAAAAATGTGTATAAGCATACACATATGTTCTTTGTACTATCTATTAAGACTGTACTATTTGATTAGGCATAACTTTTGGCGTGAGCATTATTTGGATATTCGTGTTATACAGCTATTGCCAACTCCCAGGTGAGTTTACAGCCCCATATAAACTATTGATAAACTTTTCCTCTACGGGGGAGAAAACATGCAACTATTTTAAATGGACATAAATGAATTGTATAAACTTGACTATGATTGACTATTATAGAAACTGTTAAATTGTTGTAAATCGCCCGAATGTTATAAATAGATCTATTAGGGATTGACCATCCCCATCTGGGTGAGTCATGCTCACTGTGCCTTGGCCGGGACAACAGATGTATACCATGTTGGAACTGGGTTTGGGTGTCTTTTTGTAAGACACTACGTCCTCATCTGTTGAGGACTATGGAAGGTTAAGCTTCAGTTTCGAGTAATAGAAAATGTAATCTCATTTTTAGTAAGGATGCTTTGTGCATTGTTACTTCTATGATTAATGTATGTCCAAACTAATTAATGTTAAAAACCTGTAAATTCACCAGCTTTATGTTGACCCTCTAAGCATGTTTATCTCAGGGAAATGAAGTTAGAACGAGATATGTGCATGGACTCAAGCATCTATGTAATCTGCATCCTAGGAATCGTCACGGGTTCCATTTGGGGAAAATGAACGATCTACTTATGACACGTTTAAGACAATTTTTATTTATTTGTTTAATAAACATGTAATCTGATTTGAATAACTCTTTATCTTATGCTCTATGGACTATATGCTATCGATCCACCCTTGTGACATCTCCGTTGATAATTCCGCATATTTTGATCATACCCGGGGTGTCACAGAGAATGGTATCAGAGCATTAGTTATAGAGAACCAGATAAATTTTTAAATAAAATAAAAATAAAGTGATTTTTCTTTTATTTAAAACTGGACTATAACTTTATAAAATCTTTTGGGATTTTTTTGGGACCATATTAGCTAAGCATATAGATCTTAGGGCATTATGTGCTATGTGAACTAAGAATATACTGATTTGATAAGTAGACTGG
Organism: Glebionis coronaria; assembly: GCA_025667525.1. NCBI lineage: Eukaryota > Viridiplantae > Streptophyta > Magnoliopsida > Asterales > Asteraceae > Glebionis > Glebionis coronaria. Next base: position 616,924,015 of record CM046875.1, on the reverse strand, counting down.
TTAAATGAATATATATATATATATATATATATATATATATATATATATATATATATATATATATATATACATACATATAAGTATTAATATATATAACTTTAAAACATTGCGATGATTGTTTAAAAGGGATATACTTCATTAAACATGTAGCTAGGAATAATATTTTTCTTTGTTTGTAAGCATGTACTTACTTCAAATTTAAAATAATATTATTTTCAGAGCATCATGACTTTGCCTACTGCACCTCTGACTTTTCTACAAGTAGTAGCACCTACACCAGCCACCCGTTCGTCTCCACGATCCGTGCAGTGCGGATTGTTATTAGCCTCTGACTTAGAGGATGATCAGACCATCGAAGTTGTGCTTCTTGAGGACCCTTTTTCTGCTCCAGCATCAGTCATACTGGTCTCCACCTCTATGGAGGAGGACCAGGTGTCTCCAGACCTACCCTCTTCTGCACCTGCATCTTTACCATCGGGCCATTTTCCCGAGTCCGTACCCGGCTCTACTTTTGAGATCGGGGAAGGCTCTGGGGTGGGACGTGCCGACTCTGTCCAGGCCCAGATCGCCGCACTGGCCGCACACTAGGAGCGGGAGATATCCGACCTCCACGGCCTATTGACAGCTGGTCATCTAGGCTACACTGCCGTTCATGAGCGCATTGACTCCCTCGCTCATACCATGAGGGGAGAGGCGCAGGCAGCCCGAGGCGTCCAGGCCAAGACTGACGATGCATTGCAGTGGCTTTGGGAGGAGAACTATCGTCTCCACCAGCGTATCTAGACCATGGAGAGTCTCCAGCACCAGACCCATGCTGCTCTATCTGCTCAGGAGCAGTCCTTGTCCATTTTCTTCGACCTCTCTACCATTCGTCATGACGGAATTACTGCAGAGATGACCTATCTTCGTGGGGCCATCGAAAGACTCAGGACTCAGCTACTGACAGCATTCCGCATGCTCAAGGAGGCTAAAGCGACAGTTCGGACTCTGTGGAACACCAGGAGAGCACCTGCAGCTTCATCAGCTCTAGCATCATCTAGCAGACCATCTAGGCAGGAGTAGGATAGATGTACTAGGTTTCGTGTACATCATGATCAACCTATGGGTTGCACCCTAGCTGACATGGTATAGGACTTTTGTACTTTTATTTCTTTTCAACTTTTGGTGATGTAATCCTGTAATTTATCTTTTCTTTTCTTTTGGACATGTAACTTTGGGATGTAATGTTTTAAAGACTGTGTGTATCATTACCTTGGATAAGGCTCGACAGGCCTATGACTTGGATTTGTTATACTAGATGGATGTTAAATTTCTTATGGAAATAGCATGTAATCACCTTCTTTATTATGTTTGCTGTACAATGTATTATATTATGAGATCTTGACAGGTTATCAGAATTTGTTATGAAATCAGTGCATGAATTTTTTCCCGTGAAAATAATATAAAAACTGTAATAACGTTTGAACTAATAATCTCATTTTGTGTATGATTATAGACAAATGGTGATTACGAGATCAAATCCCAATAATGCAACCACTTCCAATGCTGACAATGTTGAATCCCCAGAAGCTACCCGAAATGTCACTGCCGCACAACTCCGGGAAATGATAAGTGAAGGCATCACAGCAGCCATGGCAGCCAGAGGAGCTGACCCGGATGCAAACAATGATCCAACCGCAGAAACAACACCAACAGGGGTTGGTCTTACCCCGACTTCTTGAAATGCAAACCCTCATACTACCGAGGAAAAGAAGGAGTTGTTGAATTGATGCAGTGGTTTGAAAGTGTAACACCCCCAATTTCACAAGGCAGTGGAATATCAAATCACCATGTGCTACTTCATAGCACACACACATAATCATAGGAAACGACCTCAAAAGAGATGTTTTATAAAATAAACCATTCGACAAAATCAGAGTTCAATAAAAAGAGGCCCCAACAGTTTATACAAACCTTAATAAATATAAAGATTTGTCAAATGTATCGAATGGAAATTTTTTGTTTTGCCTTTACATTATCTTGCGCGGCTCCATGCTCCAGCTGCTCTTAAACCTATACACCTAAGAATACATGCTAAAATGTCAACACAACGGTTGAGTGAATTAATAGGTTTTAAATAAAAAATAATGGGTTTTAAAGTAAACCATAAAGCTTTTAAACACAAGAATCTCATCCACTGTCGATAGTGTAACACATGCAATACCCAAAGTCTACGCTATTCTACTAAGCCATGACACCGAAGCCTTAAGTATAATAATGCCCTAGTCAGGTATTTTTGCCGAATACCACCTTACTTCTAATACAACACACCTAGTTGAGCCTCCAACCCACAGGTGCGACCTGCCTAGGTGGGGGCCATCCCCGATGGATCCATCCGTCTGTACCAGCGCCTACCCATCATAGGTAGTTAACGGTTCATAGGTTTTAGGGACTTTCAAATTTTGGCAATACAGCACTTAGCAAATAGCGGTTCACAATCAATACAATCAACGCTTGTGTTCATCTTTCAAAAGCATATAATCAGCCATACATTCATTTATAACAACATGTATTTGTTCAAAGCATATAGCAAACCACATGTTTATTCATAAACATGTATTCTCTCAAAACCATATATATATAAACATGATATTTTTATACCAAGAGCATGTATTCCCCCTCGCGGGTTTGTAAACACATATAAAGCAGTAAAAGCGAGGCTATGAACTCACCTGATGTAGCTATCTCGAGGATCAAACATCCAATAGTCGATACACGACTTCACGAGATGTCAATCGCTCATTGATTGAGAACGAGATGCCCACCGGTCGACATATAACCGAATGAGACCTAATGTAACGAGGCGCGTCTTAGGCTCGAGACTATACATAAGTCATATATATATTTAAATAGTTCACCTTAGTAAGTTTGGACATTGCATAAGTTTTATAAAACTTTTCATAAGACTTATAACAATCTATCATGTATTCATTATGACCTTTAAGCCCATTAAAGCCCATTACAAGTTATTATGACTTTAGTCCATTTCAGTCTCAATATTAAACTCTAAACATGTTATAAATCTCAGGCCCAATAATGGCCTAATAGCCATTATAAGTGTATGTTGGGCTTTTGTGGCCCAAATCAACTTTAAAAGCTTTATGGGTTCTAAAACGCCTCTAAACGTTGTCGACTTAATATCTTAGGATGGTCGGGTCTCGGGTATATAAATATCAGTATACAAAGAGTCTACAATTCTCGACAAGTGGGTCATACCACTTTGATTTTTATAAAGATCGTCACGTTTAATTTAATATAGTCTAATTCTTCAATTTTCACGACATGTCTCGTTAATTAGACCGTTTCTCCTAAATCGTAAATAACATATATGAGTTATTTTTACCAAAGTCATTGGTAACTTATTTAGTTTACTTATTATAAGTTCAATTGCCCCTAATTTATATTTATTATAGTTCATTTACCCATTTTCTCACTTAAAAGAGTTGGCTATTTTTCACAGCCAACTTCAGTTCCACCGTTTTGCCCACCATTTCCAAACTGTTTATCCGTAGAAAACCATCCGATCCGTGTGTCTTCTACATAAGTTTAGTTACAACTTTTAGTTTTACATATTTAAGGGTCAGTATACAAATATTTAGTATTTTTGGCCGTTCAAAAATGATGATCAGATTAAGCACCTTTTTATCGTTTCGGCCGTAACTAGTTCATCGGGTATCGTCACGAGACAAGCCACCCGGAAAAATAATCACAAGACATCTATTTCTCAACAAATGGATTTAAACAACCCTAAAAGTGCACCCCTTTGCCACGAAATACAGTTAGTTACTGCCAAACAATTGTAACTATCACAACTCTACCAAAGGCTTGTTCTAACTTGCCTCTTTAATACCCAAAATCATATACAATGTCGAAGACCTCTAAATAAACTATTACATATCTCAATCTCAGTATATAGATAATAATTACATATCCATAAAAATTATATACATATCAAATATGAGAAGAAGATAATCAAATGATCCTTACAAAGATGATGAACAACATCATATAATTGTTTATCCATCTTAGCTTCCGAAACTAATATGAAAACTCATCCATTATTAGCTTTTAACCAAGCTATTAACTCTCCAATATAGCTCTTATCTCAGCCCTTTAGTACTCCAAATGAGGATGACATAACTTCTTTTATGATGAAATGACACCAAAAGGTTATAATAGAGTTTAAACCTTTACTTGAATCATCATTTCCTATAGATTAAGATGAGATAGAAATGGTAATTGAGGGTGGAGAGGGGTATGGCACAAACAGGGAGGTAGGATAAGATTGAGTGTGTTTTTATGTAACCATGACAAATAATGGGGTGAGGCATTAATATGAAAACATGGAAACAAGCACAGGTGTCTAACGTATGTGTTAAGTAAACTTTCGAGAGACACGTAGTCTCTTGTCCTCTCCGTCCCATCATATTGGTTAATGGAGCAAGTTTATTTATTAAGTTTTCCCTATTATTTGTTAAAGCGGGTATTATCAAAGTTTGATATTATTAATGTTACGCGATTTGGAAGATACGTTTGAAACACGAAAAATAAACGCTCAATATAAAATAAAAACATTGACATTCAAAGAACGTTGATATTTCGATAAATAAATAAGGGCTTATAATTTAAAATATGTTAATAAAATATATTAACACTTTATATAAATGAACGACGCCTAAGGGTTTAGCGTCAATTACGAAGAATACTCGTAAAACGAGAAATTAAAACGACGACAATAGAAAATAATGTCATAACGAAAATGTTCACGGTCGATGGCGGACATGGGCTTTGTCGATAAATAATAAATGACACGTATATGATATGTTAAAGCCCTACCCTTGTCGGTTAGTCAGGAATTCAATATTATTTGTCGAACGAACATGACAAATAAAAGCCCATTAATAAATATTAGTCCACATAATAGAATTAGTATTATAACTCGGTCTAAATGTTGATTCTAAAGTTCGGGTTACTACATTATCTACCCCTTTAGGAAGCGATGTCCCAGCGCTTAATTCGTCTCAATAGTCTTCGGTTAAAGTGCGAAGAGGTGAGAGATAGACAAGTTATCGCTGAGGTTTCCAATGAAGGTTGAATGAACAAAAGTAAAAAAAACGAGTATACACAACGAGCACAAATAAGCGATTTTAATTCTTATAAGAAAAGAATAATAGATAACTCGAAGGAAAAACCATTGCAAGTTAAAAATTAACAAGTCGTCACTTTCTCAAAATGCATCAAGGTACATTACTACTAGCTTATCAAACATGTGGCAGTCGATATAAGCTCGAAAAATCCACATGACAAGTGATGATTCGAAAGAAGTGGGTGCACTTGAAATATTTTCAATGCAACAATCAATTCAAAATTATCGGTGATCACATCGATCAAATCGAAACACATATCGTCCACGGTTCTTATAACGGCAATTAATTTATAAAGAAAATCGCTTAGATCACACATAACTCCATC